>OU015527.1:82119631-82627501 GCA_907165065.1 Caprimulgus europaeus
AGTCTTAGTCTGAGACTTAAGAACTCAAATCCAGACACAAAGTCTTTCTCCCCCTACCCAACACATCAAGCACGTTCTGGTTTGAGGTATCCAGGATCTTCACTGGGACAACACAACTTCCCTTTCCAGCATATTGGCTGCAAACTGAGGAAATCATCACAGAACCCCAGACTGCTCTGGGTTGGGAGGGACCTTAAAGCTCACCCAGTCCCAACCCCCCTGCCAGCAGCAGGTACACCTTCCACTAGACCAGGTTGCTCAAAGCCTCATCCAACCTGGCCCAGAACACTTCCAGGGAGGGAGCAAAGGCAGTACAGAAATACCTGTCCTGCTGTAGCACTTGTATTGAAGATTGCACAAGTGAAAACACACGGCAGATGGGGAAGACACACGGTGCATACAGGTCAAGGCTTCCAGAGAAGGGCTGCGAGTCACAGGGTTTTAGCTGCCTTACACAAAAGCTACCAAAAAAATAACCTGAGGACCAGGTTTTGGTTTAAAAGAAGATAAACATTACTGAAGTGCATGAATTTAGCAAGTTATTAAATTTTGTCAAAATGACAGGACTGAAGAAAATTGTAAACACGTCTGTAAGAACATTTCCTCACCACGTTCACAAAAACACTGGAGTGTTGATGAAACCTTAGCACCTCAGATGGAAAACTGGCAAATTCAGTCTTAAATCAAACCTGCAGGAAGGAAGCTCCCTGAAATTACTTTAAACTGCTTAGAAGCGATATTAATGCCTACAATTTGGGAAGCTGCATCAGTAATTCATCATCTTTAAAGGAATGTAAAAGGAAAACTGTCTTTGCTGAGGGGGAAAAAATAAGCAAAAAAAATAAAATCACATTTTTGTAGCACAACCTCAGTCATAGTAAAATAAAAAACCCCAAAACTAAACACATAATAGATGGTTATAAAATGAAAACACATAATAGGTGGTTATCAAATTATAAGTGATCAACTGTTCCCTATTGCCAAACAAACAGGAAGAAATCTATATATATTAAACAGGCCGTGGTTAAATAAAAAGTACTTGCATTGCAACACTGGGGAAAAAAAAAGGTGTTTAGGGAGCAACAGACTTTCCTTGGCCAGAGGTGAAGAACAGGTATGTCTAAAACACGCCAAAAGAGGTTTCTGCACTGGTGGCAGCACACAGACTGCACCAACAGGTTTCTTTGAACTCCTGCTCACCTTTCTGTGATCCTGAAACTGCTCCAAATAAAGAAAATCCTGAGGCTACAAAATTAGCATCGAAGCTGAAATCTCATCTGCACAAGACTTCGAAAGCAGAAACACAGGCAAAGCAACTGACTACGCAGAGCAAACTGGCTCGTGCTGGTTCTGGTTTCCAGATGATGGGCAAGACAAGCACCTGGAGCTCTGCTGGAGCAGTTCTCAGACCACAGGCTATGCACATCCAGGGCCTGCCCTAATTAAGACGAGGTCATTAGCTTTACGCAACCAGCAGTGGCACAGAGCTCTGGCTGCAGACTGGAATGAAGCCGATGTTCATTCTGACACTTATTAAACTGAATTGCCATCAATTACTCCTCCACAGATTCAGATAAGCCATTCCAAATCCCACCTACGGAATAGGCACAGAAACCAGACTGATCCCTGAGTGGCTCCGTGTGTCCAGGACCCTTTGCTCCCCAAACCGAGCTTCTGTCCTGGCGTTACCTTTCCTCAAGGGCTCCCGGCTCTCCTCGGCGTCCCTGCTGATGTGGTTTTGCCCCAGTTCCACTGCAGGCTGCTGACTGTCCAACTCCTCCTCTGTCTCATCGTCACTGTAGGGCACCACCTCATCGTTGGGCTGGGAATCCTCGTCAAAGGTGGTCTCTGAGTCCCTCTCCGGGGTCATGCTGCTGGTGCCCTGCAACACGGTATAGAAGTCAGGGAAAGGAGTTAACGTGGAAGCCACCTCTCCGTAATTGTACTCTGCTGGTGCTGCTGGCCACCAAAAACCACATCTGAACCAGTTTCCCTGGAGCAGCGCGGAGCACGGGCTGGGTTTCCAGGCACAGACCACAGTCACGAGGCAGCTGTTTCCACAGCAAGCCCTTCATTAGCGTTCTGCTCTGCGTAACCACACGTGCTCACCCCACAGGCGAGGGCACGCCCTGCGCCCGGGACACTGCACACCCCGAGTGGGATGTGGGAACTGGGGAGCCCACAAACACCTGACTGCCAGCGGCCACTACACCATCCCCTGGGGAGCCACCGCAGCCAGAGCCCGCCTGGCCACCGCAGGGCCTGGCACTGGCCAACACCAGTCACACCATCCACGGTTCGGGTCACAGCTGCTCCTCCATCCCAGTCCATCCAGGCCCATCCAAACCAGCTCCCACCTCCTCTCCCCTCCCCTCCCACACCCTCTCTGGGCAGCCTGTCCCGGTGCTCTGTCCATGTCCCCTTCAACTCTGCCTCAACACTGTGGACCCCTCTGGCCATCACTGGGCCTGATCCTAACCCTGAACTCCACATCAACTTCCCAGCTTGACCCTGGACCTGCCTCATCACCATGGCATTGCCTCATGGCCTGGACTCTGGTAGGACCTGGCCACCACCTCGTGGTCTGTCCTGCTTGCCTCCTGAGCCCTGGGATCCCCATCTGCTCACCTTTCCCAGGAGGAGCAGCCCTGCTCTCGCTGCTCCCTGGAAACCTCAAAATAAATCCAAGGTAAAGGATCACTGAGGCCAAGTGAGGGACCGTGCAGGGCAGCTCCCTACCGAGCAGCTTCCCGCTGTCCCGCCCTGCACAGAGCCAGGAAGGCCAGTGCCACCCTACACCCCGTGTGCTGCTGCTAACGAAACCAGCAACCGCTGGGGCTGACACCAAACCCTGTCAACATCCACATTAGTTGCTATTTTTGCAAAGCTGAATTGTCTCCTGTCCTTAATACCTCCTCTAAGAGAGAGATAAATATTACATGAGCAATTAATATGCCACTCAAGTGACATGCCTGCTGGCTGGGAGCCCAAAGCACGCAACACTCACGAGCCTCAGCACACAGGTTAATGTTTCAAGACCTCCAGTTCACAAAACAAACCAAAAGCACCAGGTGTGAGATGAACTCACGGTTTCATTTAACAGGAATTAAGACAACTCCTCCCAAGACCCACTCAGGCTGTTAGAGGCTGCTCACTGACGCCTGGAATATGACAGCTAGTCACCAATACAGTTGTGGAACCTGAAACTTCTGTGAAAAGATCATCTGCTCTCCTAAAAAGCCTTGGAGTTGGGGAATTTGCCTCAAGATGCAGGAGATTCAGGCTCAAACTCAGGCACCTGAATACCTCACGGGGGTCTTTTGTTTCATTTCTTGAACGTTAGACAAAGTCCTTTTAGAGCAGGATGTAAAGCTCAATTCCTCCTTGAAATATATTTAAAATACACAACTGAAGAAGCCCTGCAGAGCCAAGGGCCCTGCCCTGCCCTGGGGGCTGCTGGAGGGGAAGAGGTGAAGATCCTTGCGTGTGCAGCCACCAGGTCTTTGAATCGCTCTCACTCTCAGACAAACACAATAAGCTCAGACCCCTGGCACACAGAGATTCAGCCTTTAGTCTATTAATCTTTACTCATTAACTGTTTAATGATTAATGAACTCATTAATCATGCAAAAGGTTAGATGAGATGTCAGAAAAACACTGCATTGGTTTTCTATGATATGGCTAAATGGAAATACCCCAGATGCAAACAGAAGCAGCCTGTGATGCTCACGGGGAACGCCAGTGCAATGGTGTGGTGGGAGGAGGTTCAAATCAACCGTATTCACCTTGCCTCCTCAAAGAACTCAACCTCCCCCTGGAAAGCCCTGCTCACAGAGGAGATCTCATTCAGTGTTTCCCCGCAGGCAGCACAACGCTGCCCGCTGAGCTGCTCTGTGCCGCAGGCAGCGCCGCTGCAGCTCCTGCAGAAGGCGATGAAGTCGCGTATGCCGGCGATTCCAGGCGGGATTTACTAACCCCGACACCACCAAACGCAGAGGACACCCTCTCTGCACCCACAGAGCTCACTGCTAACATCCCCCACGGCTGGCAGAGCTGCCTGCCTGCTCCCAGCCTTCCCTGGCCGAGGGGACAGCGGTCTGAGTGACCGGGAGCACCGGCCAGGCTGTCGGGAGCGCGGGGCAGCGCAGGAGCCCGGGGCTGGCCAGGAGACTGCACACAGGCACCGCAGTCGGGACAGAGAGGAAGAGGTGTTGTGGGGCCGAGGGTGAAGGAGTTACTCCAGTGACAGGGTGACAAACTGCTTCAGAGTTAAGTTTCTTGACACCTGGTCAGCAGGAAAAGGGCTAGCTGGGATGTCAGAGCCATGTCAGGAGGTCAGAGGAGGTGGGGAGCGATCACAAGGTGAAAGAGGAGACGGGAGGAACCAGCAGCACAGACCAGCAGAGAGGCCAACTGAGCCAGCACGGGATGGAAAGGGAGCAAAGTGCCCATCCACCAGCACCTGGTGTGGGCTGGACACAACGGGAACCAAAGGTGAACGCAACACAGCAGAGGAGAGGCGGCTGCTACTGATCCCTGCATGGTCACTATCCTGAGGAGAAAAGAGTCACCACAATTGGAAAAAAAAAAAAAGCTAAAAAGGCTAAGTCATGCAGGAGAAAAACTATTTGTAAACAATGTTGAAATAAAATAAAAGCAATAGTCCATTCTTAAAAGGATCCACTCTGAGAAAAGACAATTTCTCACCCTCACGGGCACTGCTTATGCTCAGACCTGAACACACGGTTGGAGCAGATGATCCTAACGGTCTTTTCCAACCAAACTATTCCATGATTCTATGACTTGAGCTCAAGGAACAATCACTCACCAAAAAGTCTTTCAGGTAAGGCAAAAAAAAGTTTGGTTTGCTGGAGCTAAACCTGTTTCAAACAAGATCCCACCTGCTTTTCACAATAACACAACCCAAAAGGAACACTGCTTTCACAGTGCTGAGGGACATGGGTCAGTGGGGACTGGTCAGGGTTGGGTTCATGGTTGGACTCCATGAGCTTAAAGGTCTTTTCCAGTCCAGGCAATTCTGGGATTCTGTGTGACTCTGATTTTCAAGGGCAGCAAACTCCATCTCACCAGCAGCATTTTACACAAGTAACTTTCCTTAATTCTGAATTAACTTCTAATGCTGTCAAAGTTTACAAAGAGAGCTTTTGGTGCCTGCAGAAATAGTTCCTGGAGGACCTGGCATGGAATAGTTGTTACATGGTGCTTGATAAAATACTCAAAGAACACTTAACAACAGTTCTTGGTTGTATGGTCCTCATTTTCTAGTTCCTGACCTGAAAACAGGGGCTTTCACCCCATTTCAGTTAAGTCATAAAAGCAGAAACCTTTATATTAAACAATATTTCAGTCCAGAAGTCTGGGGTCGGCTCTGAGCTTGGCAGGCACAGATTGGGTCAGCCACACTTCCATGGTTAGCTCCTGGTTCTGGTGTAGCAGGCTAAAAGTCTCCTTATCTTCAAAAAACAAGCTGATCAAACAGCAGGGTTGATGCATGGGGAGGCAAAGGAGATGAAAATAGTATTAAAGACTAGTTGAATTATACCTGCCTGACTTTATTTACTAAAAGGGCAGAAAACTCAGATGCAAATTCCACAGTGCTTCGGTCACTCAGGTTTTGTGTCTGCTCACGCCTCAGGGCGAGTACCAGCTAACTGGGAATAACTTAAACCTTGTAAAAAAAGCATTTACTGGATGTGTTTGAAGGCAGTAAACAACAGAAAAAATAGTCTGACTCTGAATTCTCCTCTGGAGAGTCACGGCACATGGCATTGCTGCAAGAACCTGGGGTCACAGGGAGCAAATCAGAGAGCCACCCCAAGCGGCCCTAAAACAAAGTTACAGACCCATCTAGAACAAGGCATATGTGTAGTAAAATAACCAAAACGCTACTCCATTTGTTACTTTTGCTTATTGTGGATATAAAAACCTTCAATGTGAAGCAGAACAAGCCCAACACCTCCATACCTGTCAGTCACCAGTCCCTTCACAACAGTTCCTGCCACCACCTCCCTCGCACGCGGCTCTGCGCAGCCACCGCGCACGTCCACACGGCGCACGGTGCTGCTTCCCAAACCTCGCTGCAGGCTGTTTTAGAACACAACAACATCAAGATTTTAAATAAGAGTCATAAACCAAACTCAAACAGGACAAAAAGCAAGCTCAGAGAGACCTTTTTGAACTCATTTTGGTCTCAAGTTAAAATAGAGCAAAAAAACCCCTACATCAAGCAGTTTCACTGATGTGTTAAAAACATGTGTTAAAAAAAGTAAAATGATGCTCAGATGTTTTGGTTTTTCACTCTAGAAAGATTCCAAGAGCCATTGCTGCATATTAAAGGAAAAAAAACCAACCAAACAAGCCCAAAAGAAAACAAAAACCAGGTAAATGCCCCTGAAGTCAAGAGGATCCCAAGAGGAACTCTAAAGAGCAGCTGACTCCTCACTGCCCTGGCAGGCAGAAGGCAAATACCGGAACTTCCACGGCTGCACCACCTCAGCATTTAGGGAACCGGGATCATCTGCTGAGCCCTTAACAGTGCAGTGCAAACACAAAGCTGTCAGGCTTCATATTCTTGTGAAACAAGGAAATGCATTCTGCCAAACCCATAGGGAAACAGTCTTCTCCAAACCCATAGTTATAAAATACAGTAACTCCAGTGTCCTCTCAATAAAATGAGAGTGTATTTCAACTTCACTTGGGAAACTCCATCAAACATTTTAAAACCAGTGAACTAGCCACATGAGACTTTGTTTTCTCTAGGTAAAATTTCCACGTTCACAATTTGCATGTTTTTAAAAGCTTTCCTATGCTTATTAGATTTATTTCTTTACCATGTGTTATTGGAGAAAGAAACATTGAGAACCAAACCCCACTCACAGAAGAGGCACTGCCAAAGCTGCAGCTAGAATACCGTGTCTCACATTAATCTCTGGGGCGGGGGTTTCTCCCCAAAGACTTCCAGCAGATGCACGATTACTCCCATCACATTTTCCCCTCGGAGACAGAAGTCATTATTCTGCCATCTTCAACGGTAACACACTGCTCATCTTGCCAGTAACTGAGATTTTAAGCTAAAAAGGGAGCAGGAAACAAAGAGAGCCTGTCAGGTAAACAGAGCAGCTGAACAGACGCTTGCAGGACTGCAATCCAAACCCCTGCCCAGGAAATCAGAGCCCACAGGGTACAGAGATGGCTCTGTCAAATGGTTTCTTTTAAAATAACCTGGTCAGCAATATCGAGCCCTGCGCAGCAAAACAACATAACCCCTTCCAAAGGATCAGTTCCTCTGTCCTTGCTTTATATCTGCATTTCAGGGAAGTATTTAGTCCCAATGACCATTTTGTAAACCTGGCAGTGGCAAACGGGCTCTGAAGCGGCCAGGCAGGGCGCAGGGAGACAGCCCTGGGCTAATCCCCACCTCTCCTCACACCCACCCAACCCTGCAAACTCAGCAGAACTCCCAGGAACAGGGACTTTCAGAGAAGGAAGCTCTGCTTCACACAGCAAGGCAGGAGGTACAGAGGTGTGTGCATTTCCTCTCCAGGCTAGCAGTCTCCAGCTAAAGGCAGCAGTGGGCTTCGAACAGAAGGGAAGAAACTGGCTTAGAGCAGAGCAGAGGCAGTGAGCAGCACAACTCAAAGCGTGCTGCCAGTCAACCTGCCAAAATTGTTTGCTTTTGTCACTTGGTGGCAGCAATTCGTACCACTATTATTAGCTCTTGCTATTGGTATGACTGAAGAGAAGAAAGAGGATTCCTGTGAGTTATGGGATGCATACACCCAGTGCAGTTCCTTAAACACAAGATGGTTTTATACCATGAAACACGGAGAAAGGGGGACTAAGCCACACGAGGAGCCCAGCTTCTCACCACCGATCTCAGAGGGGTCTGTAACTACCAGGCAGAAAACAAAATACTCCTTTTTTATTTGTAAAGTGAAATTCCTACCACCAAAAAAGGAGTTGCTACCCAACTCTCCACTGGCTGGTACAAACAACAAATGAGATAACAGCTGCAGGTGAGCATTCCAGGGTCTCCCAAGAACTGTTACCTCGGGACACTGCACTCCACCTCCCAGCCTGACCATCATCAGACTGGGAACGTGGGTCCAGTTAATGCCCCCCCTGCTCCTGCTCGCTATTTAACCCTCACAAAGCAGCAGCCAGCACCAAAGTCCTTCCAGGGCAGGATATTGCATTTCTGTTCTCACTTCAGTGATCCCAGCCAAATGCTTTAATAGAGTACCGTCCTTCATTAAAAATGTATTAATCAACTAATCTACCTGTAACAAGAGCTTCCACAGGGCAACAGGCAAATAATAAAGCTATTGCTTCCAAAATAGAGGATACAGATAGCATATTGCTCAAAACAGATGAGATTTTACTGCTGTCAAGTGCCTGGACAGGCAGATAAAGGTATCGTCTGAGCAAGTCGAACCTTCTGGCTAATCTTTATGACATCTTCAGAAAAAAAAGTAGTTCCTCAAAATAACATGAATCAGCACAAACAGGCCAGGGAAATAACCTTCATTCCAAACACTACTAAGCTTCAGTTAGATTGCCATGCAAATCACATGCTTTAAGCTCATCAATTTATATAGCTACTTCACACAACAGTTTATTTACTTCACTGAATGACTACTTTAAAGTAATTGAGCACCCCCAAAACTACATCTCCAAGGGGAACAATTTCTACCAGGCAGTTGTCCTGAAACACGCTGCCTTTGCGTGCATCCTCACAGTATGCCACCGCTGTGGTGAAGCCCAGCTCTCTAAATGCCTTGGAGAAAGGCAACCTCAAGAGTCCAGGTAACTCTTTAGAGTTGGCAGTGGCTGGAGGCATGCCCTTGAGCCAGACTCCATCAAGCACCATCAGGGTAGGACATGAGAAGTGGGGCAAAGTGAATCACAGAATATTAGGGATTGGAAGGGACCTCGAAAGCTCATCCAGTCCAACCCCCCTGCCGGAGCAGGGACACCCAGATGAGTTCACACAGGAAGGTGTCCAGGTGGGTCTTGAATGTCTCCAGAGAAGGAGACTCCACACCCTCCCTGGGCAGCCTGTCCCAGGGCTCTGGCACCCTCACAGGAAAGAAGTTCCCTCTCAAATCCAAGCAGAACCTCCTGTGTTCCAGCTCACACCCATTGCCCCTTGTCCTATCACTGGACACCACTGAGAAGAGCCTGGCTCCATCCCCCTGACACTCACCCTTCAGATATTGATCAACATTAATGAGGTCACCCCTGAGTCTCCTCTTCTCCAACCTAAAGAGGCCCAGCTCCCTCAGCCTCTCCTCATCAGGGAGATGCTCCACTCCCTTCATCATTTTGGTGGCTCTGTGCTGGACTCTCCCAAGCAGCTCCCTGTCCTTCCTGAACTGTGGGGATTGGCCCCACAGTTTCGTGAAGCTGAAGTCTCAACTCCTCCAAACCAAGAAATTACACCTTGCATTAGGCAAAAAAAACTGTAGCTGATAATTCAGAACGTGTCCCAGTGCATGTGTCCTTCAGCATCACCCTGAGTGCCCCCAACAGCTATCGGGAACAGCACGGCTCGGCGCTGGGTTCAGCTGACAAGCAAGGCAGACTCTGCCCCGGCTCCGCGGACAATCAGGTTCCTGGCAGCTGACGCAGGGGCACGCCCAGCTCCCAGTGCTGCTTCAGGAGAACAGAACTGCCCGACACTGGTACCACTGTGCACTGCAAGTGGGTCAGCTCACAGCTCCAGTGGAAATCACCAGAGCTGAGGGAGCACACAGAGGTTTGCCTGGCTGTCAGAGCTCCTGCAGCCCAACAATCCCACCCGCAGCGACGACATTCGGGCTCAGGCGTGTTCTTCTGAAAGAAGTATGCTCAAACCACACCTGAGAACTAAGCTAATCAAAACCGAGGGAGTAAAGAAAAACTCCTGACCTTGGAGAAAGGTCCCACCTTGAAACTGCCAACACATGCCCAACACGAGGTGACCAGGAATTCCCGGCAAAAAAAAAGGTGAAAAGTCAAGTGATTGAAACACGGCTACGGATAAAGTGCTTGTGGTGAAGCAGTGCCCCTACAAACCCCAGAACACACGTCACACCCGGTGAGTCCGAGATCTTCACCACACAGCAGAACCACAAAAGGTTAAACAGTGCTTTCAGAGACTCAGGCTATCACTGCAACACGAGAAATCCTTGGGGAACCTGTTTTGTAAGCAACTGGTCTCATCTGAGTCAGCCTGGTTGTGTCATCTATCGCTGCCACTCACACAGCCCCAAGTTTTATACACAAAGTTATGTATCAATACACACATACACTTTTTTTTATATATCATTTGATTCACAACAGTACCTCATCTCATGGAAAACATTCATTAAAAGGGTCACTGCAAGCAATTTGTGACCACAAATTGTGCAGAGGCTGCTTAGAATTTAGTCTGAGTAGCAGAGGTTGATTTCACTTTCCACAAGCACCATGAAGTTAACACCTTGTTGTATCTACTGATTAGAAATAACGCATCTTACACAATCTGTGCACTCACAAGAGAATGAGCAATAACATCAGCATTAGTACCCACCAGAAGAACAACACCTGAAGCTGGTTAAACTCTAGTGAATAACCAGCTTATCCTTGTGAAGTTTTAGTGCCAGGATAAAAGCCTGGGCATACCACAGCTCGCACACAGCGACATGCCAAGGCACTGCAAACCCACAGCGCCTCGCTCAGAACTTGATCAGCTCACCCACGAGAAGGGCCATCACTGTGCAGAGTAAGGGTGCTGGAGAAATGAACACACAAGCAAACTCGCAGTGCTACTGCCCACTGTACAAACAAACTGCTCTGGTGAAGCAGTGAGGTGGCTCTGCCACGAGGAACGGCCTCGGCACGGCACCGGCGGCCTCTCTGGGGTTTATCCTGCGTCGGGAACACGCACACCCAGCCTCGAACCACGCACCCAGGGCAACCACTCATCAAAAAGGTGGTTCCAAAAAGGTGTTTCAGCTCCACCTGTTTAACTGTGAGGGTCAAGGACCTACCAAAACAGACTGCTTCCAGCTCCAAGAGACTTCTTTACTGGCATCATACACAGCCAACCTTGTCCCATCCACAGATCTTTATTTCACAAGGAATTAACTCCAGTCCCTCCTTGGATGCCTAATGACCCCCATCAGGGGGTAAAATTGTGACAGTTTGGTAGCACCAAACTCTGTAAAATCTTACTTTCTCCAAGAGCTATTCTTCTCCAACTTGGCAGAAGGGAAGTGACCATTTCTCCAGTGAACACACTAAAGACCCAGCCAAACAAGCTGAGGCACCAGAACTCTGCATCCCCCCGCGGAGAGGTGACTGGAGAAGGGGAGTACAGTTTTGTACTGCTGACCAAGCTCAGGGAGAAAAGAATAATTTAAAAAATGAAAAAAGCACAGTATCAACAGAAAAAAAAATGGAAACAGGCAGGACACCAGCTTCCAAATGCCTTCACTCCTAATGCATCCCATCTCAGTTCTGCATGACAGCACCAACTGGAGAAAAGCACCTCATTTAAAAACCAGAACAACACACCTTCCTCATCGAGGAAGCACTAGAATTAAACTAGTGGCCACTGTGTGTTCACCAATATAGCTACCTATTAGCATTTTAAGATTGCTGTGTAGGAAAATGAATATGAAGGACATTCCACTACAAGTGAATTGATCACTCTGAACCAGCAGGACTCTACACAAGGAACAGATTAACTAGTCACCAGCAATTTAACATTAAATAATAACAACAAAGAGACCCATAGCCTACACTGCAAGCTGCCCAAGGCCAAGCAAGGACAGTGGAAGATGGGCCACTTGCAGAAACAAAATAATAATTTCACCCATTATCTGCACTAGGACTTTTCATTAACAGATCCACAGGCCTTCCATCACTTAAAGTCCAAGCCAAGGCAAGTTATCTTTGCAGAAGATAATAAAGTTGGTAACCTTTGTTCAAGCTGTAGGTCTGAGTGCACCCTGAAGGGGTTTCAACCTGCCTTTCACAGAGATCGTCACGTTGCCTCTCAAGGCTCATGTTATAAAAGAGCATACCTTTGTTTTAATAAAGGAAATAATAATAATTTTTGTGCACACATAAACTGCATTGCTTGACGTGGAAGATTTTTGGAACTTTAAATAGAGTTATTTTCCTAGATATATACATATACACCCTCCCCCTCATCAAAACCAGCAGGTATTTTTAACTGTAAAAAATAAAGGTTACTTCCTGCTAACAAGGTTGGAGATTACACAGCATCTACAATAGACACCAAAGATATTTTCCTGAACTGACCTTTATCCAGTGCAGTTTGTGACTGAACCAAGAGGCTGCATCACAGGCGTAGCCTGAAACGCTTGTACTGTCGGCGCACAGAGACCAGCGGCCACTCAAGAAGAATCCCCCGTATCCGACTTTAAACCAGGCTCCATCTGTAAAGAAACAACGTCAGAAAATGGTTTCTGGGCTGACTTCCACCTCAGGAGACTATGTGCATGCAATAACAAAAGAAAATGTCTTTTTAGGCAAACTTTCTTTGCAAAGCTTTCTTCACAGAAAGAAATATTTCTGGTAGGTCTCCAAACCCCTCATGCTACCTCCTCCTCTTTCTCTCTAGCAGAAAGTCACTTTGACAGGTGACTTGGTTCTTTCCTTGATTTGTTTCCTGTTTTCTCGACACTACTTATTCATCCTTTTTTTTTTCCCCTTTTACATTTTGTTTTACCTCTGCCTGTGCAGAACTGCACACCATTTCATAAAAAAAAAGCATCCATGCACTTGCTGAAATTGTCCATCTCTACTGTCAAATTAAAAATATATTTCTAATTTATACAAGAGCACATGAGGAAAGAAACCCAGACAGCACTAAGCACACCACTGCAAGTCACAGAATAATACTGTAAGCTTGTCAAAAAGCAACAGTGCAGCAGCAGCGCTCTGTCACAGAGCGCAGCACCTCCAAAGCAGGGCTGAGCTCTTGCACCATCAGTCTCCAGGGATATAATGAGAACCATGTTCTTCACCCCCGACAAGTACAGCAACACAGAGAGGTTAAGTGATTTGCCCAGGGCCATAGGGTAAGTCACAGACAGAGCTAGAGTTAGGTTTCAGAAGCTCTTGGGTAATATCCTGCATTCAATTACGTCTACACAAAGCATCTCATTTAACAGAGGCCAGATAAAGGGAACAGCCAAGGAAGAACATCAAACCCCCTCATCAAAAGAAAATCAATCAAACCCCTCCCCAGATTTAAATGTAGGTAGCACATTACAGTCAGGCCCAGCATGATTACTTATACTATCAAAATAAAAGCCACAACAACGAAAGAGCATGGAAAATAAGTTCTAGCTAATTTAAATAGAGGGCTTCGATGCAAAGCTACCAGGTGGCTTTTTGAATTCACTCTCTCAAACTGCAAAGAAAGGGACAAGAATATTCACAGGCTGAATCACAAGGGAGAACTAAATGAAGAGAATAGTTTAGAAGTTACCAAAAACAATCTTTACGATGCCTACAAGTTAACAAAGAGACAAATCCAGCTCTGGGGCAGATGCAAGAACAACCCCACTCTAACCAGAACATCAGTAACAGCAATGCAGAAGCAGATACGGAAAACCACAAAATGACCAAATACCACTGGGCACCTGAACCAGACTTTGAAGAGAAAGACAAATTAAACAACCAGAACCAAACAGGTACCTGTGAGCCAGTCCGAGGCAGCACGGACACTTCTGCCGGGCGTTAAAGCCAAGGACCGCGGCGGCAGGTACAGAGGTGGGCACAGTTCACAGGAACCAGGTTAGCTGCAGGTCCTGCTGCCTCGCCAGGGCACTCTCCAGCCGCTTTCATCCAGACCCCCACCCACACAAGATAAAGGACACCACACTGTCACTCATTACCAGAAACCATTTATTGCCAGGAGCTCCCTGTACACTGTGCCGGCTTCAGTTTCAGAACACCTCTGCTGACACTCAAGCCAGCGGTGAAATGCTTCATTAGCGGCTCCATTTAACTCAGTCTGGTTCAGACTCTAAGCGAAGGGATGCTATTTCAGCTATAGACACAAGGTAGTAGGAAACATGACTGAGATTCTGATGTTTTGGGGAATCAAAAAATGCTTTTCATCTCCCAAGTGAGTGACTGACCCCACAAGTAATTTTACCATAGAATGGTTTGGGTTGGAAGGGACCTTAAAGCTCATCCAGTCCCAACCCCCCTGCCAGCAGCAGGGACACCTTCCACTAGACCAGGTTGCTCAAAGTCTCATCCAACCTGGCCCAGAACACTTCCAGGGAGGAGCAGCCACAGCTTCCCAGTATACCCACAACTTTCCCAGTATTTTATGTTGCAGAATTATGACGGTTCCTTTATACAGACACCTATTACTGCTCTAAAGGCTGTATAAACATTGACTAACGGGTAATCACCCTGCAACCACAACAGCTATTCTCATTTGTAGATACAGGGGGGGGAAGAAAATAATTAAAAAAAAAAACCAAGAACAGAAGCAGAGCAACTAGCCCAAAGCCACAAAAGCAAGTGAATATTAACGGTAAATGCCAGAGCTGAGGAGAAAGCTGAGCCACACCAGTTCCCTTACCTCCAGCAAACACTTCTTCTTTCCTTAAACTCCAGTTCCAGACTGGGGGCTCTGCAGTACGTCTGATGATCAACTGATGCACTGATCCTTTTGGGTGGAAAAGGGAGAGATTTGGTCACTGCGAGGGTTCAGATCTGCACTCCCAACACGCTGTCCTGCCAGGCACAGAGCTGGGAGCAGCCCCTCACGGGACAGCCGGGACCGGGGGGATCCTCCCTCCCCTCACGGGACAGCCGGGACCGGGGGGACCCTCCCTCCCCTCACGGGGCCGCCCTGCCCTCCCGGCCGGGCAGGGCGCGAATCGAGGCCCCACCCGGCAGAGGGGCCCTGACACCGCCGCACGGTCCCCGGCCGCCGCCGCTCTGCCCTGGCGAGTGTTTAATTCCTTAAATATTCATCGTGCTCCCGGGCTCCCCAGCCCGATGGAAAAAGCTCCCCAGGGCCCGGCCCCACCCGAGCGACCAGCGCCCGCAGCGTGAGGCAGAGACACCGCCGCCCTCCCGCCCGAAGCCCGCTCCCGCCGCCGCCCTCACGCCCGGAGCCCGCTCCCGCCGAGCATGGAGGCGCTTCAGCTCTGAACTGTCCCGACCAGACCCCGCGGGCTCCAGGCCGAGCAGGTGATGTTCTGAGGGCGACAATCCCCTCAGGGCCGCCCGGCTGCCAGCACCGAGCGCTCCTGGGGCCGCGGGCGGCTGGGGACAGAGCTCGGCCCCGCAGTCCCCGGCCCTGCCCGCCACAGGCCGCTCCCCGAGGGGCCTGACCCACCTGCCGGCCGCCTCCCCGCGCTTTGCTACCGGCGCGGAAGCGAAAGGAGCCGGAGCTGCCCCGCGGGTGCGGCCGGGGCCGGACCCTGCTCCCCCGGTACCGAAGCGTCCGAGTTTCCTGCCGCCCCTCGGCGGGTGCAGCGGGCGGAGGCAGCGCCCGGCTCCCGGGAGCGGCGCGGCCCCAGCCCGCCCGCCCTCCCGCCGGCAGCACCTGTGGGCGCGGGTCCCGCCGCTCGCTCGCTCAGGGCCCTCTCATGCCGCCGCCGGCCCCGCTCCCGCCCGGCCTCCCCGCGGGAGCCGCCGCCAGACCGGACAGACGGGTTCCCCCGGTTCGCCGGGCCGGCCCCGCCGCGCAGGAGGAGGAAGGGGAGGCGCGGCCCCGGCCCTGTGCCCGGCCCCACCGGGCGCGGCCGCTCCCGCCCGCCGGCCCTCGAGAGAGGAGGCAGCAGCCGGACCCTCCGGCTCCAGGACCGGGGCTCCGGTTACACGGCGGAACGGTGCCGCCCCCGCCCCGCCCCGGCAGGTGAGGGCTGGGGATGTGGAGGGGCCGGGCCGGGCCGTGACCAGGCCCCGCAAACCCCCTGCGCGTCTGCGGAGCGGCCCCGCCCCATGGCCCGGGGGAAGGCGGGGAGGGCCCGTCCCCCCTGTCCCCGCAGGGCTCGGGCACTGAACTGTGCCCCGGCAAGGGACAGGACGGAGCCCCGCTTCCCCAGGGCTGGGCGAAGGACTGGGGAGTCGGGGGATGCTCAGTCACCCTTGAGACAGATCGTTCTGCTTGTTAATTAAGTCACGAATAAAGCAGTTGTGGTGAGGGCTGACAGCAGCGCAGAGATCTGGTTCAGTAGTGGACAGGTTGGACTCGATGATCTCAAAGATCTTTTCCAACCAAACGATTCCATGGTTGCACGGTTTATGACGCTATGATTCAGTTCTCAGTCCTCTGTTCATTGTGTTTCCCTTCTTTCAGGCTGCAGCAAAATACACGTAAACATCTCATGAGCCCACAAGGAACTCGTCAGATCAATGTGACAAGTGCCAACTCCCAAGTTCTGATTCAGTGAGTTTTCACAAGCCTTAGTGTGTGACCCTGGATGCTGCTGTACTTGGCTGCTCGTTCCCCTGGATTTAAATCTGGAGGTTGAGAGGTTTTGCCGGTTTGTTTGTATCCTGGGTTTGTTGATTGGGTCACCCTGTCTCAGAGGCCTCCTTCACGCTGTGGTTTTGCTGCCGCACACGCAGACACACACCTGCCCCGTATGGCATTCGTGTGACAGCCCTGGCAGCCGTCCGGCTTGCAGGAGGTGTCTGGGAGCAAACATCATCAACAGCCTCACCCTGCTGGCACCTCAGCCCCTCTGCACACACAGAACAGAGTCCCTCACCCGGGGAGTTATTTAGAAGTGGAGTTTAGTGACGATTCAGGACAGACTGTGCTGGGCAGTTCTTCCCCAGCCCCCTGGATCCCCTCCTGCTCCTGCCGTGGCTCCTCTCCTGACCACCCCACCCCACACTTTCCCCACAGGCTCTTCCCTGCATCCCAGAATGTGTCTCCTGCCTTCCAGGCAGTGTCCCATCAGTCTGTATGGATATGGTGACCTGCTGGGATGGGTGTCACCCCCAGACCTCGGGGTTTGTGGCTCTGCAGTGACAGCCCCGGCAGGGGCTGTGGCAGAGGTTCTGTTTCTCTGGCTGGGTCACTTGGGTGCCCCCCTCCCTGATCCCCTCTGCTCCTTTTTTGGGGCATAACCTAAGAGGAGGAATTAGCCCCCACCCCACAAATGCCCTGGGCATACCAGAGCCCAAGGGCAATTTTGAAGCAGTGCAGCTATGACCCAAGAAATTAGCGTTTGGACCAGGTACCAGGGACGGTGCTGTGAGGAGGGGCAGCTCGTGAAGCTGCTGCACCACTCTGTGTAGCAGGAAAAATTGCCTAGACTCTTTTTAGTGTTTTCCAGAAATCTGTTTCCAGCAGGGACATTATAAAGATTTAAAAAGTTTATTATATAGCCCAGCTTAGAGCGAAACGGTCACTAAATGTTCCTACAGAATAAAGAAATATTTTTAAAACTATTGTGAATTTTTTCCCTGCACTGTTATTGACAAATAATGCAGTTTATAGGAAGTGAAATGCAGATATGTTTACTGATCCAATTAAACAGAAAAAATGGAAAATATTACCTATCTCTTAAAGCGATGATGGGAAGTGTAACAGAAGCCAAATACTCCGGTGTTTAATGCGCTCTTTCTGCAATAATGCTTTCTGGTTTTTGCTCAGTGGCTGGCTGCTGTAAGTTACACGTGCTTCTGTCATGTTTTCTTTCTAAACTAGTCCAGCTTCTTTATTTTCTTTTAAACAAAACTTTATTTATTTTTTATTTGACCTTATTTGTACAAGTGAAACCTCCAACACTTCACTGACAATAGTTTCAGTGCGTTCTGTTCCGGGTGTTGTTGTGCTACACCTAATCCTGGCAGCTCTGTTTTGAAGCTGTGCACACTGATGCAAACTGGGACTGATCTGCCGGCACCCACGGCGCTGTGTCTCGTTAAAGACAGGGTAAAAGCTGCTCGTTAAGGTATCGTAACACCTGTTTGGATCCGCTCTTGTTATGGGTGTTACCTCTCTTTATGCTTTGTGTTACCACTGCTGAGTTCTGCAGTTCCTGCAGGCACTGAGCCAGCTCCTGGGCAGAGAACCGAGCCGTTGTCTCCCCAGGTGCTGTGACCAGGCTGTCAGTTTGTCTGGCACCACGACCAGGGTGTCAGTTTGTCCTGCTGGTGCCGTGGCCGGGGAGGTTTGGGTGTGTACACAGGCTGAGGCTGCAGCCCCACAGAGCAGTTGTCTCCGCTCTCACATCCCAGGTACACAGCACCATCTCCTTACAGCACCTTGCTCGTCAGCAGCAACAGTCTTGTGCTGTCACACTGAACTGCATCAAGGGGATTAATGAGGCTGAAAAAAGCACTTTTGGGTTTTTTTGCTGGGTAATATTTCACCAGGGCTAGTTCCCTCATCCAGGTTGTTCTGATCATCTGTGGACTCAAATGTTTGCAGTGCATGCGGAAGAGTGCTACAGCGGTGGAGGAAAACAGTTGGGGAAGGTGCTGGGAATTGGAAGGAAGTGACATTTGGGCAGCAACACTGGTTTAAATGCATGCCAAGTAGGGCTTTGGGGTCTTTGCTTTGTGGCTGGTTTGCGTGGTTTGGGTTAACTTCTCCCCAAGAACCAGCTGCTGTATTCCAACTTCACTCCTTACCCACTGAAACCAGCATCAAAGCTGCGGCTAGTGCTTGCAAGAATTCCTTAAGGTCAGTTTAAAACCAGCATCCACCTGCCTCTTGGGCTGAAACTTTCTATATTGATGAGAGCTAAGTGGAATGAAACGCTTCATCATACAACAGAGTATTTTATCAATGCCAAACCAGTAAGGAGGAAGCATAATTCCCTGTGAGGCATCCAGTTTGCTCCCCTTCACGCAGAGCCCCTCGTGGGAGGACGTTATCCATCTGTGACCACGCTGGGGTTCTGGTGACGGTGTCCAGGAAATAGTTTCCACGTGACTGTAGCAATACCAGCATTTGATGGGTTGCACCTTCCTTACTCAAGTCATATTACACACATGAGAAAGACCACAGCAGAATTGCTTCTACTCTGGAAATGAGAAATGCAGTTTCTACCTTAACTTACATTCTTAGTTTGGCATAACACTGGTCTTCTTATTGAACAGGTATACAAGCAGGGGACAAAAAAGAGAAAGCTTGGTATCTTGCAGCCTTTAATCAACACACCATCAAGCCATCATCTCTTTTGATCCCTTGCTGCAGGCTTAGCTAATAAAAGTGTGTTTGATCATTATATACATGGGAGAACTGGCTGAGGTTAACTCTGGTTGGCTATTCATGAGCCGCCGTTGCAGAAATAGAATCTGCCCGCTTGTGGATGCTGCTCTACAATCAAAGTGATCTTTGTTTTGGGCTGACAGATATGTAAGAGATTGCTTGTTTTATTTTTCAGAAGGAACAATGCTCAATTTTCCTGTGCCAGGAAAAGTCTTGTTCAAATAGACTTTCTTTTCCAAGACCTAAAATGTGATGCTGGATTCCAAAGTTGTGTCTTTCAACACCTTTCTCTTTTACTTTCTGCCTCAAATTCCTCCCACAGGAATAAAACCAGAGTTAATTAAAAATCAGTAACATTTTGGGTTAACAAAGCAGCAGAGATTTACTTCTGCCTTTGACAGTCCCATTTCTCTCTAGAAATTGAATTCACGTCCAGGGCTGGATGTTTGGTCTCTACATGGGTTTTCATTAGGTAGCTGTATGCACAGCTAGGTTTGCACAACAACCTTTCAGGAAGAAGATTATTAGAGATAAAAAGGCCCCTTAACAGTGTTTAATTACTATAGCAGTAATGAAGGTCTGAGTTCAAATACGACTTTTGACACGTAACAGAGTCCTGGTCTGTGCTTGAGGGAATGCAGCAGCCGTTCTGTAAGCCACGGGCGTGATGAAGAATCCCCTGCTGCTGCTGCTGCTGCTGCTCACAGACCCTGGTCCTGCTCGCTCCCAGCAAGTATCTCCAGTTCTGCTTCTGGATTTTTCTCCCATGCACGTCCTCCCTCTCCCTTATTTCTCAGCCTCACCTTTCACTTGGGTCCCTTTGCTCCAAAACAGCAACGTGCTCTAGTCAAACCCACCCTGGTTTCTGCACTGTTGCTCCTTCTCTCTTTCCCTCCCTCCCTTTCCTCCTCTTTGTCCCATTTTGTCAGTGTTTGGGTCTCACCATGTCAGATTTGAGATTTCCTGGAGGACTTGGGCAGAAGTAGTCCTTGCCTGGCCTCTCCTCGCTGCCTGTCCAGTGAAACACAAGCCCCGCCGCTGCGCCCACGAATTGATGTGTTGTTTCGGCACACGGCGTGTCCCTGCTGTGCTCCTGCTTCCTGATCCACCTCTGCCCTGCCCTGCTCTGCTCTGCTCTGCTCTGAGTTCTGAGGAAAGGGAGCACAGGGGACAAGGGAGCATCTGCAGAAGGATGTCACCCTCCGTAACAGCCCCGTGTGTCCTTCGTCCTGCTGCACAAAGCCTTGCAAAAGGAGCTGCTGTCGTCTGAAGAAGTTAACCCCGGGTTCTGCTATTTCTGGTGATGGAAAGCGAGTTTGTTTTTGACAAACATAACCACTTAGAGATCAGCAAGCACGGTTACAGTCGTGTTTGCAATCTGCCAGGCAAGTTTGTGAAATTATTTCTGCTATTATTTTTCCCATCAGTCTCCTACAGATTTCTGTACAACCCCCAAGGTGAACAGAAAGCTGCATGACCTGAATTTATTTGGTTTCCTTGTATTCCTCCTCACTAGAATGTTTTAGAACTTCAGACATTATTTCTTTTTTGAGAAGTGGGAATTGTAGCCACATTTTGCATAGGGGAAAAGAAAAAGACACAAACACTGAATTTCTTCTTCTACAAATCATAGTTTGTGGCTGTACTTGAAATCTTTCCCAGTATTAGTCTAGTCTCTCAAAACCAAAAGCTGTCTTTTATTTTGGTCATCAGTACAGTCCTTTTCAGAATGAGCTGTATAAAATACATGTATAATATTACAAAAGCAACCCTTGGCTGTCAGTTTTAACATTGGGGATTTTTTTTAAAGCAATGAGCAGATCTTGATTTAAATAACTGAGCACAGCATCGAGGCAGGGTTCACTCTTCCTGGTAACTAATTGTTCAGAAGTATTGCTGGGCACTTGATTTGAGCCTGACACTAGTAGTTGTTCCTGTTTAGCAAGAGTTCTACATATCAGGAATTATATTTGTAATCAGTTCTGTAACACACATTTATTCACATTCTTATTTGAGTCGTTTCCTAATATGCAGAAAATAGGGAATAATGTGGCTTTTTTTTCTACTCCTGTTTTAAATATAACTCAGTTTTTGGAACCTGCTGTTCAACTAGCAAAAGTGATTTCCATGGTCATTTTGGAAATTATTAATTTGGGGAAAATGCAGATGCTAGAACTCGTGTAGTTTGTAACGACAGAAGATAAATCGTGACACTGTATGCTGAGATAATTGGGAGTTTCTGTGCTGATGAGAACGTGTGAGAGGTGCACTGGGCTGCCTGTTCTGGGAATGTGCAGTTAGAGGATTTCCAGATTCAGGGTTGAGTTTATGTTTTAATTTCACAGGCAGCTTTGAACAGGTTGGATTTCTTTTGAGTGTTCATGAAGGTGAACCAGAATGGATTTAACATACCCTGGTTTGCAGTATTCCTGACGTGGATGGAGAGCTGGCTGTAGCATTTGTTCAAAGATGTGAGTTGTTATGAACTGTAACTGCTCTTCATAAAAGCTTTAAGGAAAGGAAAGTTTTTCTGCATGCAACAGTGACATGCAAGATGCATTCTTTGGGGTCTGTTTGGCTTTTGTTTTCTTACTCAGACCTGTTCTGATAGCTTGACTAAGAAATGTCTCCTCTTGGGTGGTGTTTTCCAGACGGCTTACCTCCAGCGTGGCAGAGCTTCGGGCTGTAACTCAAGGCATTGGCAATGCCACCAGTGCTCACCAGACCCTCCTCAGTGACACAGAAACATAGACCATGGAATTGTGTCCCTCCTGCAATGAGGGTAACATTGTGGCTTTAGTAGGGAAGGCTGGAAGGAAAAAGAAGGCTTGTACAGAGGTGGTTATCTTCTTTTAATAGCAACTTTTGCACCTGAGGAGCAGTCAGCTTTCGGGGTACATAAGCCCTTCCTCAGGTCTGAAACAAGACTGCAGGCTGAGTGCAGCCTGGGGACAATCTATGGGGCTTAACTGAACTAGGTGAATCATTAATTAGATTGGGAGTGAGTGTTCCAAACCTGCACTGAGTTTGGTGTTTGGTGGTTCTCTCAGATCTGGAGGGAGGTCTGAGAGCCCTGGAGTAGCCTGTCTCCTTGTACTGTGTGGTTTTTACATATAACTCTTTCTCCTCACTGGAGGTTACCTTGGTCAGTTGCTTGGTGGATTGAAGCAAAAGACAAGCAGTGTTTAACCATTTGTTACTTAGAACTAAAGTTGGAAGTGAGGCTTTTGGAAGATTTTTTGCCTCTTTTTGCTTTTTTTCACTATTTAAATGGAAAGCTTTCAGACAAAATTGATAGATTAGAGGTCTTCCTAGGTTAAAGCCCTGTTTAAGTGTCAAAGAGGCTGAGTCCAGATCGACTGCTTCAGCTTTGGAAGATTCAATATCCTAAAGTCTATATTTAAAAGTGAAGGAGCCAACAAATCAATAGTAGACAGAACTCTAGAGATAATTCTGAAGGCATAAGAATAACCATGAGCCTTCATGTCTCTTCACACAGCAATGTGATTTCACATGGAACTTTAGTCATTAAAAGCAAGAAAAGGAGCAGTTTAACGTTGTGCCAGAACCTTAAAGATTCTTCTAATAATAGAATAGTCTTAAATTTTGCAAGGGTTTGTTTTGTGTAGTTTTCTCCCAAAGCTTGACACTGTAAAGTTGAAAGTGCCCTTGACAGGATGAGCACAGAGACTTTTCTGCAGTCACTTCCAGTGTAGGGACTGGGTAGTGGAGCAGGACACAGGAGCAGGTATTTCTCACCTGGGCTTGCTCACGGTGCCCTGTGTGTTTGTACCACAGGTTTCTTCCTCAGAGTCGTTTCTGCGTAGATACATTTCCCTGCCTGGTGTTTTGCAGTTGCTAGAGGCAGCTCTGCTGTAAATGAGGTATCCTTTCCAATTTGATTGTTAATTAGCAGTGTTGGGGCTAGTGCAGCTCAGCAGGGAATTCCACAAGGATGAGGTGCACTCAGAGTGTGCCTCAGTATTCCCTCTCTGAAGGGATGTTCTCTTGCATGGTGCTGATGCACATACAGAAATCCTAATGCAGTCACAGAGACACGGAGGGAGTTTGGCCCCTGCGTTCTACAGGAACAGAAGGATTGTTCTCCAGTAACAGACTGGCAGCTGTTGCTTACTTGTTAACTGAAATTAATTTTATTATCAATTAATTAATAGATTTATTAATCAAATGTATTCAGTGTATTTATTAATTGAAATACTCCCAGGAAGCTTGGTAATGATATCAGAATGAATTTTCCCACTCCACCTGCTGGAACTGGACCCCTAAAGGTGTCAGTTAGGTGATGTCCAGATCTCTGTCTCCTCTGTGCAGATGTTGTCATGCAGCACAGCTGGAATCCTGCACAGGGTGGAGCTCACATTTCACTCAGCTGTGGTGTCTGCTGTAATGAGGTACCCAAATCCAGGGGTTTTTCCGGTGGTTCCCCTGGTGGAAGGGCACCGGTCGTGGTCCCAGCTCGTACCAGTGCCATATGTGAGTGAGCCTTGGCAACGTGTGGAAGGCTCACTGGAAAGAGCCTCTGCTATAAACCATGGGACAGCAGCTTTGCAAGAGAGCTTGGAATAACACCAGGCTCCATTTATAACTGTACCCACTGCAGAGGAGAAAAATTCGTTTCCAACTCCTCTTGTTTCCTCTCCATTCCCTTTTCTGACTGTGATCCATCAAACAGGTACACACGGATTTTCCAGAAGTCCTTGTTTCTCTAAAGAAAACCTCTTTGCAGTCAGACAAGCCAGGAATGTTTCCCATCAGGAGAGCAGCTTTTTCCCCCAAGTGATCTAGTTGTAAAATCGGGGCTCAATGTTTCTAACAGATACAGAAGGAACCCTTGACTCCATCTGTTTTCTAAATCTATGGTGATATTGTTGTCTTCTAAAGTAAATAACACTTACCTCCAAAACTATGTGCTTACCTCCAAAAACTATACAAAATAGTTGAGGTTTCTTTTCATAAACCACAGACACAAAGAACAGATCAGTAGTTGATTTTTACACAAAGAAGTTTGTCATTCGAGACCACTTGTTTCTGTGCATGTTATGTACTAATGCTTTGCCTAAAATGCAGGGGGTTTTTAGCAAAAAGAAAAAAAAAAGAGAAGAAGAAAGGAAAAATAAGAGACTCATCATGTTATAGCTACATCTTCATCTCCAGGCAAAGCATTTGGTGTCGTTCCTCCGCTGGCCCGCAGGTGGGGAGCGGCACCGCAGGCTCTGCCCGGAGCAAGCACCAGCACATCTCCTGCTGCCCAGTCCTAGGGAGCAGGTTTGGCTCCAGAGGCCGGGGGACACGGTCATTCACCCACCAAAATCTGCACCTTTCTTTCCATTTAGTCCTTGCCATTGGTATTATTTCTTTTCTTTCCATTTAGTCCTTGCCATTTTCCTTGTGCATCTGTGAGACGAGCTGGATCCACAAAATGACCAGGCTGAAAATGAATGTGATCTCTCCCCATTTTCAGCTGGATCAGTTGCCTACTGTGGCTTATCACAGGCTGCCTGAAGGGTGGCCCGGTCGTCAAGAAGTGGTGGAAACCACTTTCTTCACCCAAAGAGTTCTCAGGCATTGGAAGGGGTTGCCCAGGGCAGTGGTGGAGTCCCCATCCCTGGAGGTGTTCAAGAAACATGTAGATCTGGCACTTCAGGACATGGGTTAGTGGGCCTGGTGGTGTTGGGTTGATGGTTGGACTGGATGATCTTAGAGGTCTTTTCCAACCTGAATGATTCTGTGATTCTATGAATGAGCAGAGACAAGAAGGACGAAGGTAGGACCACCCATTTTAGCAGCAGCTTGGATGTATGTAGGATAAAATTGATTTTTCTTTAATGAGTGAGATGGCTGAGATGATGTGTCAGAATGTGGTCCTCTGGAACAGGATTTGCAATGTGATCCTCTTGTCATGTTTAGTAGCTTTGGAAAATAATTATTATTTGCCTTGAAGGTGATTATGAACTGAATTTTAAGACAGTTAGAAGAAGAAGCCAGACTTTTCAGGGGACACCTGGGGATTCAGTCTCACTAAGTACAGGCTTGAGCAAAATATCTAAAACTCAAGACAGCTACTTGCACACTTTAGAGAATCTTGACTTGATCTTAAGTGAAGTTTTAAAAGGATACTTTCCAAGCATTAGATATATTTACTGTCACTTCAGATGAGTTCAGGAAGGAGGAGGGAATGGAAATCCTACGCGATTTGGGTAAATTTCAGGCACATGCAGTGCTTTGTGAGTTACTGAAGTCTGTGAAATTACAAATGATGTTGGTTTCAGTTATAACTTTGGAATAGTAGAATACACTGATGGTCTCAGAGGAATATTTGGAAATGAAGGGCCCCTGGATAAGGCCAAGGAACTGCAAAGCAAGTGACCTTATTTCTGTGCCCATTTTCATCATATTTCCTTTCTGAACCGGGGACTTTGCCAGTGACCACCGTTGGGATTTGACTCGGTGGCAGCATGCTGGGTGAGAGGGCTGTGCAAAGAGAAGCACAGGAGGGGCTTCTCCGTGCGCCAGCCGGCGCTGAACCGCTCCAGAGGCAGTGGACATTTGTTACTCCTGCTCCTTGATGGGACCCAGTTCACACCTTGAAGGGACCCAGTTCACACCTTGATGGGTTTTGTCCTGCAGGTTCATCATTCAGTACCTAATGTAATTTTCATGGAAGGTGATTTCTTCTTCTTCCCCCCCCCTCTTTTTTTCCCCCCCAGAAGAGCTGCAGTGATCGAGTCCTAGGGCCACACAAGTGTTCAGGCACTTCACTCCCAGCCAGGCTCCATTTGGTGTGCCAGTGGGAACTGGGTTTTGCTCACACATTCACCAGCGTTCACTGTCTGTGCAAAGCAGCGTGAGGACTGTTCCACACACACCCTCTGCGTGGCCACTGCCTGTTTGTTCAGCTGGGTTAGAGCAGGAGAGGATGTGAATGTATTAGTCTGGTCTTATGGACTGCAGGTTTTACCTGAGGCCTTGGGTTTTCTGACAGAACTGGTCTCTGCACCCTCCTGAAAGCTGACATTTGCCATCAGAGTACTCTTGGGAAGTCTGACTTTTTGTAGTTTTTTACTGTAGAAGGATTTTTTTATATTTTTTTCTCCCTGTGAGTCTATGTTTCCACAAATCAAAATTCAGTATTTTCTGACTGTCACTTTTGCTTTCTGCAATCTCTATAGCAAGCTGTCTTTTGTGATTTTGATGGGTCTTTCCTGAAAGGAGCATTACTCCTGTTTAGCAGATGTGTAATGTCTTTCATTGTTCATCTCTGAGCAATTGTTTTTGTATGTTATTGATTTTGTGACCTGCATTGTTGGATGCACAAAACTCTGCACATTCTGGGTAATTTGCTGCTTTCATACTTTGTGAGAGAAGGTAATGTACGTTGGCTTGACTGAAGCAGCAACAGAAAGCTGCTGTTATTTTGTGGTGCTTACAAAGGGAATCCATCTTGTACTTCCCTGCAGCTGCTGTTGGAGGCACTTCCCTGAGCAGAAATTGCTGGATCATTACTCACAGAGTCCTCTGGGCAGGGGTTATTAGGACTGTTATCCCAGATAGATATATTGGCTATTAGTGGGCTGGCCTGCTAGAAAGATGCGAGAAACTAAGTGTGCCAGGCAATTCTAGCAATAACTCTGTGAAAATTCACTGTAAGAGCAGAATCCCCCGGGAGAAAGGAAGGTAATAAAGCAATAATATTACTGACGAATTCCAAGTATTGTACAAACATTAAATAATCCTTAAAGTAATTCCAAGAGATGTGTTCTAGCAAAGTAATTTCAGTGGCTTCAGTGCTGCTGCACACTCTGGCAGGCACTGAATATGATTACAGAGAAGAAACCAGAAGAATACCAAGGACAAATGACTGTGGCTGCAGGCTGTGCACCCAGATGCTCTTAATGGCTTCTTGTGTCACGGGCTGTGCCCTGCAGGTGCCCTCTCGCCACGCGGCCTGCCGTGTCCGGACAGGCTGCCACCGTTTTCAGGCATAAAAGTGATAATAGGTTATGTGGAATTTATTTATTTATTTTCTGTTTCAAAGCCAGTTTGTAAGGAGTTCATCCAGCACTGTGTGATAAATCATCTCTTCCCAGAGGTTCCTAGCAAGGGCTCCCTGGACACCCAGGCCACGGGCAGCAGGTGAGGAGCCAGGGCTGTGCTGGTGGCCAGGCTGCCACTGGTGTGCTGCGGTTGTACGCGCCCAGCTCAGCTCTGGGGCTGGGCTGGGGGTGTCTGGAGCACTCACAGGATTTATCCATCACATGGCAGCATCTCTCTGCTTTACCAGGGACATGCCATGTGAAAGTGAGTCAGTTTGTTTGTTTTTAAGGGAAGTTACTGCTTTTAGCAGCCTCTCCAGAGTCATTTCATGTAACATTTGCATGAGTGGGCTTATATCAACAGCCATGGCTATATATATTTTGGAGGCATTACAATAAAGTGGCCACATATAGTCTTTCTAAAAACCAGCATCCTTCTTCTTTTCCTGTCTGAGAGCTCCTGTGGTTCCTTTGCAGGGTGCCTGTCATTTTCTGTGGGCTCTGTGTGTAACTTTGCCAGACGTCCATGCAAGGGGGCTCAGCGGGGCAGTGGGCGCTCTCCTCCTGGGGCATTTGTGCTGTTTAGCAATTAGCCAGCAGAGCAGATGTGTTCAGATCAAGAAGGGTTTCAAGCAGTAGTAGCAGGTTTGCATCCATTTACCTGCAGGCAAAAAAATCTGTTCAGTCTTGGCTAAAATATAACAAGAGAGGAAGGACTGATGTGATTGACTGAACCTCATGCACAATTAAAATAAATTATTTCAGTCTTTTTCCTCTTTCTCTACAGAAAGGTGCTTTATGGAAGTTAAAAGGCTGTTCCCTATAGACATGGCCTGAAGCCTGAAGCTAAGGGGAAAGTGTTCCCTGAAGGAAATCAGACAGCAGAGCTCACGTTAAATTCCCTGAGCTGTGGGGATAATTGGTTTAAAACCTAACGAGGGGAGGGAGAGGTTGTACCTGCCAAGCAGCTGCGCTCATCAGAGTTGGGACCTTGGGGTGCTCTACTCACCAGTGTCACTCTTTGCCCATCCTTGTGGAACTAGAAGGACTTGGACCATGACACCTGGGCTCCTCACTGTGTCCATGCAGGCTGAAGGTGGTGTTGGAGCCTCCGTACACCGTGCTGCAGCGTGGCTTCTCCTGCGCTGGCCTCACTTTTGTGTTCTCTCTAACACTGCCACTTTTCAGGGTGCTCTTGAGCTGCAGAGCAGAGAGAACCACATCTCTACTACTGTAATGAATGAGAATTCATTATTGGGAGACATCTACACAGTAAAAATGTATCCCCCTTTGTTTTTCTTCAAATATGCATTTGGAGTAAATGCAAATTAATCTGCAGAGAAGCATGAGATAATTAGAAATTCATTCTCATACTACCTTAAGCCTCCATTACTTCTTAAAATGACTGATCTGTGATGTTTGAGGTTGACAGCATTCATTTGATTAAATTCCCAAAGTAAGCAAAGTAGAAATGCCTAAGCACTGGATTGCTGGTAAATGTGATTTATGCTTTATGTGTGGAGTTCTATAGAAATGCTAGCAATTTTAATGTAGACACATCTGCATTAAATTTTTGTAGCTTCTCCAAAAGTGCTTCTATTTGGACCAAAAAATGTTCAATAATGTATTTATGTGTGTGCACCCACACAAACATGCATTCTCTTTTTCTCTTTGGTGATGTGCTTAAATACAGTGTCTTGGAAATAGACCCTTTTATTCCAAGTTTCACAGGAGGAAGCATGTAATTATTAGATTTGGTGAGTTAGCATCTATTGATTTAGCTTCAAAGGCAGATTTATTTTAATTATTCCAGCTATTTCTGCTGCTGAGCTAAATCAGAGTGTCTCTGTACACAGCCTGTCACCTGGGCTGCTCGCTGCGGGGTGGCATTTAGAAGTAACATGTTTAGGTCTATCTTGAGTATATTGTGGCTTTCAAACTGCAAAGATATGTCCATCAAAGCAAGAAAATATGATTGAGGAAATAACTTAAGGAGATGGGGAGCCTAGAAGAGAGGGAGGGAAGTGGAAGAAGAACTGGGGAAGTCTGGTGGGAAAGAGAAATGAGGGGGTGACTCAAGTGGATAAGAAAAGCAGGAGAGAGAGAAGTGGAGAAGGAGAAAGCAGTGAGTTCTTGTTGGGAGCAGTGGTCTGGGGTCAGAGGGGGTCTGTGTGTTTGGGGAATGCAGACAAAGATCAGAGGGAGGATGAGGGCTAAGTCAGGATTTTTTATGGTTTTAATACTTAAAAAACCAATATTTTTATTAAGATAGTTAAAAAAAACCCAGTTCCTATGACTGATCAGCTTTATGAGACAGAAAAACATAGCTATACAATAAAGCCACAGCTGATTAAAAATCAGGCAGAAGCAGGCAGAAATCTGTGTTGACTCTGTGGAGATGTATAACCATCTACAGAGGTAGGCACAGTTAAGTTTCTGACAACATAGGGGACTCAGTACCTTAACTAATGTCTTCTTGCGCTCTCTTCTAATCCTCCTCCCACTCAGCAAGAAAATTAACTGCAAAGGCTTACACAAATGTCACATTATAAAGCCTATTCTGGAATAATTTAACACATCTCTGGGGAGTTTTTCCAGAGCCTTGCCTGGGTAGGCTGGGAATCAGGCTCCCTGCAGCGCTCAGCCTGCATCCATCCCCAGATGAACAGAGAGTTCAGGTTCCAGTTGGCACTGGCTGATTCACGCTGCCTGCAGGGAGCGTTTGCTTGACACAGTCTTCCCAGCTCGGGTGTTTCTTTCCCAGACACTGGAATTCTTGGTTAGGGCTCCCCTTCTGTAGCCATGCTGGCCAGCTGGCCACCCCGTCCTGCCGCTGGAAAGCTCAGAGCCGCGAGTCACTGGACATGAACAGTGAGGAAATAACAGCAGAACCATTTCCCGTGTGTCTGACTATCTGCTGTTCTCTTGGCAGCACGGCAGCGGCAACCATCTTGCTCTCAGCATTACTGCAGGTGATTGTCTCGGCAGAGGAGCTCTGAAGAGCTGGACTTCAGATGTCCTGTCCCCAGCTTCCCTCTGCCAGATGTTGCCATCCCCGAAAGTGTCAGCAGAAAAGACTGTGTTTGGAATTTAACAGACAGACAAGCAAAAAAGGTTTCTCTGGTACAGAAATGCAGACCTGCCAGACCTTAGGTAGGTTCAGACTTAGGATTTGTCATGGATTTGTGGGTATTCCTTGATGATGAAGATTTATCTACAGATCTTTCAGTGTCAGAGAAGGAGTTTGCTCCTCTGAGGGCTGTTTGAGTCAATGAGATACGTGAGCCTCTCCATGAGGGGCATGTCCTGCCAGTGGCATCATCTGCTACCTGGAGGGTCATCTGGCAAGAAGAGGTGTCACTCACTGCGTTCTTCTGGCTCCTCTTCCAAGCACACCAGATGGAGATGAACACAGAAATGCCAGGAGAACAGTCTCCACGCGATGTTTAGCCAGCCAGGACTGAATTTCATCTGGAAAGATCAACATCCCGAGTCATGAGCTCCTTTTCAAACAGAGCTGACACCCTGTCTCTCCTGCAGCACACAATGTTTCGTCTTTGAAAGCACCAGAGGAGTTTTACTCTCAGTTCTCCTGGGTTTATAGTTCTAGGGTGTTAACATTTGTAGCACAGGGAGTGCTAACAAGGCTCAAGAACAGGAATTGAATAGCTGAGGACACAGTGCTTCTAATCCTTTGTCTTATTTCACAAGAACTGCCAAGTTCGTGGTCCCAGCTCTGCACAGCTTTTGCATTTTCCTGAGCCCTTGGTGGGAGAGGAGCTGAAGGCTTTATCTCAGACGTTAGCGGTGGTGGGGAGAGGAGCTGAAGGCTTTATCTCAGACTTTAGCGGTGGTGGGGAGAGGAGCTGAAGGCTTTATCTCAGACATTAGCAGTGGTGGAGTTCAGAACAGGCACCCATACTCTGAACCCAGCCACTGAATCAGCTCATACGTGGTTTGCATCTGGTTTTACCAGCGCCCTGGCTGGGCTGTCTGTGGATCCCAAGTGGCTGCAGAAGTAAGCTCAAGTCTGGCTGCTCCTAGCAAAGCTAAGCTTGCTGATCATCCTCCACAGCTTGCCATTTCATAATTAAGCTTCCCACTTACATCACTAACTCACAGAGGTGATAATTCCCTGTATTGGTCAGGACCTTGTTCATCAGTGGACTCTTAGTCTTCTGCTGTCCCACACAGATGGTTTGTTGTGCTGAATGTCACGTCATTACATACTCACTCACCTCTCTGCACACTTGTCTTCCCTCACACACGTGTTCTCTCTGTGTGTTGACATCTAGGGAGACCAGCTTGGGTCATGTGGAGGTAAAGCTGCAGTCTGAAAAGCAGACCTTATGTTTCTGGTGGAATACACTGACTGCAAATTCTAAAGTAATTATGGGGAGCTCTTCCTTTTACACTCACCCTTTAGCATGCCTCACTATCCTGTACTCCCTCAGTACCTCCTGGCAGGGATTCCTCCTCTGTTACTGGAGCACATTCATTACTTTACCTGAAAATAAGACTGAGATTATAAACAAGCCTACTAAAATGATAAGCTTTATAAGTTTAAAGAGATGGGTGGCTGTGAGAAAGCTGAGTGTTTGGCTGTCACAACTCCTGCAGTCCCACAAGCAGTGCTGTCCACAGCCGTGCCGGGGATCGCAGCATCCAGAAGCTGCAGCTGGAGAGAGAGGCTGGGTGATGCTCCAGCCCAGCACCAGCAGGGACTGGGAGAAGGGCTGGGGAGGGAAGGAGCAGAGCTAAAGGACAGGTCTGTGTCTCAGCAAGTACAGGAATGGGCTGCAAAAGCCAAACGCCTCTCATGTGGTTCCCAGGAAAGAGGGCAGAGGTGGCAGGTAACAAACAGGCTGCTTGGCTGAACCAAACCGCTTCCATCACACCGTGCCGAGAAGCTGTTGCACAGACTAATCCCTCTCCTCGTCCTTCTCCTCGTAAACATTTGGGAATGGCTTTGAGACAAGTCAGGACTTTCTGCCCGATCAGTTCTTGGCAGAGCAGCGAGGTGTTTTGTTCAAGGACTGCACCGCCCTGCAGCTCTGCTTCCAAACACACCACGGTGGCTGGGGCGTCCTCCACCAGCCTTTGCTGCTGGTGCAGAAACAAGCCAAAACACAGCCAGAAGGGATCTTCTGGCTGAATCAAAGTAATTTCAGTTTTTGGGTTTTGTGCAGTATTTAATCCCACTCTCTTCCTTCATTGTGTTTTGTGCAGGCTTTGAGCCCGTGTAACCACCAGGACTCGCACACGTGCATCAGCTCTGTGACTCACTCTTTCAGCATTGCTTAACCCGCAAGGGTGAGCATTGGCTTTGCACAACGTATCTCTGGCAGAGAGTGTTATTTGCAGAAGTTTTTGTGTGAATTAGGAGAATCTGGGATAGCCTTTGTAGACTTGTTTCATGCTCCAGTGTTTGACTCACGACTCTATAATCTGGTATCATCTTCAGGGCTTTATGTACCTCTCACCCGCCTACATCTCAGATTTATTTTCCTCCTACTCACCCTTTTGCTCATTACACTCCTCCCAGTTCTCCTCTAATCCCTTCATCTGATTTTCCTCTTCTCTGTTTTGTTCATTCCCTCTTCTTCTTCCCTCGTCTCTGGTGCTTGGAGTGTCCAGCTGGTAGGATGCTTGGCCTGTGGTCTGATGTGGACTTTACAACCAAAGGTGAAGTGCCTTTCTGAGCTGCTTGAAAGACTCACACCCAGTACTTCCATGAGTATTCTGGTATATGGATTTTCTTAACTGTTATTCCTTACCCCATGCCAGAACTCTCTTGTAACATTAATCCTGAGTAGCAAGACATCTAGATGGCTTTTGTCAGCCTTCTGGATATCCTTACAGAGCTGTGTAGGTAGCAGTGGTTGTTATGACAGCTCTCACCAGATATCCCTGTGATATGTACTCCTAAAGTGCTTATTTCTCATGTGCACAAAATGCTTGGAGTTGAGGAAACCTGCTGTGATGTGAGGTTGTTTAGAGATGATGGCTCTTGGAAAAGGAGCTGGTGAGTCATCAGCAAAGTCCATCTCCAAGTAAGGCTCCAAGAGTACAGCTGCTGTCTTGGAACAAGGAATCAGTGGATTTGCTTTCTGCTTATGGTACCTCAAAAGTCTATTCAGAGTATACCCATGGCTGTAACTCACATTTCTTCTGTATTGAGAAACCAGCCTACAAACCCTGGAATTCAACTGCTGAGCAAAAGAATCATTACCATGTCAGAACACAATCCTTGTGACAGATGAAGCTAAAATAAAACCATTTTCAGGCAGATCGATCCAGATAAGCGATGTATCAAAACTGGTTGTACCTTATAGTCAGAATGTGGAAGAGCTGAATAAAATAACAAATCATTTGGGTTTTTAAAATGCGTTCTCTAATGCAATTCCACATGTAATCTAATATTGAACAGGGTGTGTGGTCTGGTAGCAACATGCACACTGCTAGTTTAAACATGGAATCAGTTGTCTTTGTGGCAGGTCTTTACAAAGGATACAAAAAAAAAAGGGGGGGGTATTTTAATTAATTATCAGAAGGTTCTGCATCTGTGTTTTGAAGAGAGACACTGCTTCTCATAAATCACCTGCATCTCCAGTCTCTGGGGATGTGTTGGCTCAGGGTCTCCCCTGCTCCTCACCCCGCGCTGCCAGCGAGGGGCTGGGAGCGCACAGTGCTGTGTGCCGGCTCGCCCCACGTTCCTGCATGGAGGTTTTTGCTGTCCTCTCACTAACAGGCAGACCTCCAGACTGCATTTATGGCCTGTGTTATTGATAATGCACAAATGCATTTGCAGCTTGAATTCAAGTCAGACAAACAGTGTGAGAAAACAGAGGGAAAATATCTCAGATCTCCTTTGCACATCGCTGATTTGATGGTATGCGTCCCGGTTTCCTCAGCCTGCAAATGAACTGTGTATAGAGATAGTTCAACTGACCTGCAGATGACTGATTAATTTTCACACTGCAATCACACTAATGAAAATTCTATCTAAATATTTCCAAGTTTCTTTGACATTGGAAAATATTATTGCTGCAGTATTCGTTGCTCCGGTATTTCCGTGTTTTAAGGTTCTTTGAGAGGTTCATTTAATAAATTGCACTATTACAATTCTCTTTGGTTGAATGCACAGAAATTCTTAAAAGCAATAGGAAACTAAATGGAGCCAACCAGCTCATTAAACACTAATATCTAAATGCCTCTGCTTGAGCTGATGGGATTTATGCCATTTCCTGACAATCACTTTGTGGGGCTGGAGCCCAACCTTCCATCCCTTTCAGAGGGATGCTGTTGTTTTCTGTGCCCAGGATCTCTTTCTGCAGCCAGACAACACAGAAGGCAGGTGGCTTGCTCCTTACAAAACTGCTCTGCTATAGCTAGGAGACAACAAAACCCTTTGATTTCACAAAAAACCCCAACCAACCAAAAAAACCCTCAAAAACATGAGAATAATTGTGCTTCTTTTAATGTAGCACGTTTTATTCAAGAACAGGTATTTTCTGGAAGGTTTAATTTGGGGACATTACCTGGAGGAAACAGAGAAGGTCACTTCTTTCCAAATTCTCATAGCACTGCATTAATATGCTTGAAACCCTGTTTAGGAACAAGGTGTTTCCAGCAGAGCACACCTGGCCAACGTGAGTGTGTCAGTGTTGGTGCTGCTTTTGCTGCAAGTGAGGTGAAGGCTGTTGGCTTCCACGAGGTTTCCTGAGCTGCTCCGAGCCTTAGCACCACGGGGAGGGAGGGCAGGTAACAGCTTGGAGGGAAGGAACAGCTATATGAGTCCTTCCTTTAAAATGTGTAATTCTTTTACTGTTTTCTTGGACTTGAGGAAAATTAGTTCCTGTTTACACCAGTGAGTACTCTGAATTAAGTCCTCGGGCTTTCTCAGCTCATTGGCTTCTCTGCAGGCAGCAGCCCAACGTACACATGCAGGAATGGCTGCAATGGGTGTGTCAGTTGGTCCTAGATGGCCGAGATAGAAGACAGAGGAAAGGCTGGTTTCTCCATGACGTAGAAGACCAAACATGAGAGACTGCAGGGAACACAAATACAAATTAGCATTTCTATCTCAGGCTTCTCACCTGAAGACCTCCATGTGCCTTGGAAACGCTCCAGAGCCTCTGTTAGCATTGGCTGCATTTATACACACAAAGTGAAGGCACAGAAACGCTAAAGGTCATCGCTGCTGTTGAGAGAGGACGAGCAAACCTCTCTCCTTATGACAGGAAAAAAGATAGTGGGGCTGAAATTTCGTGACATGCCTCCTTGAAGTAGTTTGCATGTTATTAATTGTGTGTTTGTCATGTTTTACAGGGTCTAAAAGTCTGTGTTTTGGGGATTGCTGCTGCTCAGAGCTGCGGCTGTGACTCACAGTGAGAATACAAAAGATTGTGGAAAAGATCCATTTTGCCTGACCTGCCTCGAATTCTACTAGAAGCAGATTCCTGAGGTCATCTGAATTTGAAGTAAGCAAATGAATTTTCCTTTATAAAGATTATATTAAAAAGTAGAGATAACCCTCATAATGTATCTCATTATTAATATAAACTGACATACAGGAGGAGGAGGGTTGGATTATCTAATTAGCCTTTCCTAGCTTCAACTGTAATGATTTTCCCCATCAATCTCTACATTTCTCCCAGAAGAAGCAGAATTGTATTCTATACTCCTTAGAAGACTGCCTGAGCTCACAAAGTGGGAAACAGGGTTTCTAATGGGTTAATGGAATGGTCTTAAAAAGGAGTGAGTGTGTGTGGGTGCACCTGCCTGCAGGATTTCTGTTTGCTCAGAGGCAATGGTAAGGAGTTTGTCAGAAGAGAGGATGGAAATGGCTGTAATATTTCTAATTACTGGATTTATTCAGCTACAACAGAAGGTGAAAAATCAGATGAGGGCACACAAGACTTGTAGAAAATCTCATCAGATAAATCAAGGTCTACATCGCTCCCTGAATATTTATGTTGACCTAACCTGGGCTTTCCACAGAAATAGTGGAGCTCGGTGTGAGTGCAAACACAACCTTGTGCCACGTGAGTGAGCACAGTGCCGGTGTTTGTGGCAGGCAGTCGCTGTGCCCTTGGGCAGTGGTTAGGTGCAGACCTTTCAGCCAGCCCCTGTGTCACCAGTCTGCCTCACGCCTGGTGACCAGGACTGGCCTCGCGTTGCTGCTCGCAGCGGTTTGATTGCAGCTCCGCCCTGGCTTCCTCAGGGCCATGCAGGATGTGTCACTGTCTTGGCAGAGCTATGCAGCTGGCCTCTGTTAACATCTGGAGTGCTGAATGCACACACACGTGCTCTGTCGTGACCCAACACCGCTGTGCACCGCTCGGTGTCACTGAGCTGGCGCACTGTGCCGGCCTCTCCCCTCGGAACAACCCTTCTTTGTGTCTGCCTGCACGAATCCCTCACAGCATCTCTGCAATAACCCCCACTGCCTGGGAGCAAGGGGAAGTGCTGCTATAAAAAAGCTCTTAAAATCAAGAATTGCAGTGGTTGTAAATAAGTTGTAAAAGCTGGTTGATTTTTATTAAGGAAAAAAAAAATCAGATACTAAAAGATATCTAAATCTCCTGAGCTATGTCAGTAGGATCTGGTGTAACAGTAGGAGTGCCTGTATGTAGCTTTCATGCTGCTGTAGAATTTGTAAACATCCCTCCCCTTCATGATTTGCCCTTCATGCTAGTTTATTTAGAGAAAATGAATGAAGTAAGAACGAGAAACCAGGTGGATGTACATGTAACGCCTGGAAGGGTCGAGGATCGCAGTGCAGTAGGTCTGGTCTCCGTTCAGAAGGATGTAGGCTGGGTGTGATGGTGAGGAGCAGGACATGCTGGGTGTCCCCCACTACTGTGTGGCACATTTTCACCACAGCAGAATGGGCCTTTTTGAAGTGTGTGTGATAATCATTACTGATGGAGGCAAGATGAAGGACTGCAGGAATTAGTGTAGGATTAGCGTAAATATCATAGCCTGACACCTTACCTCTGTGGTTATCACACACATGATGTAGAGGAGTGAAATTATCAGTGTGGGATGGAGGGAAATCTGCTTTAAACCCAAAGCAGAGAGCAGCTGAGAGGTGTGAGGGTGAGCCAACAGCACCACAGTGAATCACCACTCTCTCTCTGCCACTATAGCCAAGGCCCATCCAAAATACCCCTGAGAGCTCCAGGCAAGTGCACTTTGCACGCAAGCTGGAAGCCGTCTCAGGGAAAAGGTTGCTAAAGGGAATATATTTCTTAATAATTCAGAAGGTAAGAAGCAAATGTTACTGGCTCCTGGGTAATCTCTTCATGTTCTCTCGCTTGCGTCCAGCTCACCTTGTACTTACACAACAAGCAATGCCGCGTGCCTGGGGGTACACTGAGCTCCCAGTCTTCTGCACTCCCCTGTGGCTGCTGGAATTCCTGTTACCAGCCCCAGTCTGCATTTTTAGTGGGACTGTTATCCACCTTTCTGCTGTTTTGAACAGTCCCCATCCTGCTGACCAGTTAATACCATAATCATAGCTGGAGACTGAGAGCAGTGAGGGTAAGGTGGAGGCTGTTAGCTTATGTGATACGCTGAGGATGAGGATTCCTCCTACAGCAGCTTCTGTAATTTCAAAAAGGAATGCAGGACAGCACACAAAAACCCAACTGTAATAGGTGTGTAACCCTCTGACATTCACACCTACTGCTCTGCAGCAAACTCCCTGGGAGTGTTCACATGCAAAGCAGTGGCACCATGAGCCAAATTAGCAACTGGTTCCAACCACCACCTCTGGAATGAAAAGTCCCTGCAGCTCACACTGGCCTCGTCCCTTAATCTAGGTGCTGGTGGGAGCACAAAAACATGAGTACACTTGCTGTGCAATCTAGTTACCAAAGGCTAGAAGCCAAGGAATGAATTGGCCTAGAGATAAAGCTGTCCTGCTTCTGAAATGTCCCAGGAGTAGGAGAAGGACTTGTCGTAACTTGGATACACCTCTACTGCGCTGCCACTTTGCATGTAGGATGGCAGAAGCCTTCAGTACCCCACAGGCACAGTAGGAGAAATAATTGTGATCTGCAACACAAACACTGATGTTACAAAACCCAAAAGGAGGAGGAGAGATCTCCACCCCAAAACAAGCGATATGCATGCCAGCTCTGGAATCCCAATGGCTCGGGTGGGGTGGTTTTACTGATTACTGTTTGGGGCAGGAATGATAGGGGAGAAGCAATTTAGATTGTGTTCCTTCCCAGAGCTTCCCATCTTCAACACAGTAACATCTCCTTCAAGAAAGGTCTAGAGAGAGGGATTTTAGATGGTGTTTGCTGAAACAGACCCGTGAACAGGGAAGCTGTATCTAGTGCCCAGTGGTACGAGACTGTGCATTTCTGAAAATAAGTGAATTACCCTATCTTGACTTCTTCTCATAAATGGAATAACCTACAATGCAACCTTTCACCATTACTCAAATTCCAATAGTGCAATTTTTCTCACTGATAATCCTGCAGAGTAATATAAGCAACGATAGGAGACTCCTGAGAGACGTAAATTCATGCGTCCCTCTTCCCGTGGGCAGCGCTCCAGGACTCGAGCTGACCCCTCTCTTCCTGCCTTCCTCCTTCCAGTTGACCAAGGCCCAGAGCTGGTTGGGTTTGGCTGTATGAACCTTGTTTATTGTTGAATTCTCAACAGTGAAGGGCAACTTTCACTGCAGATAGCTTGTATGTAGCATCCCAAGTGTTGCAGACCAGCTCCAGCATGGGGGAGAAAGGAAGCCACTGCTCAGCTTGTCTGCATTGGCAGGAGTTGCTCAGGGGCACTGAGGTAAGCTGGAATTGCTGAATTCTTGCTATCCCTGTTAATCAGCCTTGAGATGCCTAAAACTGAGTGCTGGAGGTTAGTGAATATTGGAAACATTGGCTCAGGATTTTCACTGTGGGCACACCAGCCAAAAATATCATTGCAGTACCCTGGGCTTGGAATCCTACCCTCAGCAAACATATTTCAGGCTTACACAGAGTGTACCACCGTGCCCATGTGTTCCAGTGGCACTGTGCCAGTTCTCAAGGTGGTGCACCAGCTCTAATAGGACACAACGTGCTAAGAAAAGACATGTTTTGTAGGGCAGCCTTCCTCATGCTGCCAGTACCAGATCTTCAGCCAAAAGTGCCTTTTGTAGAAAGCTGCAGGCCTGTTGACACAGGATTGTGTTTGTCAGTGCTCTTATTCCCTAATAGCCAACCTGTCATGGGCTAGGGGAGGATAAAAGAGGCTGTGCTACAGCAAAAAAAACCATAAAAGAGATGGGGGGATTAGAAAGGCAAGTGGCCTACAAAAGCTATTAATAACAACAGGGACAGCAGAACGTGGTTGCACAACATGATAGCCTTGAGGCACAGCCTGCTAAGGCATGACAATGGCAAATAATGACTTTTGGGCAAGATTTAGCACAGCAGCTAAATCACTATCTCCCAATATCCAAGTTATGCATTTTCCATAAAATGCAGGAGACCAGCAGAGGTTTTAAATAAATACTGGCTTGAGCGTGGTGTATTTCCAGTCTTCAGCCGTGTGCTTGTGCCCAGGACCTTATCTACATCCACACTGAACAGAATGTTTGCCATCACTTGTGACTTGACTATTTAAATGGGCAAAAGCAGGCTTGCCAACAAATGGGTCACCTGCTCCTGAGCTCCACGCTGGTGAAAGAGCCAAGGAAATGGGCAGAAACGATGCAGATGGACACTCATGTACCTGTCCTCTGCTCTCAGGCCCCTGCCTGTGTGGGGGACAGATGCATCTTCCTGCCCCCAGCAGATACTGGAAGAGTGGGGGGGCTTATCTGGAGAGTTGCTTCTTTCACCTGTTTTCTAAATCAGGCTGTGGATGCTCTGCAGCTCCAAATGCAGAAACTAGCTGTCTTGTGGTAGTGGAAAAGCCTTTCATGTGGAAATTCAACAAGGGAGATAGCTGAGCTTCAGGCTGACTACTAAAGGGCATTAAACAACATCTTGTGATCTATTTTCAGTCTGATAACGCATTCAGCATGGTAATTGAGTACACAACTGATGACATTGTCTGTATCTTATACTTGACCTAAAAATCATACATGATACTTTACAGAGAAATAAAAACGTTCCAGGATCTAAAACAGAAATCCTTCTATGGGCTGTGCATGGGCAGGCTGGAGAAGAGGAGCCTCTTCTTATTCTTCAGTCCAGGCCCAAGCCAGCACTGCTCAGAACCACAAATGCTGAGATGGGTTTGTTAAAAGTCACTCTGAAGGTCAGACAGTGATACACCAAACTGAGACTGAACACCTCTGTAGATGCAGAAAGGGCTTTTTGACTGAAGAATTACACAAAACTAAAAGCTGGTAGAAAAGGTGATTAAAAAGAAGAGTCAGAAGGGCAGCCTGCATGCAGGCAGGGTGGATATTATTTAAAAGACAACTGTATTAGAATTTAAGGGTATATTTCTGATTTAAAAGAACCTTTGAAAAGAGCAAAGGAGCCTGGATAAACAACAAACCTCCTTCAGTTATAGGTTGTCTCTCCCAAAGTTAGATTGTGCCCGACTGAGGAAAGGAAAACCATCGCTTTGTTAAGTTAAATACAAAATCATAACAGGACAACTAAGACAAGACTGTGAGGTATAAAAGCTCATACCTGTTTCCCAAACACATCAGAAAGCCAGAAAGCTTGCAGCATCACTGGATGGCTGGCACGGAGGAGGAGCTCCCACGATGAGCTCCTGGCAGCAAAGCTGGCTGAAATCTTGCCCTGGTGCTCGCTGTGGGGAGCTGGAGCAGGTGCTGGTGGAATGGTGACACCAGTGAACACACGGGCAGGTATCACACAGCAGGGAAGAGACAGTACCTCTGGAGTGGACACTGCCTTCCTCGTGTGCCTGCCACACCGCTCTGAACAGTTACCGAGCACGTGGACAGGAGCTGGGCTCTGTGAAGCCTTTTGGGATGGCCACAGGTGGGAAAGGCAGCTCCTTCCACAGACCAGAAATTGGTAACAGAATCAGAGACAGGGGGATCGGTTTTCCCAGTGCAGAAAGATGACAAGCACAGTTTCTTAGGGATCTGTGCTGCTACCTAACATGAGGTGTGCTCATAAATTATGTGTCAAAGATCACGAAATGAGAAGTTTCACTGGTGATTATAAAATAATCAGAGATAATTTAAAAAAAAAGAGCCAGCTGAGAGGAGCTGCACAATAGTTTCGTGCTGCTGAATGAGTGGGCAGCAGTGCAGCGAGATGACATTTAATATGGATAAATGCAAAGTAACACAGAGAGCCAGCCCCAATACAAAAGATCAGTGATAGGTTCTGCCCTGCTTACTGAGGTTCCTGCTGGAGATAGGTTTATGGAAACCTCAGCTCACTGCTCTGGAGGTGTCAAACAAAACCCAAGCGGCCCCTCCCCAGCAGGCTGCTTCAGGGGAACTGGGAGGGAAATAGCAATCTGAGCAGAACACACTGGAATGCTGCTGTATGAATCCCTTCGTGCCCTCCGTGATTACATCCAGTCTTCAGCTCCCAAAATCCCAGAGACTGCAGCTAGAAAAGATTTAACAGACTTAATAAAATGTGTGATACGGCCACAGAGATGAGCAGAGATTAAGAAAAGCTTGAGTTCTTGGGGGAACTAGGTTTGCTCCAGGTCTACAGGCTAGGAAGGCACTGAAAGAGGGGGTTATGAGCCAGTAAAAGCATCAGTCTCTGGAGAAGCTGAAGAGCTGATCATTATTCCCTATAAACCATAATATAAGAAACAGGAGAAATAAAATTAAATAGTTAAAATGACAGGGAATCAAACGCAAGGAGGTGATTTTTCACAGATTATGTTGTAATTTGTTATTCCAGGATAATGGCAAAAATTCCCATAGGTTCAAAAAGGATTTTGAGCAGTTCAGAGCAGAAAAACCTATGAAAGTCTACCAAACACAAAGATCTAGCCTCCAGTTCAGGGAGCCTTTGAGCTGCTGGCAGCTGGAAGGTCGTGGCATGCTTGCCTTCTAGTTTGCTACCGGCCACTGGCAGAGACAGGATCCCACACTGGACAGGCCTGAACATGAATGACACCAGCCCTGTGGGTTTGGGGTGTTTCCCTGCCAGGGGTGAACACTGGTGGAGTGTTGGTGAGGACAGCTCGCAGCGGGGCAGTGAGGACGCTGAGCGGGCAGTAGCCCTGGCTGGTGGCATGTGGTGTGGCACGTGCCCTGGCCGGTGGAACGGGAGGGACAGCATTGCTCTGGAGATGCCATGGAGATTAGCAGCCCTGGTCCTGGATCCTGCTCCAGTGAGTGTGGGCATGAGTCATTGGAGACAATTCTCAGTGAATCTGTGCAGTTCCTGTGTCTCAGTCTCTCCTCAGACCTCCTCCCTTGGTCTGTTGGATGCTCTCTCTCACCTACCACCTGCCCACCCTGCAGAGCATCACGTGGAGGTTACACTCACACGTTGCTGAGCGAGCCTGATGGGACATGTAAATGTGAGAAACTTTACATTTCATCACTTTTCCCTACAGGTTTTAGGTTTCTTTTTTTTTTTCCTCTTTTTTTTTTCCTTTTTCTCTCCCCAGGATGTCTGCCTGGGATTATCAGCACCACAGTCATCTGAACAAAACCAAGATCAATTGCACACAGTCAGAACATGAAACCCAAGTGAAGGGACCCATTTGCATAACAAATCTCATGAGATTTGTGTTTCTCATAAACTCAGCAAGGCAAGGCACTCTCATCTCAATTACTGAGAAAGAAGAAAAGCCTTTGCAGCGTGACAGCAGTGCTCTGTCCCTCCTCAGCTCGGGGCTTTCTGCCAGCGTGACGCTGCTCTCTGGGGACCTGAATCCTCCATTCACCCAACCCATCCCTCACCCCAGTGACTGGAAAGCTGACACACCGTGAAAGGCAGGAAAGTGTCAGGATTTCCTGTATTGTCCAAAAAACGGGCCACTGACTACACCAAAGACCTTTAAGAATAATGAGCAGCCTTTGTGATAACGACACCTCGTGGGTCATCCAATTCTACTCTAAAAATATCCCCAAAATGGGAGGGTTTTTGTCTTTTCCTGTAGACTATGAATTACTGATAGAAACACAGGCCTTCTCTCAACTTCTTTAGTGTCAGTTTTGCTTAGTGGCTCAAATCTACAATGAAATAGAGAATTTTGACATTTGTGATGAAGGTAATAAGCCTGCTACTTCTGAGAAACACTGTTTCAGGAAACCTGCATTTTCAACCCACTCCTTTCGAAATAAATGCACAGAGCTTTTGGCACAAGAACCCAAATCAGATCACATATCATATTCCTTGCTGTAGGAGGAAAGGACTATACATGGTAGAGTGATCCTAAAACCAAAATTGGCTTCATGGACATCAGTGTTTGTAAGTTCGGGTCCTAACTAGGAGCATTTAGATGTACCTGAAGGTAATTCTTAAAAACAAAAAGCCCCCTCTGATTGATGAACATCAAGCAGATCAACTCACTTCTGAATAATCCTACATTTGCCATAGCAAAGCAGATAGACATTAATTTTACAAAGCTTCTTTGGCCAGTGAAGAAAGCAGTTAATTAACAAAAAGAGAGTCAAGTTCCACCTCTAACCCCTGTCCCTCAGCACCTCGTCTGCCCGTCTGCTCAGTCCCACCAGGGAAGGTGGCTCCTCCACCTCCCTGGGCAGCCTGTGCCAGTGCTTGGTCACTCTTTCTCAGTGAAGAAGTTTTTCCTCAGATCCAATCTGAACCTCTCCCAGCAGAACTTGAGGCCGTTTCCTTTCGTTCTATCGCTTGCTGACTGGGAGAAGAGACTGACTCCCAGTCTGGAGTCAAGAAAGAAAATGATTTGACTTTTGAAATAGCTTTGTTTTACCTTCCTGCTGACGTTGGGTAGGAGGTTCTGAAAGCAGATCTTTGTGGATGATGTGTCAGCACTTTCTGCCCGTGCCTGACACGGATCCAAACCGCGCTCACCGCAGGGGAGTTACAGCACCGTCAAGTCCTGCCAGAGGAGGGGCCAGCGCCTCGCTCACGCCTGGGGTGCCGCACTGGTCCTGGAGACTGAGTAACACACCCTGGCCACCACAGGGCAAGCCCCTCTGCCCCTGGGGACAGGCAGATAGAATCCACCCACTGATGGCGGTGAAGCCCAGCACAGGGCTGAGAACAACCCACCCTCTGCATTTAGAGACTTTTATCCTGTGCTTTCAAAAGGATATCGGGTATCTTTATACAGGCGGGGGAATTACTGTCTCCTCCCCATACAGTGATGAGACCAGAAAAGAGCAGAATTGAGAAAATAACTTAAAATACAAAAAGCTATTTATGTTTTGTGGGAGTTTGATTCAACTTGGTTCATGGCTTTGCTGAGTTCTCCATGACATTTTCAATAATACCTTACAAAATGCTAACATTTTTTAAAATAGTTAATATTTTATGTTCAGAACCAGTTTTCTGTGTTCAGAATCAGTCCCTAGGCATTTTAATAATGCTTTAAGAAAGGTATATACTGAAAATACAGGTACAATGTCATTCAAACATAAACCTGATAAAATATTAAAATTTCTTATGAAGGTTTTCCAGAAAAAAAAAGTTCTCAGCATTGACAAGCTTTACAATGAGAAAAGCCCTTTTTTGAGCAAGAGATTGTTCAGTAACAACATTAAATATTGAACCATGTTGAAGTGTGTCTGTAAACAGCCTTCCTTCGGCTCAGTATGATGTAGATTTATTTTCTCCTCTGTGGAAACAGCATAATGAAATTCTATTTTAAACCAGGGATGGAAAAGACAGTGGGATAAAATCTGTAACTTTCCGTTATTACTTTTACGATTTGTTAAGCTCAGTGGAACCAGTGCTACATTGTGAATAGAACATTTTTAAATCTCCTTTAGAAATCACTGAAGTGTAATTATCATTTAAAAGAGAGAGGAATTACAAGAACCACGGTGCAGCCAGCACCGCATCAGAGGGACCGCAGCCTCGGCTGCCTGGTGTTTAACTGCTGTAGTCGCACGCAGCATCTGAAGACATGAAAGCATGAGGGAGGGAGAACACAGTGTGCCCTGCTTTCACACCAGACTCTTTGCATTTTGTGTCCAATGAGGCTGGGTAGTCCATCAGTTTTGGGTTTGTCACTCCCTGCCTCCAAACACCAGGATAGCGTGTTGGTTTGGACGGACTCCGGCAGCAGTTTGTTATCACAATGCTGCTTGGTAAGCCAGTGAAGCAGCCATCTGATTTCCTAAAGAGCATTTTCTGCTTAGGTTGTGGCTCCATTAATCTGTTCAAGCCAATTGTATAAAACCCAAACCATCTGTGTTTGTGAAGATCATGGTTTATTTAGCTTTTCTTTGTGTCTGCTGTCAGCGCATGATTAAAAGTACTAGGGATTTACAGAGTAAAGTCTACATATTGGCATGTTATGGTGACCTTCTAAGTAGCATCTCCCAATATTTGAGTTACAGCTGGCACAGTTCAGGCCAGGAGGAAAACAAATAACAGCTACAAGTAATGGAAATGGCAAAGCTTCTGCAGCAGGTAATGGCTGCAAATCGTGGCAATAGCAACGCTTCTGCAGTGCGTCAGCCTCTTCACGAGGCTTTGGTCTTATTGGTATTTACTGAGGTTTCCTTGCTAAACACACAGCAAAGTCCGTATTTTTGTATCGAGTATGCATGGTGTTTCCAGGAACATGATGAACCAGTCACTAAAGGTCTGTCCCAACAAGCTTGTTGAGGGCCCCAAGGAGAACTCCTGTAGGATTTGCATTGCTATATATTAAATTACTCCCTTGGCCAATGTTTCTCCTTTTATTTTTTCCCCTCAATTTTCTCCTGCCTCTCTCCTGAAAGTAACACTAACTTAGATTCTGTTGGGTGACTTGGCAAGAAGGCATTCCTCTGTGCTTTTTGTCCTACCTGTGTGCACAGGTCCCACACAGCTGCAGGAGCTCCTCTGTGACAGAGCTGGCATGGCCCAGGAGACCTGCAGATCCCTCCTGCAGCGCTTGTGTCAGGCTGCCGGGGGCCTTGTCCACTCAGATTTGGAACACCTCTAAGGATGGACCCCAACCTGTCTGGGGAACCTCTTCCAGGTTACCCACCCACAAGGTGACAGCTTTTTTCTGTAGCATTTCCCATGTTCTGAGGTGCTGAGTGGGAGCTGACACAAGGAGCAGGGCAGCCAAGGAATGCAGGGACAGAAACTTTCCTGTGGTTCCTGTTCTTTCCCTCCTCTGTTTCCAGCGTGGTGCTGCAGCGTTCAGAACTTGCCAGCACACATCACCCGGCCCTGGCAGTGTGAGCTGGGGGCAAGGAGCTCTGCATTCACACTGGGGTTACTCCTGCTGAGAAGGGCTTCAGGACGAGCTCGTGCTGCAAAGCAGCCTCCTGAAATGTGGAGATGTAAGGAACTCTTTCCCTGTGACACTGATGGTGACATGAAGGATTTGCTGCGGTGCACACCCACATTTTCTAGGTATATGGGCAGCACAAGACAACTGGCAGAGCTTGGAACATCTTTTCAGTTCTTTTTATGTTGTTCACTGTAGTGGACCTGATTGGATTACTAAGAGGACATGTGTTAACTTCTTTTAACATGCAATTGACACAGTTAATGTGTCAGTTTTAATCCAAGTTAATGTAAAAAACCACAGGAGTCACTCTGAGGGGCCCCGATGTAGCACAGATACAGCAAGTGCTTCATCGCAAGCACACGCTTAAACCCCTCTGAGTTTAGCAAAGCACCTCAGTGTTTGGCTGAACTGTGGCCAGGCAGTTTTGGCAACTGCTTTGTTCTGAGGGAAAGGTTTTCTGTCAAGTGCATTTCCTTGGTGCCTGCTGATGTCACACGATCAGAATGAGAAGAAACGAACGCTGCCCGGCAGGCACGGACAGGAGTTAAGAGGTTTACACTCTGCCTCTGTTCTATTCCCTGTGAGCTGTTGTTCGGGGACTGGAGGGGTTGCTGTTTTACTTCAGAAGTTGAGTTAAAATACCCCATACTCAAATTTCAGCACGTTGAAGGGCAGTGTGCTCATAAACGATTGCATTTAGTTCTGGAAAGGATGAAAATCGCGTCAGGTGACTCAAGGCTGCCTGCGAAGGACAATCCCGTCCCACCTGCCCCTGGACGCCCTCGCTGCAGCTCACTGCCTTGGGCTTCCTTACACTCAGTCACAGCAACATTCACTTGACTATTTTCAGGTGTCTGCCCCAGGATGATGAGGTGAATTGTATTTCAAAAGCTCCCTTTTCTCTCTGTTGGGATAAAAGGATCCCAGAGTGACGAGGGCAGATGGATTCCATCCCTGTGTCCATGAAAATGGAACTGTGGAAGCCAGCAGCAATAAAACACAGAGCTGAAGTGATTGAAAAGTAAAATCTGCTGACTTCATTAAATCTGATCCACCTATTTGAAAATCCCAGAGTATGTCATGAACCGCCCACAAATATTTTCTCATTAATAAAAAAACCTAAAAACTAAAAAAAATTAGTTTATTTTAATTGCAATTATTGGAAATAATTCACTTTGAGAGCAATGTGGCTGTAAGCTTTCTCACACTGGAGGAGTTCACAGCTCACAGACCATGAGATCATTGTGGGGAAAAATAGAAAAATTACCTAGGAAGGGGTAGGACCACTATTAGGACAAAAGTTGGAGTACAGTGCTATATTTCAGTCTGAGCTAAAAATGAAACAAAAATGTGTATTTGATATAAGCGAATGTTGATGGCGCAATGCAGTAAAAAAGTGTATTACAAAACTTATGCTCCGAGTGTACAGAAAAATAACTGAGACAGGGAGCAAGTGTGCTCCTTGGTAAATGGAAAAATTTCTGATCTCATTCCTCTTCATCTTTCACAGGAAGATTTAAAATAGCTGCCTGGGATTCAGAAGGGGTCTAGTGTACACTGAGTTCCATGAGCAGGGATTTAGGAATATATCGAACCCAAAGTTTTCCTGTTTACCAGCCTACTGTTACCTTAGTGTTCCCCTGGTATACACTGGTACCTGATAGAACCATCAAATGCTATTTATGTTTTCTGTGTGCTCAGCAGACTCTGTGTCCCATCCAGCTGCTGGGTTGCGAGAGGGGACCCTGCTAACTCAGCCCAGACGCTGAGAGTTCTGATCCTGCCCACTAAAGGACATTTTCTGTGAAATATGCTCTATCACTTGGCATTGAGAAGCAGGAAAAAAAAAATCTGGAGTGTCTCTTCAGAACAATCTTGCCCTTTTTTCTTACATCTTAGACTATTACAATAATGCCATTGTGATTATCATGGTGCACAGGAAAAACTGTGTTAGCAGAAATAGTCCCTTGTACTTTTCTTGCTCCAAAGAGGACTGACGGGAGGCTAAAAATGGGTGCATGCTCAGGTGTTTTTCTGACTTTCATTTGCCATATGAGGGAATTAAAAGCCAAGGGGCTGCGGGCCCATGCAGGAAAGCAAATCAAGCATTTTCCTTTTTTCTACAGAGAAGTATGTACTGGCATTCTTTGGCTATTTAGTATGAAGGAATGGGCAGCAAGCGCGTGCGTGCACTGAGGGGCTGAAATGTTGTTCTCCATCTGTCCAGTCAGCCCAGGGTACGCGGCTGCTGGAGGACAGAGCTGCGGGAGTGGCTGGAGAGACCCTGAACAGGACGGAGCATTGATGTGAGCAGGAGTAGTGACCAGGAGCGGTGTCATCCTGCAGCCCCAGCCCGTGAGCTAATCAGGAAGGAAGCCCCTCTCCGCCTCCTCGCCACCCTTTTGGCACAGTGCTGCCCATCTGGTGGGGCCGCTGCTGAAGGGTCAAACGAATCTCGGGTCCCACGGCAAGGTGGCTGCTCTGGCTCAGGACCTCCTCTCCTGACACCTTTCCATGTGTCCCTACCAGGGGTGCTGCGCCCTCGTCACTCCCAACCGCATCCCCTCTTACACAGCCGTGTGGAGCTTCATCTTTACTTGGGAGTTGCCATCCGTAATGTAGACTTCATCTATTTTTTCTCTGAAAATTGTAAATAATTAATGGGCCTTTGTTATATAAAAGAGGCCAGTCATAAATCATCTGAGCTGCACCTAGAGATTTCTGATGTCAGCATTCTCAAATGAATTACATCTCTCCGGGGCCATCTATTATTCTAAACACAATTCTGAAGAGGAATTATCCATGTAGCATTCACAGGCAAATAAACAAGGCATCTCCATCACAGACTCGATACTAGAGCTTTACAACCCCCTCGGGTTGGTGTGCTAGTGGCACAGAATACTGATTTTCTGCTCTGCCATCAGAGATCCTTTCACTCAGCTCAGGTATGTACGGACCTTTCCCTGGGGCAGAACCTGCAGTGGAGGAGCTGGAACCGGGAAGTGAAATCCCACTGCGGTGGTGTCAGAGCCGGCCTGGCACACACATCTCTGCAGCCCACCCTTCGTGAGCATGCGGTGCAGAAAGGACCTGGATTCAGAGATTTCCATGAAATCAGCCTCACAGTGTTTGGGTTGCAGTCCAGTTACAGTCAGCTATTTCCTTTCCATTCTACACTCAGAAATATCAGTGTTCATGCCAGTCCATGCCAGGTTCCTGGCAGTGAACAGCCGATGGTCTCACCTGCCAATACCGGCACACAAAGAGCTGAGATGAGTTTAGGAAACCGACTACAGAAAAAACAATTTTACAGTATTTTAAAGAATCCTGCAATCATACAGTTTGAGATACCAAGCATGACCTGAATTTCCCAGAGCTAGCCCTTCAGATGATTTGGACTCGGTTTACCTCTGCCTTGTGGTCAGGTCCCCAGTGATGAGGCAGAGCTTGTGCAATGGCAAACTGGCATGGATGACCATGGAAGAAGCAAGAAAAACCCTGAAGTGACTCTGAAGGGCTACGAGTTAAAGCAAAGAGTTAAAGCAAGACAGAAGTAACTGCAGAGAAAGACCCTTGGGAAGGGAATGATGGAGCATCCCGACTTCCTGTGGCAGCCAGGGGATGAGAGGTGGTGGAACTGCTTCTGTGAAGGGATCAAAGTAGGTGATTGGAAAAAAACCTGATCCAGAATTGAGAGGGATCTGCTGAGCTCAGGAGAAAGAGTAATAAAACAGAATTTATCTTGAGATGAGAACTGCTAAATGAGTGAGCCTGGTGCCCGGGTGCTCCTTTGGGCCTGAGCAGTCGAGGGGAGGCCGTGGCAGGTCCTCCAGGCAGGGAAACAGAAGCGGTTTCAGAGTGGTGCTGGGGAAGACCCTGCCTAGACGCCGGTTATTAACCACATCACATGCAGTTTATGGCCAGGAGACATCAATGTGAGGACAAAGGCTACTGCCTTCATAAGCTGTACTTTAACAGCTTGCCACTTTAGCTCTTGTGCGCTCTTGTCTGGGCAGAGGTCAAATCCCTCCTTCCCTGGGAAGAGCTTTTGTAAAGGCTGGGAAAAAACTGTCTGGCTTACGGACTGCTTGTGGAATGTCTCCAGAAAGAGGGATCTCGGGTTTCCCTTTCCCTGTGGAGCAGAAAACAGGTGTAAGCTGATACAGAGCACACAGAGGCTGGGATGTGTGTCAGGCAGTTAGCTGAAAGCTCTGCTACTCACGTTTTCTTGTTAGTGGCCAATTTACCCTTCGCTGTAAAAGCACAGCCAGTGAGGGGAAAGTAGTTACTGAGCCATCGCAATCCTTGTCTGCTCACCACACGCCAGTTTCAGGGGCTGCTGTCCCCCGGCTACTGGCCGTATGGCTCCCACTGGGCATCCCCAGTGCTTCGCTGGCGTCTGTGATCGCGCAGGCAGCAGGAGACGAGCCGAGTTCCTGCGCTGCTCAGCTCAGAGCCGGACACGCTCGCGACAAGCGCCCTTGGTTTCCATTTACCTTTACGGAACCTGACTGCGGGCCCAGCCCCGCTGAGTCCAGCCCCGCTCCAGGCTGAGGCCATCGAGATGCTGGGCTCCTCTTCCCGCAGCACCCAGGACAGCCTTGCTCTGGGGTGCGGTGACAGTGCCCGGTGTCACCGGCTCCACGCGGCTTCATTAACGCAGAGTGAGAAATAAACGTAGCAGAAATCAGCTGCTGCCCTGTAAAAGCACAAAGGGGTGTGAGACCGTGAGACCTGCTTCCAGGTGAGGCACAGCTCCCGAGGCTCCGCTGCAACAGCGCCGAGAGACCAGGAGATAATGGCCGAGACCGGCGTGGGGTGGGGTGCGGAGGGGCCCGGCCGCAGCCCGGCAGCGCAGGAGCCGGGACCGGAGCAGGACGGAATCGGGAGCCGCAGCGTGACCTGGTTGTGCCCAGAAGTGACCTCGCTCCGAACGCCCGGAATATCGTGTTTCCCGACCAACTGCCACGTTAAATGATGGAACCGCCGCGGGGAACCGCCGCCCCCGCTCCGGAGCCCCGCGGGCACCTTCGGCCCGTCCCTCGCCGATCCCGCGGGGGGCACCGGCCTGAGACCCTCGGACCCGCCACCACACCCGGCCCCGCCGGCGCCTTCGCTCGGGGCAGCTCCTGTCGGTGATCAAACCCCTGTGCGTGAGGTCTCGTTCCGCGCACTGACACGAAAGCACCGGGGACGCCGCTCCCCGAGCCGCGGTACCGGGCTCGGCGTGACCGAGAACCCCACGGGGCGGGCACCGAGGGGGAAACACCGCGACCTCCGCCAGCACCCGCCGCGCGCCCAGGCCGAGTGACGGGACCCCGCGGCTCCCCGGGACCCCGCCCCGCCTCGCGCCACCGCCCCCTCCGCGCCCGCGAGGGGAGCGAGCGCGCGCCCGCCACACAGGCCCGGCGCCCGCTCCTCGCGCGCCCGCTCCTCGCGCGCCCGCTCCTCGCGCGCCCGCTCCTCGCGCGCCCGCTCCTCGCGCGCCCGCTCCTCGCGCGCGCGCGTAAGGGCGGGGCAGGGGCAGCACCGCCCCCCCCCGCTTTGTGCCGCTCCTCGCGCTCTCTCCTCCTCCCGTGAGGCGGCCGGCGGGGGCGGGCGGCAGCGGATCGGCCCGGCCCGGCCCAGCGGGGCTTCCCGCCCCCGGCAGCCGCTGCCGCCGCCGCCATTGGGCTGCCCGGGCCTCTCCCCGCCCCGCTGGGCCGCCGCCGGGGCTCCCCGCCGCGGGGAGAGCGCGTTCCTGCGGCCGCCGTGCGCCTCAGCCGGCGGCGGTAGCGCGGGCGGGCCCCAGCGCCGCCCCCGAGCGGCGGCCCCGGGCAGCGCCGCCCCCGGCCCCTTCCCGCTCCCGCCGGCCGCCTTCCGCCGCCCGCGGGCCCGGAGCAGCGGCGGCAGCAGGAGGAAGCGGCGGCGGCGGGCGGCTCCTCACCTGGGTGAAGCCCCCGGCGGGAGCGGCGGCGAGCGGGACGCCCCGCGCAGCGGCTCCATGGCGACCGCGGCGGTGGAGCCGGTCTACGGGCTCTCCGAGGACGAGGTGGGTCGGGGCGGGGGACGGCTCGGGAACCTCCGCGGGGTGGTCTCGGCCGGGGCCGTGTCTGCGTGTCCGTGCCCGGGGGTGTGGGGAGCCCCTCCTGCCGCGGGGTGACGGTGCCCCCCGCCCGGCCGCCCCCGCGCCCTCCTCCGCCGGTCCCCGCGAGCAGCCCCCGCCGGCCGGGCGAAGGTCGAGGGTCGGTCCGGGAGGGCACCCGCCCCGCCCCGCGGGGTCCGGGGAGACGTGGCGGCAGGTCCGTGGGCCGAGCCGGGCGTCCTGTCCCGGGGAGCGGCGGCCGTAGCCCCGGCAGGTGTGTCCGGCCGGGCCGTGCTGTCCCGGGGCCCCGCGGCCGCCGCCTGCCAGGGCCCGGGACCGAGCGGTGCCTCCGCTGCGGGAGCGGCTGTGCCCGGTCCCCCGGCCGGCTCCCACCGCCCCTCTCGGGCGGGGGCTGGCGGCGAACAAAGAGCTGGGGCTGGCGCTGGAGGCAGCCGCCGCCGCCTCGCTGCCCGGGCTCCGCCGCTGTCCCCGGGGAGGAGCCGCCCGGCCGGGGAGCCGGTGTCAGGCACGGGCTGGTTACCTCGATCGCTCATCGCCCTGTGCTGGTTTGTCAGCCGACGGCTTCTGCAGAGCCGTGTGCCCTGCGAGCAGATGAAATAGGCACAAGCAGAACCGTCCCCTTCATCTGCGTGAGCATTAAACATTGTGGCTGCTGCCCTGCTGGTCTCGCTGCCTTGCCGAGGTGCTCCCTCCCCTTCGTGGATGGGGGAATAAGGCACCAGCCAAGGGCCAGGCTGTATTACCTGCTGCAGTTTCAGTATTCCAACTGTTAACATCGGCTGTATTGCTGGCCCGGGTTGAGTTTTTACAGGAATGAGTAATAATGAGTAATTATAACAATATTACATCCGGTTTAATGGGCCTAAACGTGATGGGCTCTGTCTGAGAGTCTTGTTCTGGTGTAGAAGAAACTGGCATAGAAGCATCTCTTGAGTGTAGAAGCTGCCAGACAGTTCTGTTACCTGTGACATTTGAATGGCACCACACCTCGATCATTGTCCCGTTTAATGGGACGGGAGATTCTGTGGGTGCAGCGGGTGTTTTTGTAGCGGGGGTGGTCAGTTCTGCCTGGGTTGGTTGGTTGATAAGGCTCGGAGTGCAGTCTGATTTGAAATGCTGCGTGTGCGTGTGAAGGTTGGGGAGCAGAGAGTGCGTGGCGAGAGCCTTGGGCACGCAGCTAGCGAGCACAGAGCCGGAGGAGAACCCTTCCCTCCCTGGGCTGTTTCCACAGGGCTCCCTGCGAGGACCAGGCCAGCGGGCAGGGGCTGCGGGCGTCCCCCAGAGCTGGCTCCAGCCTGCTCCCCTGTACAGGATGAGACCCTGGGCAGCCTGCGGGGATCCTGCCCGCTCCCGTAGCGCTGCCGGGGCTGTACGGGCTGAAGGAACGGGCCAGCGGGGCCTGCTGCCCCAGCACGGGCACCCTGGAACGCTTGGCTGGTGGCAGTAGGTGGATTGCAGTGCATTAGCAAGTGTGATGGGTGAGGAACAGGGAGACCTGTGAGCTGTCCCTCCGTGCCCCGAGTGGGCGGCTGAAAACGTAACGCCGGGGTCTGGCTGCTGCTTGTTCTGTTGCGTGTGCACTCGCCGGTATCTTTTGTCCCTGCCTCGGTCCTCGATGTGTGCAGGTGCTTGCACAGGGTGCTGAAGAGAAAGGAATACATGGAGAAATCCCCTGGAAAAGCACAGCTGCTGGCGGTGCCGCTCAGCACCCCGCTCTCCAGCTTGGCTCTGGGGTGGAGGGGGTCTCAGCGAGAGCCAGGGCAGTTGCTGCGGTGGCACTGGTATCCCCAGCTGGTACTGGGGCCCTGGCCTGCCAAACAGTGGCCATGGTGGTCCAGGGAAGAAGAGGCATCTGTGGCTCGCCCCTGGAGGTAGGACCAAGCTGTTTGTTTGAAAAAGAACTGTTTGGAAAAGCCTTTGGTCTCCTCACGATGACCCACAGTGGTCCCATGTCACAGACGCAGTGATGACTGCGGCCACTCTACCTGTGAGGAACAGCAGACCAGTGCTTTGTTCTCTGTGTTGCTGTAGATCACAGCGGTGCTGGATGCTTCTCGGGATAGAGCAGTGATCACCTAAACATACATCAGGAGATGGCAAATGGGAGTAGGGTGCAGTTTCCTTGCACGCTGGCTTTTGTGGATAACGACTTCCCCCTGGCATTGGCTTGGGCTTCACTTGGCTCTTTGCTTATGTCTCTTTGTTTTTGCCTCTTGGTGAAATCTCTTTGCTGCTCTGGAGAAGCCAAACCATGTATGTGGCTGTATTTAGGCTGTTAATTTTCCTTTGTCCCTACCTTGGTTGGAAACACAGCGTGCAGTCCGGTGCTACGCTTGGTGTTTAGTGCCGGGCTTTGAGCAGGCCTTACGTGGGACTGCCTGTCCTGGCTCAGCTCCTCACTGGAAGCAGTAGTTATTTAATTGCAAGCTAGACTTAATGGCTTCCCGTAAAATAGCAGCATCTCTTACAGATAATTAAGCATAGGCTTAGCTTCTACTTGCACAGTAGATGTCCATGTTGGTAGGCCTGCTTCATGCCTTAAATTAAGCATATGCTTAAGTGTTTGCAGAGTTGTGCCTACATTAATCTCTGTAAATAGCTGTCGTTCTCAGCGGAGACCTTCAGTGCAGACATCTGTTCTTATTTTGTTCAAATACTCCGACGGGCGTTAAAACACGCGGTGGTTTGGGGACTCACTGAGTCACAGATGACAAGCCCACCGTTGCATTTAGCCACTGACAGGCTGCCTTGTTCTGCAAATGTTGTTTTCCTAAGTCTGCCTCTTTGTAAATATGAGCTCTAATCAATTTCAGATTAATCTATTAGTTAAAATCAGCTGTACCTCAAATTCACTGCTATGACTTTTTCCCTGTGAGGTGACTTCAGCACTGGCGCAGCGGTGGAGTCTGTCCTTGGAGCTGTGCAGAAGCCATCTGGCCATGGTCCTGGGCAGCTGGCTGTAGCTCCAGCGGTCCCTGACAGCCTCACCCGCTCTGCAGTGCTGGGCTGGAGTATTTACACAGGCTACTGGGAGCTCAGGTGCTCTCCTGCAACCTTTAAATACCATCAGATTTAAAAACACACACCTCTTAATAGCTGCAAATGTCTTTGCTCCCGTGTAGAACGCTCCTCTCCCTACCCAGGCTGGGTGTCCCTTGGTTGGAGACGGCGTTTGCTGGATGCTGCCACTGTCAGCAGTGACGGGGCTTCTGTGCTGGCCTGGGAGCCAAGAAAGGAAATAATATATCCCTTGGGTAAGTCATCCTCCCATTCATTTCAGTTTGGGTTTCTTGGGAATCATGGGATAGAAGATGGCCCAAACAGAACAGAGGTTTCCACAAATATTCCCTTCCTCCCTGTGCTTGGGTGGAAGAAGAACTTGCAGCTTCTTGCATCTCGTTTGGTTGAATAGATGATGTGTCTTCAGAACAAGATCCCTCAAGAAAGCGTATTTTTTAATGTCCTAGAATACAGGCAAAAAAGAGGTTTGTATGGGAAACTGCTCTCTCCAATTCCAGCATTTTTCTCTTTTCAAGTTCTATTCAACTTCCATGACTTGCGATTGAATAAACTGAAATTACCAGCTTCCTACTGAGATGACATTTTGTCATGCACTAGAAATTGTCAAAAAGGCGCTTTATGTTCATGAAAATATCTTGATGCATGAGATGTAATTGCATATGCCTGAAAATAAATAGTTCTGGATGTAGGCACTGCAGCTTAACCTTTTTTTTCCTCATCTTATTTCTTGTGTACTGCTCTGGGCAAAGCCTTGTGTGCGAGAGGTGAATCCTGAAGGATTCCAGGACCTGAGGAGCCTCCCTGGCACTCTGCCTGTAGTGAGACAAGCTTTTGGTAAATGGGAGCAGAAAGGGTTTCCAGGTGCGGTGGAAGCGGTGCCTGGGGATGGGTGAGTTCCTGCAAAGCACAGGCTTATCCGTGCGCGGTCCAGCGCCGGGGTGGAGAGTGACAGGAAGCTTTGCCACACTGATGTCCTGGTGGTGCAGCCTAGGCCATGGGGTGACAAGGAACGTGGATGCAGTGGGTAAACTGTCTGTTTTGGTGCAGAGGGTTTGGAAATGAGGCACGTGGGAAGTTGTCTTGTGTTCACGTGTTCCTGATGGATTTGCTGCTCTGGAATGATCTCCCTGAGGGAGTCTGGTTCCCTGCATGGAGGATGTCATGTTCATGAAGTTTGTCTGGGTGTGTTTCGGTGCTGTCCACGTGGTTGTGAAGGCTTCAAAAGGAAAACCTTATGGCACTGCTTACCCATTAACATAACTTATTACTGAGGGAAAGGCTCCCGTTTTTCCTCCCCCGCTGGACTGGATGACAAAGCAGTGACATGGTGGAGCGCAGTGCTGGATTTCTCTGCTTGGCATTTGAAGCAAACCGTACATTTTTGAAGTAAGCCCTCTGATGAGTTGTTGGGGGAAGTGTCTGTGTTCTACATGGTTGTAATTAGATTTAAGGTGATGTTTCCTGGTACGCTGGTGGAATGTCTCTCGCTGCTCACCCTGCTCTGCACTGTGGCTGTGTGGCCGGTGGCTTCCGAGCCCAGGGCTGGCTCTTGGGCTGTGTCCCCTGGCTGCAGTGGTTCCCAGCACAGCTCCTGGCACAGCTCCGGGGGACTGGACTGGGTGTTGTGGCACTGGAAGAGCACTGGGCAGGTGGATGAGCAGGGCACCATGCGGGTGATGTGCTGGAGAAGCAGCTCGTAGGCAGCGGTGGCTCCTAGTTGGGCGCGAGGGGCCGGTGTGCTCCGGGGCTGGCACGCTCCTGCTCCCGCCCGGCTCCATCTCCGCTGGCTCCAGGGTTATTTCTGCTCCTGCGTGGAACGGGAGGTTTTTCAGCAGCAAACCCCTGGAGCGGGTGCACCTTTTGTGAGCCACGCTCTGAGCACGGGCTCCTGCAGCAGAGAGGTTCTGTTGTTTCTGCCCTGAATACTCTGGTTATGTAAAAGCGCGGCTCTTTCATCCGAGTGCGAGCAGGGGCCTCCCTTGGTCACAGCAGTGACGCGGTGTCTTGGTGACACACAGCTCAGAATATTGACTTTCTATTGACTTTTAAATAGAAAAAAAAAAAAAATCTGAATTGGTTTTATACATTCTAAGTGCATCAGCTTCCCAGGGATAGCACGTAAAACTTTGAATGATGGTTAAAAAGTCCAGATAAGGAAGCATTTAATAAATGAAAGGGCTTGCATATCTACTTGTGGCATAATAACAAAATTAATAGGCTGTGGTTCTCAGTGGGTCAATAGATTTTTATAAAAGCTTGCATTTTAAACCTGCTTTTAATGAGTTCTCAGCGTATTTTGGCCAGTTACTGACACTGAGTAATTTCTAGTGTTAAAGACACTGAAGGTGGTTTGTATTAAATGATGGCTGTGAGGGGGTGGGGAAGTTCTGGCTCTATTTCTAGCCCCGTTCAGAGGCAGCTGTGTCTCTCCCAGCCCTGCTCTCTCGCACAGTGGTGGGTGTTTGTGCAGAGGGTGGCGGTGGTTTGGCCATGTCCTTTGCCAGTGCCCACGCTGGTGTTGGCTGGGGAAGGGGCTGTGAGCATCCGTTGGGTCCCAGCTCTCCAAGGCCCGTGCTGTGGGCTGGCCGTTGGAGGGCACTGTGTGATGGTAAATGTGAACTCCAGGTTATCAGCTCTGCCTGCCCGGATGCCATTGTCCTGGGCAGTAAAGGTGGGTTGTGAGCCCCTTTCTCTGCCGCGCAGTCTGCGCAGGCTCATGGGCTGGGCTCTCTCTGGGAGTCAGCTTTGAGGAGTCTCTGATAGCGTTCTTTGTGTTTCGTTTTGCAAATGTAACCAGGAGTGATACGAGTGCCAGAGGAGCTTACCTTCAAAGGGAATGACACTAATGTCTTGGGACATCATGGGATGAAAGAGCGCACCGCTGCAGCTTCCAGGTTGGGTTTGTGTCTTCAGGCAGTGAGAGGTTCCACGGGCTGGGATATTTATCATCCTTTCTGAACCAAACACCGCCCCTCGTGCAAGACCCGTGTCTGCACGGTGCTGTGGGATCCAGAGGCCCCAGCAGAGATGGTGGCACTCAGTGCTGTTGTCTTTGCTCCTGTCGTACCCTGGGTAACGCTGCGCGGAGCTGACACAAGGCCTCTGCTCGCCCTCGTGTCGCCAGGTCTGGTGCAGATGCAGCCTCTTGGGCAGAGAACTGATTTCAGCTGAATTGGGCTCAACTGATAACCTCTGGTCCCAGAGGATTGTATGGGGCCAAGACCTCTTGCTTAATTAAACTCTGTGGCATATAAACTGGGACTTCTCTGAGCGAGCTGGGAACCTCTGGGCCTGTTAATGGCAGCGAGGGGTGGATTATCTAACAGCCTCAGTCAATAAAAAGTCGCAGACGCAAAATCAGCGTGCGGAAGTCGCTTGATTCAGTTCCAGTTCTGTCCGTTTTGGTGTGGGTGAACAGAAAAGATCTCGCTGGCTTTTGTCAATTTCCACAACTTTTGCTTTCACTGCTGCTTCCTCTTAAGTGTTGGTTTTGCTGGTGTTGAGCGGGGGAGTTTCACTGTAGCAAGAAATGCTCCTAGGCAGCTCTGTCCCCTTTAGGAAGAAAGGAAGTGTGGTCTCTAAACACTGGGTCGCTCCTGGTCAGCTGGGTGAGGACGGTGGCAGGTTGGGCGGCTTGACAGGAGGAAGGAATGTGGTTTTGCTGCTGGTGAGCTGGGCCCAGCACTGGGGCTGCTCCATTTCGCTGTTAGAGCCAGATGGGTTTTACCTTCGGCCGGGACTGGAGCCGAAGCTTTCGGGAGCTCTCACCCCAGCCTTTTCCAGCATGGGCCTCTCAAACCACCCTGCTCCTGGCGCTGGAGCGCTCCCGTCTCCTGCTCCCTCCGGCTTCTCCTCTCCCCTCCCGTAAAGAAGGAAGAGAAACAAAACCTTAGGAAAGGGATTGTTTTCTGCAAAGAAGCAGCAATTAACTAGTAATTCATTTTAAAATAAGAGATGTGGTTAAATTGCACAGGCCTGGAAGCTAACTGCAGTTAAAATAGTTAAAAAAAAAATAATTAAAACAACCCACCAAAACAACCCAAAGCCCCAGCAAAACAAATTAAAAAGAATTGGTTCTTGAAGTGCATTGCGAAATGGCTGTTTTCCAGATGATGTCTTGACTGGCAACAAACTCGGTGTGTATATTTGTAATTGTTTGGTTTTTTCCTCCCTCCATTCTTTTAACCTGAATTCCTGTGCACTGGCAGGATGTAGCTGTTTGTCAGACTCCTGGTTTGTAGGAATTAGGAACCTTGCCTGGAATCAAAAGAAATCTCTACAGCTCTGAGAGCGCTGTCAGGATATGAGGAATAACTCCAGGAATGAGTTGTGCTTTGCAATTAAGCTGTAGTACCTCATTTTTGTGCCCAGCTGCATGGGTTAGTGTTGGTTCACTGGGGTTGTGCCAGCTCAAGACAGGTTTTCTTTTTTTACTGCCCTTTATCTGCTGGAGAAGAGCAGAGCTGTGCAGAACAGTGCCCAGTGAGCACTGGCACAGGCTGCCCAGGGAGGTGGTGGAGGCACCTTCCCTGGTGGGATTGGACAAACGGGCAGACGAGGTGCTCAGGGACAGGGGTTAGAGGTGGAATTGGCAGTGCTGGGTTCATGGTTGGACTTGGTGACTTTAAAGGTCTTTTCCAACCACCGTGGTTCTGTGATTCTGTGACAGTGGTGCTGTCCTCTCCTTTGGCAGTGGCTAGTTTTGAGTAACCCTGGCTCGAGGGTGGAAGTATGTTCGTATCATCGGTGCTTGTTTTTGGTTGAAAGCAGTTCAGTGTCTTACTCTTTTTAAGCAGCTTTGTGTAGGGGATCACCCAGCGCTCACGGCAGGAATTCAGAGAGATGGGAGTGATGAGTAACTCTCAGTAGAAGGCGTCCTGGGTTGACTTCCTCATCCGTGGTCTGTCTGGTAACTGGTGTGGTGGGGAGGAACTCCGCTTCTGGCCCCTTCCCAGCGTTGCTGGAGGTGAGATCTCGGGTCTCCATGAGCCTCGGCCGGTGTCCACGCGCACGCGAGGTGGTCACCGTGGCCCCAGCAGTGCTTTGCTCTTCCCTTCCCCTGCGCCCGCGGGGTGTGGTTGTGATTAAGGTCTTTGGAGGATGAAGAAGCATTTTATCTTGCAAGAATGAAGTGATCTGGAAGATAAACTAACAGCAAGGAGGAAGTTTTTTGGGATACGCTGAAGGGAGGGGAGCCAAAGGAATTTTCCTGGTTTTGTGCTCTGCCTGCAGTCTTCCTCCTCTGTCTGTGTATCCCGTTTCTCTGATGAGAGAGGACATCGGGTCTCCTCCATGCCGCGGAGTAACTTACGTAAACTGTCCCCAGCTTTTGAAATAAGTCAACAAAAGTATTTAACTTTTTAATCACTGAAAAATGACAATGGAGTCATTGCTTCACATTCTCGGTATTTGATTTTTTCCTGCTGAACACCAGCCAGGCTTCTTCCGAGCTTTTGGTGTGTCTGTTTGAAATCTTGCTCATTTTTTCTGCTAAATGAAAGCAGAGACATTTCACTCAAAGTTTTTTGTCTGTTTGTTTGAACAAACTTAATAAATGACCATTTATTTAAAAAAACCCAAAAATTTCTTGGCTGATTTTATAAGTTTTCATCACCCTTCCTTATGACCAGCTAGTGATAAGATATCCTGGCCAGCGTGCAAGGGAAACCCTAGTCTGGCAGTCATCAGACCCTGATTCTGCTGTGTCCAAAAAGAAATAATAGTAAAAATAAAAATCAAAAACCAACCAAGTGAATGAAAATGAAAGCCTGGCTTGCTATTGTAAACAGATTACCTCAGTTTCTTGGTTTTGATTTCAGAGGTACAGATTGAGTTTCTGGAAGGCCCTCGAGCCCTAGGTCCCTGGAGTTTAGGAGGTGATGCCATTCTGGTGCCGCCCGGTTTTTGCCAGGGTAGGAAGCCGTTTGGTGGCCCGGTGGTACCTTTGGCTGGTACCTCTACACCTCTGAGATAAAAGATGTCTTTTTGTGTCCTTCTGGTTTTTTTGTGTGGAGAGGGGACAAGGACTGTTTGGTGGCCATGAGCTGTTTGGATCTCGTGAATCCAAATCTTTGGCTAGAATCCCAAGGAGATCTGTGGTGAGCTTGTCTAAAGGCAGCTCCTCTGCAGCCTCCTGGGAACGTGAGAGGGACCAAGTCCCTAGCAAACAAGTGGAGAAAATGAAGGTTTCTGGAGTTGCCTGCAATGATGTTTGTGGTGATGGGAGCGGTGGGAGGGACACGTGGTGTGGACAAAGGCATGTGTCTGTGCTCATTTAGCCCTATTAACAAATCAACGTATAATTTCTCAGTGTGGTTTTCCACTTTTCAGAGTTTATTGTGTCCTAGATTGGTGTTGTGTGCCTCAGTTTGTCCTCCTGATTAGGAGGTGGCTTTGGGCTGACTAACCAACTGGTGATGTTTTTTTGAGTGCTTTCCTGACAGTAATAGCTGTCAAAGCCAGGTTTGAGAAGGCATAACAGGGACACCAGTGAGGCTGGGCTCAGGGTCTGGAAACCAGGCGTGAACGTGGGGGCCAGGGGCCTTTCAGACAGCTGGTAATAGGAATAACAGGCAGTTAACTTGAATGGCTCTTTCTCTTTTTTTTAAGGTAACACTACACATATGTTTTTTTCCAATTTATTTATTTATTTTTAACCAAGTGGGTTATCCTGTTGGTGCTGTCCTGTTGCCTCTTTTATCCCGGAGGTACTTTCTCGTTCTGTGGTCTAATTAGCATGATAAAGCAGCTCTTGCATTTTTCTGCTGTGATGTGAGGGTGTGATTTCCTTTGTACCTAACTCGGGTTAAGGCTGGGCTGTACCCACAAGGGTGGTGGCTGTGTTCCTCTTGAACCCCAGGAAGGGATGGAGGTGGGTGCAGCGGGGTCTGTCCAGCAGGTATCCTTGTCCTGCTGCTGCTGGATGTGCCAGGTCCTGCCGGGCTGGGGGACGAGGCAGGAGCTGTGTTGCAGGGACACTCTGCTGTTGTACCAGAGGTCGTGGGAAGTGAAACCACAGAGTCAGGTTTTCATTTTGTTTTAGTAGTTTCTGTCATAGTTTAAAAGTCAAATGTTGTAAACCAGACTAGTGCCAAGTGGTTACAGGCTGGGTGGGGGTCACCTCTGAGGTCATTTGTCACCATATCCCTGGGTGCTTTTAATGCACGATCCCGGGAGAGCCCCTTTTGGAGGCTGGCAAGGTCCTCGGAGCTAGGGTGGTAGAGTTTGTAGCTAACGTGCCTTCGAGTCTTGTGGAGATCTTTGATGTCGTGTGCCTGCCTGTGCCACTTTTCCCTTACAACAGTGTCAAAGACTGGGCTGGAACAGGTACAAGTGTGAAAGCACTTTGGTCATGACTGCAGTCACTGCGTTCTGACTGACAGCTACTGGAGAGACGCCTCTGACGTGTGTTTGAATTGATTTAGCCAAAACTCGCCGTGTTCTCTCATCCTGCTGACTCTGAATATCTGCCCTTGATCCGTTGTGCTGCTGTCCTGGAGTCTCATTTTTATTCCCAGCCTGGCCAGTTCAGTTCTGAAGTACTCCAACTGCCTTCGTTTGGCTTCGTTTCGCTCCGGTGGGAGACGATTTGCCGTGATGCAGCGCAGGTGCCCGTGAGCCGTGGGAGCGTGTTCTGCGCCGCGCCAGCGAGCTGGCTCCCGCCGTGTGCCCCTGCTCCCGCTCGGCCCTGCCCCGCGGCCCTGCTCCCGCTCGGCCCCGCCGTGTGCCCCTGCTCCCGCTCGGCCCTGCCCACGAGGGACGGAGGGTTTGTTTCCGACGCCTACACCTTGCACAAGAAGCAAAGCCGTTACCAAACCCCGTGTGAGAGGGGGTTGGAAGGCGAGCGGTGAAGTGACCGTTGCAGCCGGTAACCGGTGAGGGATGTCACCGAGTGCTGTGACCACTGTTGGGTTTTTGGCAGCCCAGGCTCTGTGCTTGGAACGCCAGGAGCAGCGTTTGGAGGTTGAGCTGAGGGTCCTCGGGGCGGTGTGACCCCGCAGGCGGTGTCGATGGGCTCGGTAGCGCAGGAACGCTGCAGAAGCGCCGTGTGTCATTGCTGGCGTTGCTGTGGCAACTGGGATTTTAGCTCCCGCTGGTTTCGGTGTGATTAACGCTCGGCATCCCGATGTTTATCGAGAGGTGAGGCAGCGCTGCAGCTGATGGCCACCAGCCTGCAATTGTGTGTGCCAGGGCCGGTGGATGCTGTCAGGTCACTGCCGTGCGGGCACTGCTGGGTGTCCGACCCGAGGTGGCTCCTGTTGGAGCTCAGAGGCTCTGCAGAGGTGTCCCGGGGCTGGCTGTGCTTCCCAAGGCTCCAGCTCATCTCCTGGGGTTGTTGGGGAGCCTGGGGCGGGCTGGCCCTGCTGTGGGGATGTGCTGGGACCCTCACCCGGTCCCTGCGGGCAGGCTGGAGCTGCACTGGAGGGCAGAGCTCACTGGGAGCAGCTCCTCACCTCGCCAGAGCACCCCTCTGCCGCACCAGCCACGGCCACCTCGGGCTCTCCCCACCTCGGGCAAGGAGGTGCCGTGTGGGGAGAGTCCGCAATCAGGAACACGTGCTGCGTGTTTGTGTCCCTCTCAGTGGGGGGCTCTGAAACTCCCGAACCCCTGTGTGGGAAAAGCCACCCGCAGCTCTCACCTGGACTTGCTGAGGTTTTCCTTGCTCTGGCGTTCCCCTAAGTCACGTTTTTGCCTGGCAATAGCTTTTTTCATTTTGAGACACTTTCTGTTTTCCTTCCTCCTGGATTTCCTGATCTCATTCCTCCTACCTGTGAGGCCAGAGGGTTGCTCTCTTCAGCTCCACGCCACTGGTGTCGGTGTCAAATACTGAGTCACGAACAAAGACTTGAAGAGCAAGAGTGTCTGGTCTGTGCTGTCAAGGACTGCTCCACGGGGATGGGTCAGGTCTTGACCCTTGGGTTTCACATCTGGTTTTGATGTGTTAAAGCTTCCTTTTTCTTGTAAATTGTTGATATCTGTAGGTTAGCTTAGGGGTCTGAAAGTACATTGTGCTTCAGTCACTTTTGATGCAGAAGATGTGTCTTCAGCTGTCCCTCTGTGTGGCTGCAGCAGTGGGATTCTCTCACGAGGGAGCACAGGGGTAAAATGCTCCATCTTTTCTTGTTCTCAGTGTTCAAAGTTAGTCTTTGGAAACGTTGCCTGCAAAACACAACTTCAACTCAGTTTCTTCACGATGCTTTGTGGGGTTTTATGCAAAAAGCCAGAAGTTTGACAAAATGTTCAGGTACTTTCCATAACTGAGCTCTCTTGGCAATCACTTGTGAGTCGTACGTGTTCACTGGAGATCTCTCGTGGAAGAGGATGTGTTTCTCAGCGAGGACTCGGCACTCGCTAGTGTTCCCCGTGGAGCTGGGGAGGAGAGGAGAGCCCAGAAGACTCTGTGAACAGTGCCTTAGTTGTGCAGTTCCTGTGTGCTGGAGCGGCTCTCCCCGCTAAATCCGCTGCTGGGACCTGCGGGAATGCTGCTGTGGAGATGATGGTGGCTGTGTTCAGCTGGGGACGGGGAGGTACCGGGGTTCTATAGCAATTCTGGGAAGTTTGTTTTTTTTCCTTTCTGCACCAAACCTTCTGCTTGACAAATACATCTCAGCACAGCCACCCTCGCTCTTATTTAGTTTTGGGGATTTAACACAGCCCATCTGAACTCGTAACAGACACAGTGCCTCACCCTGGCACTGCACACCAGCACCGCCTGGGCACTGTTATAGGAAATTTTTTCTTTGTATTTCCTTGTGCTGGCATCTCTGAACATCCTGCAGCTGCATTTCCTTACTTGGTGGTGGCTCTGGCTCTAATCCAGGGTCACGGCAGTGTGGTTTTGTGGTAACTTGTGCGTTTCCTAAGTTTTGGGGCTCGTTTGGGCAATGACTGGTTTTAGTGAGGCTTGAACAAGCGTGGTGGAGGGAGGGAAGAGGTGAAGATGGTTTGGTTTTGTTTGCCTTGCAGCACTGCTGGTGCCTGTCAACTTCACTTGACTTTTTGCTGACCAATTCAGCACTTTGCTTGGTGTCATGAGTTCCTTACCAGCAGCTGCATTTTCTGGAGCTGGTGCCTGATCTTCTGGGCAGATTTTTTTCTGTTCAGTAGAAGCCACTGCAATATGACATTGTATAGAGGCTAAATAACATCACGTGCAGTGACCAAGGCTCCGTATTGTTGGGAAGCTCCCAACGCAGACCGAAGGGGTTCCAGGAGGCAGTTCTGGGTGCTGTTGGGCTTTGCTATCTCTGCAGCAGCTCCCAGCTGCTTTTCTCCCTTTGCTTTGTGCAGCCACGGTAATAATTTAGAAGGAAAACTGGGGTTTCTGTAGATGGTCTTTGTTATTTCTGAAAGGGGACATAACTTCATTTCAACCTGCCTGGAGGAAACTGACTTTGTTCTTCAGACCTGTGCCGTTAATTTGTATTGTCCTGAGAGCTTTTCACCGCTGTACTTCATTCACTGTAATAATTATCTGTTATCCTGGAAAACAAATCCTGTCCTTGATCCTCGATGTTCTCTAAGACTTGGTGGTGTTAGAAGCCCACCCTTCACAAGCAGCTGTGGTGCAGCTCCCTGTGCTGCTTCACTGGGGAGTTTCTGCTGTTTAAGGGAGAGATGTCTTATGTTTCAGGGCGAGGCTCAGGATTCATCTAAAACTCTTCTGTCTAAAATGCCAAGCCAAGGTGTTAATGGTTGTGAAGATGGCTTGGATTTGTAATCGCAGGCTGCTGAGTTACGTGCAGCAAAGGAACCGAATACAGAGCCCTGGGTCTTGAAAGCTTCAGGTGTGTTGTGGAATTCTGGGACCACAACCAGCTGTGGGGAAGAAACTATTGCCTCTGCCTGTATCATGATGGACCCTGCATCGTGATGGACCCTACATCGCATTGCTGGCGGCACACGGGGTGAGGTGGGAGCTGTTCAGTCCCCTGGTAGCGTGGGGAAGGGGTTCTGAGTTGCTGTGCTCCCTTCTGTTCCCGTTTCTGCTCGGAGCACACATCTGTGCCTCTCTGGGAGGAGGTCCTGCTCGAGATGATGAATGAGTGACCTTATTGCAGATCTTCTCCATACATCAGTTCTCAATGTGGCTTTTGTTCGGTGACTTGAGCCACATTTTGCATCCAGAGTGCCTGGCAGAACACAGAGTCCAGCCTTTGTTTGGGATAATGAGTGTTGAATGTTTTAATGAGTGTTTCTTAGTCTAGTCAGTGTCAAGTACCATTCTGGGAACAAGTGACTGAGCTAACCTCTCAGCTTTGTCCAGCAACAAGCCAGTTATTTATAGGATGTCACAAATTCTTAAGGAGTTCCCCATGAGCAATTAATGCAATTAAAAAAAAAAAACAAAAAACAATGCAAACAACACACCAAACCTCCCCAAACTAATAAAAAACCCCTCAAGCTTTCCACCCTCAATATATGTGCAGAGATTATTTACATAAAACAAAAAAGTTCTGAGTCTCACTGTATTTTTTTTTTCTTTTTTTTTTTTTTTAATATGGATCTCTTCTTTTGCAATGTGAAAAATACGAGCATGTTTCATTAAAGGAAAAATAAAAGCTATATTACCAGCATTTCCACAGTACAGCTACAGCTACCAGTGTGTCCTGGCTGCCTCTGGACAGAGTGCATTGCTCAGTGGAAATCAGAGGTGGATCTGGGTGCTGCTGACCCACACAAAGGATCACACGGATGAATGAATGCTGACACGGCTCTGCAGTGGGATCACTTCATTTCTAAAAACCACAGTAAACCATTTGTTAACTGTTTATCAAGTCTTTTTCCTCCAAGCAGATGTATTTTTTACCCAACCTCGTTGATTTGCTGTAACTGATTATTTTGACTGGATATATTAACTCAGGTGTGCCTTTGGCATTTCTGAGCAGTGACTGTATGTCCTTTAATTAAAAGAAAGATATTAATTGCTTTTCTTCCTCCTGAAAAGCATCTTACGTGCATGTGTGTGTAGGAAACAACTTCTATAGCTAAGTTACTTAAATTTAGTCTCCTGCATTGGTCATGTTCTTGTTAAATATATATATATATATATATATATATATATATATGTATATATTTAAACTACAGCTATTTTTCACAGTACCTTAACTTTTGTCCACATCTTTGGCTGTTCATCATGTGTCCTCGTAGGTCAGTGGACACTCTGGTGAAGGAAAGCGTTGACTTCCATCTGGGATTTGCTGTCCTTCCAGCCAGGAGTGTTTGCTCCCTGCTTACCTTCCCAAGCTAACCAGTCCAGGGCTGAACAGAAACTGCACCATTCTCTCATTCTTTTATGGGACCCCACAGCTCTCATGGGAGAGCTCGCTCGCCCCCAAGTACACATTTAAATGGCAAATACTCTGCAAAGAAAGTAAGTCAAATCTTTGTCAAAAGGCTGCTGTGGTTTTGAAGCAAGTAGGTGGAACCCAGAACACCAGTGTGTTGGAAATGGCACGAGGGTGACCAGGACACCACAACCTGAGCACCAGGTGTTCATGGTGGGAGCTTCTCCACCAGCCTGGCTTGGGTGCTGGTTTGAGGGGCTGGTCTGTCCTCTGGGCAGGGACTGTAACAGAGGGATTCATCCCCACACCTGGGAATCCTCAGGGAGCACAGCTTACGGTGGGGTTTGCCCTCAGGGAAAAGAGCTGTTGCTGGAGGACACAACTTGATTTTTTTTTTTTTTTTTTTTTTTTTTTTTTAAGGAAAATTGATCAAGACAGAGAAGAGAGGCCAAAGGAGGAGCTGCTGGGTTGAGTGACAGCAGCACTCATTGAAATGTTAATGAGTTTGGAATTGCTCCTTCACCAGGGGAGGCTGGAAACGCGTACAGTAACATTAATTATTAACTTCAGTTGAGAGCTGGAGATGTAATTTCATTTCTGGTTGGATAATAGGATGATTCATGCAAGAAAACAGATTGTGTCACAAAATGGCGTCTTTCTCTGAAAACTGCCATTCCTGATTTCTGCTCTGAGCTGAACTCTCCCGCAGTTGGGCTGTTACAGAGGTTAAAAATAACAAATAGGTGAAAAGGACCTGGTGAATACCTGGTACAGCTCTTGTGGTGCTTTGATTTACAAATGTTTCATTTGGCTGTGTTAACCATGGGGCTCCTGCAGGCTTTCTTCTCTCTCCACCCTAGAAAACAAATTGTTTCCTTTCTGTTTTGATAAAATATACAGTAATTAAAATAATTGTCCTTCCGGCAGCATGCACATGTGTATAGGTGTATATGCAAATGCAGGTGGTTTGCATTCACTATTTAGTGTATTCTCATTCAGTCCAGTAAATCTGGAGAATATCTTGTGTACTCCAGTCACAGAACACCAGAGGAGTTGCTGGAGCTCTCCAAAACGCATGGATCCAGCTCCGGGTCAGATTCTGGAATTACAGCCCCTATTTCATCATAAAACTAAAAATACTTTTAGGGTTTATCAGGCTTGCTATCAACCAAGTTTCAAACAGAGTCGTCCTGTAGTAGGTGAATACCAGGAGCACTGAGACTGTTGCCTAAGGCTCAGCGCCAGCCACAGGCCCTGGAAGTGACTAGTCCCTGGTGACGTTCTGAAAGCGTGCTGGGTGCAGAGCTTTCTGAGCTGGAGTGCAGGAAGAAGCTCTCCTTCTGGAGGTGTGTCAGGTTTTGGAGTTGCACTGGCCTTTTCTTGCCAGCATAGGCAGTTTCCTGCTATTGAGGGTTTTCCACAGCCCCTCTTTGAGGAATTCTTTGTCCAGCTCTCCGGGTGGAGCAGGCAGTGGTGCAGCTTTGGTGGGTGGGTGTGTGCTGTTCAATAGAGCACTGACAAGTGATCTGGGTTAAAAATAAGCCTCCAGTCACAGTTTATTGTTGGATTATGTTTTTATTGAATGAGTGTGCTGTCATTAAACAGTGCAGCTGCGATAAAGCTGGCTGTTTATGGTCTAAAATCATTAAATATCTAACAAGAATATAGATTGTGGTTACATAACCGTGCCTGGCTGATCAGCTGGCAGCTAATTGGGCTACGGGAATGATGTACCACTAAACCTCCCCCCTTTGATACAGGATCTTCCTGTGTTCGTGTCCTGTGCATCACCAGCTGTTCAGAAATGGGGAGAAGTGTAGGAGGTATTTGAGATGTACATGGTTTTTGTTTTCTTTTTTAAATAAACAAACAAATCTCAGCTGATGCCCAGCACCATGCTTGTGAATGTACATTTTCTATGCGTTAAACTGAGGTACAGTTTTTTAGTTATCCACAGCCACTTTCTAGGCTTGTCCCTGAGGAAGTGGCCATGTCAGTCTATGACATGATAACAACCAACACTGGCTTTTTGTAATCACAGCTGCCAGTGTCCTCGGAGTTTAAAGAAAGAAGGTAACAGAGTTCTCATAAAACTTGCTTTAAACACACGAAGTCCAGAGCATCCTGTGTGCATGGGAAGCTGTTGCTTCTCAGAAACATAAATATCTTGAAGTTTGGCCTGTCGGAAGGTGTGTATGAAGATAGCATCTGTTTGAAAATGGAAGTGTCTCCTGGGAGGGGGGTCAGTGGGGAGGAACCCCCTGACTCCCCTCGGGACTGGCTCGCAGCGAACCAGCCGGGTCCGCGCGCAGGGAGCGGGGCACAGCCCCTCGCTTGTGCCATGCTGGGAAAGGTGTTACCCAGGGCTTCTGTCGAGCTGTGGTGTGAAACCATAGAAGCTTTAAAGCTGCATTTCAAAGCGTGTGAAGTGGCAGGGATCAAATGCAGGGTGATAATCACATCACATGAGATAAAAGGGCGTCGTTTCCTTAGGACGTGTGGCTTTCCCTGCACAGCCACTGGGTGGTTTGTTCTTCAGGAGCCCCGAGGTGAAGCGAAGCACGTAGAGCTGAGCAGGTGAGTGTTCCCAGCAGCAGCAGGAGCTGTCCTTCCTCAGAAGCTGCCCTTTGTCCACCAGCCCAGCATCTCTCTCCTTGGAGCCTTGCACATGTCGTTGCCTGCAGATAAAACCTGAGCTTAATGTTTTCCTACCTGCCTGATTCCTAACCGCAGTTGTTTTAAACCTCTTCTCCTGCCTGCCCAGTTCCTAACCACAATTGTTTCCAAGCTGGTTTTCTGGGGATTCTGTTTTTATGTTTCCAAGTCACCTCCAACTTGTCAATCGTGGTATTATTATTACTGAAATTTGAAAACACAGCCTTCCCTTTGTGCCCCAGTCCTTGCTGTTTGTCAGCAAACTTTGAGATGGAGATGGTACAGAGTGGGAGGAGATGTGCTGCTGTTCGGAGGGACTGGGGAAAGTGAAGTTCAGCAAAGGGAAATGCATGTCCTGCCCCTGGGCAGGCGGAATCCCGGGCTCCAGGAGAGATGGGCCTGACCAGCTGGAGAGCAGCCCTGTGGAGAAGGTGCTTTGGGTCCTGGTGGACAACAGGTTGAGTCCCAGCCAGCTCTGCAGCCGGGCTGACTGGTGTTCTGGTCTGCCTGAAGCTGTGTTGGCCGTGGAGGTGGTGGAGGGTCCATCCTCAGAGACCTGCAGGACTGGTGGCACGGTCCCTGCCAGCCTGCGCTGGCTGCCCTGGCTCCAGCAGGATCATCTCCAGAGGCTGATCCACCAGCCTCCCCTCTGGGGTTCTCTGGGATCATAGGCACTGCTTGCTCACAGAGGCTTCCTGATAAATCGGCGGCTTGTCACGAGAAATACTTGTCAAAAACACAGAGTGACGCCTGGATTTCTGTGGCATTTTGGGTAGGAAAAAATAAGAGTCTTGTGTTAAGTGTAATTCATACTTTTTCACTTTAAAAAGTTTGAATTTGAATGGCCTGATTGATTTTGTCATATCAAAAACACTGCTTCAAGATGTTTAGTGTTATAAAAAATTAACTATCAGAGGTTGCTTAGTGAAAGGTGAAAACCTGATTGTCACTCTAGAAAACGAGTCTGTTGCGTCCTTCTGTGCCTTCTTCCTGCAAGCTCTTAATTGGGAATTGAGACCTTTATTGGGAAAAATTGTTCTCATTCACTGGGGAACTGGAGTTTCTGTGTTTCTCTTTTGACTAATCAGTTTTGAAGTACTACTCTCTTCTGTGTGCTGGAAAGTAATAGATCTGTCCGGACGCTGACCCCAGGATAATGAATATCTGAAATTAAACCAGCTGGCCTTGTTTCACTCTCTGGTTGGCAAAGCTTTGTGAGTGTCAGGGCCAGTGGAATGTAATCATCCTGCACGGAAAACATCATTCCTCTGCTTTATGGGAGTTCACACTCGAAGGGCTATTTTTGCGTGCCAGAAAGCTTAGATACGTGTTTAAATAAAAGCTTGAGGTTTTAATGAATCAGCTGAATTTCTGCATCCCCCACGGGAAGGAGAAGAAGTTCCTGTCAGCTTTGCCTTTGTGAATTTTCTGTTTAAACTTGCAGTAAAGTTTGAGTTTGGATCAGATGATCTTGGTGCTGATCCCTGGTGCATGATCAGGGTTGCCTGTTTTTTGCTTTTCCTTTTAAAGCTAGGTCAGTATAGGAGAACCACTTCCAGGTCACAGACTTTTGCAAACCAGTAACTCCCAGGCAAAGCTTTTTTTAATAGCAACACATAACGAATGCTTTTCCTGTTTCTGTGCTGCTGCCAAAGATTAAACACTTCTCTTGTCCAGGGAAAGGCAGCTTGGGATTTCCTGCAGAAAGGGATTTTCCTATACCATAAATTTATGATGTATACAGATGATTCAGCAAACTTTCCTTCCTTTCTCATAGTACACTTTTTTTCCCTTTCCTTTGAGATATTTGCCACAAAATGATGCTAAATTAAGCAGGTGTGAGCGATCGTTGTGCTTTTTGTGGCAAACCCGTTGTTATTGTGAGCTTCTCGGGGTAGTCCTTTGTGCACTGTGAATGACAGGAGTAGGTGTTTAGATCAGTGTCTGCCTGTTTGGATGGAAGAGCCAAGAAGATGGAAATCCCAGAAACCCCCCAAGTGTGATCCCAGGAGGGGAGTGAGCGAAGGGACACGCTGAGCACTGGCAGCCCCTTTGGGAGAGGTCGCGTCTCCTGCCCGGCACCGCCCTGAGCCTGGAGCTGCCCAGGGGCCTGAGTCCAGGGAGCTGACCTGGCTCAGGTGAGTACAGTGAGCTGACCTGGCTGGGTTTGTCACGGTCTCTGCTGTCAGCTGGAGGCAGGAGGTGGGAACCTCCGTCAGGGTAAGGGAATGGGAGGGAAACTGGTGGGTGAGGGGTTTTTTCTTTACTGGCACAGCTGGATCTAGAAGACATCTGGGCACAGGCTGCATGGGACTGCGGGAGAGTGGGTGAATGAGGCTGTGCAGAGAACAACGTGTCGGTTAGCTGGGTTCCTTTAGTGGGTGATATAAATAGGGCTGAATGTTAAATAAGGAGAATAAAGGAAATAAGGAGAATAGGGCTGAATGTTAAATAAGGAGAATAAATGGTGCAGTACAGCAAGTCCCTTGATTTAAAGTGCTTTTGCATTCTCTTAGGTATTTCTAAAGGCCACAGGTGACCTGGTTCAGCGTGCTTGCTGAAATTGCTTGAGTCTGTCTACATGGAGTTCAGCCGATTCTTATAAAAATAGCTTGCAGTTCACCTGGAACACTTTAAAAAAAAAAAAACCCAAAACCACACAGTAAAAATAACTTATAAGCAGATTTTCCCATGAGGTTCGTGCTGTGATTTGAGCCTGTTTCTTAGTAGTGTGCATTCAACGCTGGGCTGACAGTTTTGAGTCCTGGTACCTTTGATCTCCGTAGGCTGCTCCTGATGTGTGTGTGTTTAACTGGCTCAGTTCAGTTCTCTGTGCTGTTTTGTCTGCGTGCAAGAGCAGCATCGTGGTCCTGGCCCTCTTCAGACACAAGTCGTGCCTTTCTGAGGTCTTGCCTGGTGTTTCTTCCTCCAGCTGTGTCAGTCTACCCAAGGAAAACATGAATATGGTGCCTCTTGCTAGAGGTCTTAGGACTTGAATCATTATTGTAAAACTGTTGATGTTTTTCTGTGATGTGAAGTTGATTCCCACAGCTCTGCAGTTCTTTCAGTGCTTACTGGTGTTTGCTTACCCTGTTGGTGCGATGGTTCTGGGGTGCATTAGCAAGAGATTCAGTAAAACAGAATGCAGTAAATTCTGTAGCATTGTGGGGTAATTGGAGCCTTTTAAGCATAGCCTGACCTGGCCTGTGGCTACACTTGAGGAACTTGGCTCCGTACAACCGTCCCGTGAACTTAAACCATCGTCGCTCCGCCAGCCCCAGGCTCACCTGCATTGCTCAAAGCTGCCGCCTCCAGCTCCAGCACAGGGAGCAGCTGCCCAGGACACACCTTGTTCTGCTGTTAAAAAGAGCAGGTCCTGCTCAGCAGCAGGTTCTGGTGTCCTCAGAATTCGGGTTTGTCTTGGGTTTTGCCACCGTGCTGTGCGGGACGTTGTGGCCTGGAGCCACGGACTGGAGCAGGGTGGTGTAACTGACCTCTCCCCATAGCCAGGAGGGAATGGAATAATTTCTGATCCAAACTGCATAGCATTCTTTCCCCCAAAAGCTTCTGGGCTTACTTGCTCTCACTTTGAGATCTGCCTTGGACAAAATACAGGTTTTTAAAACGTGTTGCATCGTGTGTCAAGGGTCGAGAATTGTGTGGGGAAGAGGAGGCACAATTTGTTTTAGTCTCAGGCTTCGTAAGGGGGAATGTGGTCAGCACGTGAAGGGAGAGAGCTCTGAGCTGGGTTCCCAGGCTGCTGGTGGTGAAGCTACCTGAGATGTGGTGTTAATTTAATTGCCATGCTTCAGCCAGAGGAGTAGGTGGTTGTCACCTAGTGATCCTTACTCTGTTTTCCTGTGCTGAGCCTTGCAGAGGAGAGTGGAGATGTGGTTCATACCCTTGGTGCCTGTTTGTGTTTTCATTGCAGAACTGAGATTTTATCAAAGACTGTTTGCAAAATTGCTACTGACAAATCTAAAAAGTCCCTCCCCACCTTCCTGGAGCCCCTTCAGGTACTGGGAGGCCACTGGAAGGTCTCCCCGGAGCCTTCTCTTCTCCAGGCTGAACAGCCCCAGCTCTCTCAGCCTGTCCTCACAGCAGAGCTGCTCCAGCCCTCGGGTCGTTTTTGTGGCCCTGAGTAGCTTCCCGGGTGGGTTGGGTTGGGTTTTTCTCCACTCAGCTGTAATGTGGGCCGGTTCAATCCACCAACAAATCCAAGTGAGAATCAGCACAACTCTAACTTGCCCTCTGTGTTTTCAGTTGCTAAAAGATAAAGGAGTTTCTCGCTATAGAAAACACTTCTGCTTTTTTCTGAGGCAGATGATCAGTACTCTTGGTTTGGTTTGAAACTGCAAGTCCTGGTTGATTTTCTGCAAGAATGGGGAGAATCAGAGAGCAGCTTCTTTGGGTGACTGTGTGCTTTTATGCCCAGCACACCAGGGGCTCTGGGTGTGTTTTTTTCATTCGGGATAACAAACATTCCAACAGTTCAACCATGGGGTTAAAGATTTGTTGTCTTTTCCATTTTGATGTGTTTTGCAACCAAAACACGGAGTTAAAGATCTGTTGTCTTTTCTATTTTGTTATGTTTTGCAAACTTTCGGGTATAATGCAAATAGAGACGAGGTGCTCAGTGAGTGAAACCGGATTCAGGGAGCCTCTGCGTGCAGGTAACTTTCCAGAGTGCTCTGGTTTCTCTCCTGCCAGTCAGTGGAAATTTACCTCGCTGGCGCCTATCTCGGTTTGAAATCAAAAATGTCTCTACACAGAGAGGAGGAAAAAAAACCAACCCAAACCAACGCTCCCTGCCACAGTTCACGTTGGCTTTCTTCAGGTGAAATCCTAGATCGCTGTCCTTTCACCTCGTTGCCTTGGTGACCGGCGTTTATTGCCTCTCTCAGCGAAACTTCCGCGTTGGCCGCTGCGGCCGGCGGGGCCCTGGGAGCCGTCGCGGTGCCGGAGCCGCCACCTGCCCCAGCCCCGGGGCTCTGGCTCCGGAGCAGCCGGGCAGCACACGGTAAGGGGCTTTGTGTGGCTGGTGTGTCCGGTAAGGGGCTTTGTGGGGCTGGTGTGTCCGGTAAGGGGCTTTGTGGGGCTGGTGTGTCCGGTAAGGGGCGTTCTGTGGCTGGTGTGTCCGGTAAGGGGCTTTGTGGGGCTGGTGTGTCCGCCCAGAGGGACTGGACGTGCGGGTGGGTGTGTGGGTGCCTTTGCCGAGGCGGGTGGGGAGAACATGGTCAGAGTTTCACCCTCTCTGCATTTCGTGGTGTCTGTTCAGTGCTGGGTTGCATCGATCCCAGCGCGGCGCCGTTCACACTTCTCTGCTCGTTTTACCAAGCCAAGCTGCTGGTTTTACACCCGTTATCCATGGTTATTTCCGTGCTGTTCTCCTAGGCGTACTCTGCGCCTGTCACCGATCCTCTGTCCTGGAGGAAGCTGACATCTGCAGCTTTCCCTCTCCCAGCGGCTGCGGGTTGCGGTGGGTCTCTCCTGATGTGTGTGTAGAACAGACTGGGGTGTGTTCCAGGTGGGTTTGGGTTGGTTTTTACAGCACAGCGTTTGGGTTTAGCTGGTCTGGCCTAAGCCCCCTCTCCTGGGTTGTTCTGTGGAGGGCTGAGGCTGAGGGGTGGCGTTACCTCCGCACCGGGGGAAGAAGGACACGGCTCAGGGCACTGCCTTTTGCCACATTCTTCCCCCGTTGTTGCCACAACTCTTCCCTAAACTTCCCAGCTCCAGGGTATTTTATTAACCCAAGGGCAGGAGGTCTAATAAATTTTCTTCCTGTTAATACTTTAATAAGTGTTAAGAATGGCTTTGTTTTTTAGAGCACCTGGAGAAAGTAAATGTTCATTTAAAAATGAATTAAAAAATGTGAATCATGCACATAAATAGACATACAAAAGCCTCCTAAATCTGTAAACCCGTCTGTATTCCTTCATCTGTTTTCTGGGGTGAATTGGGGTCTGTTCATTGTCAGTGGAGTCTGGTTTTTGCTGCATGATTGGCTTTTGGCTTCGTCACTTGGTTCCACCTAAATCCGCTAAATCTTCTAAAATGGCAGTGTGAATTACAGATGGGAAAACACGATCTGTGTAAAGGTTATCCTTCAGCAGAGAAGAAAACTATGTAACCTCTGACATTTTTGGGGGAGGCAAGAATACATAAACCATGTTAATCATTGGACAGAGCAGGAGTGAGTGTGAAGGTGGTGAGCGGTGGAACTCCACGTTAATACTTAACCCAGCGCTTTATGGCAGCCCTGCTGCGGTGGGTGGGGAGGCTGGGGGTGGAGGGTGGGAGGAGGGTGGGCACCCATAGCTGTGATGAGGGCGGCTTCCCAAACATCAGCGTTTTGCTGCTTCTCTGCCAGCAGCCCCTGCCCCAGGGTCCCGGCGCGCACAGCTCGGGGTTTCTAGCAGCAGCGCTGGGAAATGGTTTTACTCTGAATAACGTTGTTTTAAATGTGGGCCGTGCTCTGCATTGTAGTTGCAGGCGGCAGGAACCCCGTTGGGGTGTCAGACCGGGGCTGTGTCGGTGGTGCCCATCCTCTGGGAGCTGCTGGTCGCCCAGTGGCAGCTCCTGGACTGACGAGGGAGCGGCGGTGCCTGGCAGCTTAAGGAGACTCTTCCAGGCTTCGTGTGCTGCAGGCAGGGCTCTCAAATGATAGAAAAATCCCTCTGTGGGCTGAGCTGCTTTTTCCAGCAGCGCGTTTCCAACCGGAGCGCAGGAGATGTGCTGCTCTCCAGAACGAACGGAGCTCAGTGGGATACAGAGATTGCAGAGCTCGTGTCCGTCGGGGCTGGCCCGCTGTTTGTCAGCGCTGTAATACCAGCGTCAGGCAGGGCACAGGGCGTGGGCACGGTTTGGGCTTCCCACCAGAGGAGTGTTGCTCTTTGATACACGTTCTCAACTCTGAGCAGAGTCAGAGGAGTGCATTTTATGTCCCCACTTAGCAGGGTTATGGAAGGGGATGTGAAGATGGATGCAGTGGGTTATTAACCACTGTCAGTATCACACCATTTAAGCCATCTCAGCACCAGTTCTGTGATGACTAAATATAAACAGAGAGGAAGGAATCCAGGTCAGAAGCTTCCATCCGTGGTACTGGGGAAGTGGGGAAAGGGAAGCAGATCTTGGTGATTTCAAATATTCCTATGTTCCCATCTTAGTGCAGATGCTGTTGGAGATGGTCTGACCGTGCCACCAGCACGGTGGGTGGCTCCTGTTGACGTGGAGTGAAACTGTGAAAGCCAGTGGTGGCCTTGGAACACCCACTATGAACTCATTTTGGGCAGGTTAGGGTGGGCCAGTGGGGACTGCAAGCCATGGGCTGTTTCTAGGGTGCTGTTGTGAACTGCTGCCTCTTCCTTGGAGTGTGATGGGAGTGGCCACTTGAGAGGCAAGCGGCTTCCAAACAGCGCAGGTCCTCTGGGAAGAGCAGTGTTTGTGTCAGGGGGTCTCAGGCTTCCCAGCCTCCTCTTCCCTTTGCCGTGGATCCTGTGATGTGGCAAGAAGGGAGGTGTGGCTGTTAGTGGGAAGGTGGGATGGGGTGTTGAGCGGGGCTGGGTGGGTGCTGGCTGCTTGGGTGGGTGGGGAGGGAGGAAGAGAGCATCACAGGGTTGTGTCCTGGAGCCTGACCACCCTGGTGGGTAGGTGGTAAGGGGTCACCCCTTTTCACTTTGCACTGACTCAGAAGGGTGTTAGATCCAGTTGCCAGAAAGCGGAAGTTGGTTTGTGTTGGGAAAGAATTTGTTAGAGGATTGATTAGCCATGCAAGTCTGTCAGTTGGGGTATTTAACTGCCGATAAACGGTGCTCTACTGGCTTTGTGTGCATCAGGTTGTTGTCTAGACAGTTTAAGGTTGCCTTTCCACTCAGTGGCGTGTCAGTTCACGTGCTAACTAAAGCTCTTTATCTGTAAAGATCTCAGGATCCCAGTTTTGTCATGTGGCATCTGTTTCATGTTGAAGATATGCACAGGCTGATTAAGCAAATTCCTTTAAATCCAGCAGAAAACCCATCTAGCTGTGGTCAGGGTCCTGTCCAGTGTCCCTTTCCGCTCTGTACCCAGTGCTCAAGGAGGGGTGTGTGTGGTGGTTCAGCTGTTGAGGCAGACCCTCATTTCCTGCTGCCGGTGGCCAGTGCGGTCGGTCTCTGCTCAGCGCACGGAGCGAGTGTGAAAGGCTGTGGGGACCCCTCAGTGGGGAGCTCTGCTGCTGGGGTCCCTGTCCCTGGTTCCCTGAGCTGCAGAGCTGTGCTCGTTAACAGAACGGAGACGTGAAGGAGCATGGGCAGGGGGTATCGAGGGCACTTGTACCTAAGGACTTCCCCACCCTGGAAGCCTAGGTATTGAGTAACCAGAACAGACAAGTCAGCATTTTCTAAGCTCAGCTTCATAGTTTTGAGCGTGGTAGGTTGAATCCTCACATTTCTGGCCTTGGTGCCACACATATCTCTGCACAGCAGTACTTCCAGGCAGTGGCCCACATCTACCCTTCGTCTCTGGCTGTCCACTTCTCCCTCCCCTCATCGTCTGCTTTGCTGGCGTGCAGGCTGGGGGCTCCACTGGCTCCAGGTGCTGACCTGGGTTCAGAAGAGCCTTGGTGGGAGTGGAACAAACTGGAGAGGAGAGCTGTTTCAGTTGGCACTTTCCACTGAAAGCATTGTATGAGTAAACGTGTCCTTAATCTGAGCAAGGCAAGTGCTGCTGAACTAAAGATGAGCTCAGGCTCAGAGCTGCAAAGTGATCCCTGTATCTGGGGTTTGGCTCCTGGGTCTTCTCACTCGGAATTTTTCTGTGTTTAGTGATCTTGGCTTGGCTACTCTGTCATTGTGCCTGGGTTTACAAGAAAAAACAACCAAAATCCTGGTTTCCTTTTCTTGCCAGTCTTTTCAGAGGAAGCTGGGTGGAAACCCTGATGGTGGTTGGTGCTCTGTGTTTCAAGTCTCTCGCCGTGCCTACCCAAGCAGTCCTTTTGGTGGACAGTGGTGAGATTGCCCCTCTATTGCTGTGAAAATGTAACTCCTCTCTTTACCCAGACACAGCATAGTTGGAGCTAAATTAAGAGATTGGGACACAGGGAGCAAGCATGAAAAACTTACTTTTTCCTGCCCTTCAGTCTTGCCGCTCCCCCCAGGCAGCGTTCCGGCTGAGGAAGCGGAGATCAGAGGAATGGAGATGTGGGGTGACAGCCTGGGAAGCGGGGAGCTGCTGCTGGGTCCCACAACTCCCCGTGGTGGTGCTTGAGCAGGCTCAGTCTGGGAGCTCTTCATCTGTCACTTGAGGTTTTGTGTTCTGGCAGGGGCTGGAATATTCTTTTATTCCGGTTTTTGTGCGTGCACATGGCTGCACCTGTGCTGTGCTGCTGCTTTTGTGAATGCTTGTAAACAAAATGATAGAGAGGAGAAAAGTTTGGTGCATTACAAGAGAATTATTGTCCAGACAAGCTGTCTGAACAGGTACTCACATGGTTCAGAGGACTGTGCATGAAGTGTCTGTTCTCCAGAAGAATTTTCCATCATCCCAAATTCACCTTCCTCCCTGTGTACAACAGATGTTATCAAAGTAAGCATCTCACTGACTGAAGGAAAAATTCTGAGGGTAGATAGGTGAGGCCTTGTTACTAATTGAGTTGTTTTAATTAATTTTTAAAATATCACATATATTTCATGCATGTGAACACTTGACCAAACGTTTGCAGCAGCACTGTTTCTGCTTGGTAAAATGTTGTATTTAGCAGAGGCTGTGAGCCTGCACGCAGGGGGGAACAGGGCTGAGTCTCCTGGTGCACTTAAGGGTGCTTTTGAGAATCAATCTGTTTAGATCATCTGGAGCATCATCTTGTGTGTCTTAAGGAACCTCCAGTGGTTGGACTTCTCCTGCTCTGTGATTCTGTTTTAAATGTGAGGTTTTTATTCAGTTAGTATGCCGAGGTGATTGTAGTGCAGAAATCAGATGCCACTCCAGCAAAGCTGATGTTGGACTGTGTGGGAGGAAATCTGAGTAGCACTGATACTCCAGTAGCTGTCAGAGATCCCTCTCTCTGTCCCTCTGTTCTTGGCTTACAACTTCTACCCTCCAGTTCTCCTTCAGTGAGCTCAGGATAGTCTGCATTTCTGATCTTTTTTCCTATGCTGTCTTCTCTTAACGAAAGAATTTTCTTGATTGCCGTTTGCCTTTTGTCTAGTAAAGTCCAGGCATGTTGTATTGACATTAATAGACTGAAAAAAGTTAACTTATGGAAAAGATAAAATAATTCAATATCCACTAACAGAGCACCATTAAACACAGTGTTTTGTTCACCTCTCTGGTAAGTTTTGGGCTCTTTTGGGAAGGAATCCTGTTTTCCTGATTAGAAACTGCTTTGTAGAGGGTTAAGTGCTGCTGGAAAGAATTCCAACAAACACCTTTTCAGAAAGGATTTTTATCCTCAAGCTGCTGTTTTTACTGTGGCAGGATGTGTGTCAGGGTGAAACTCGCCCTGCAGACAGGTTCAGTGAGACTTGTTTTGCTTTCTCTGAAGCAATCTGTTTCTGACTGCTGCCAGAGGAATGGTGCTGGGCTGGACAGGTACAGGTTTGCTTCTGGGGTGTTCCTGACCTTCCCAGGGATCTCGGAAACCTCAGGTGCAGCTCCCGAATCCGCGTCTCGCTCTTGGCTATCTACAGCAAACAGAGTGGGTGTAGCGTGGCCGTGCCAGGACAAACCTCTGGGGTAATGTTGTTGTTTTCTGAGCAAGCTTCAAGGAACGGGCTCTCAAATTACTGTAACTGAATCCTCTATCTTGCAGCTCTGGAAAGCTTATCGGGGAGAAAAGGCAGAACTGAGAGGGTGACTGCAGAACCTGTTTCTGTAGGATCCTTTCCAGATTTAATTCTGGTGGCCTCTTTGTGTGGCAAAAATCAACTGCTCAGACAGGGTGAAAGAAAAACAAAAACTCAATAAAAAAACCACAAAACTCCCCATTTATACTACGTTCCTCAGGAGCTTAGCGTAATGCAGTGATAATCTGGGCATCAGGTTGGTGTCCCACTAATACACACCTTCAGAAGTCACCGTGTGTCGTTGGAAGTTGGTTTTGAGCTCTCTGTGTACCAAGGTGCTGGCACAGGTTTAAACAATGTAATTTTAAGGATTTATTTTCAAACTGGCACCATTTTTTTAAACTGCAGACATCTCTCTGACCAAGAGGCATTAGCATTGTTGTACAAAAATGTTGTGAGTATTTTCCTTTGTGTTTGAAAAGACAGCTTCAGCGTCCAAGCAGAATGAACTTCTGTGGAGTGTGGAACATTTGGCATTTGAAATGGCCCTGCTCAGCAAATAGTCTTCTGCTTTTATTGCTATTACTGTTATATTGTTGTTACTGTGACATTATTACTGTTATCTACTCTTATTTGGCTTTTATTTAAATCTTAACAGCTCTGGCTGGAGTTGAATGCTCTTCACATTCAGATTCGGGCTGTTCTTTACCAGATAAAGTGCACACCTCCTTCCAGAGGTCTTTCTGTTGAAAATCCTACCTAGGACAGACTCCTGCTGCCTAAAGGCTGAGAGTTCATACGCAGCTTAGCCTCTTGCAAACTGTTCATCTTCAAAAGGACTTACAGAATAAACATTAAAACTCTGTTCTTTTTTGTTAACAGGAGGAGTCTCGTATCCTCAGGGTAAAGGTGGTTTCTGGCATTGATCTAGCGAAAAAAGACATCTTTGGAGCCAGGTAGGTGCTCTGCGTTGACTGTTTTGTGCATTTAAAGAGAATACACTTAGCAGAACAAGGACAGTTTGTAATTGATTGCTCATAAATGTGATGAGAGATGCTATTATGTGATTACAACCAATGCAAACTGTGAACTGTGCTGGGAAGAAAGCCACTATCGAGTCCACCTTTTGGAGGGAAAGGCAATAAATCATCTCCTGTGCAGCCAGAAGGCTGGCGATGCGTACGGACCTAGCGAAGAGTTCAGAGCGAGCTGGGCTGACCTGGGCCTTTCCTGTTAGGCCATGGCAAGGCCAGGCTTTAATTCCAGTTGAGCTTTGAACCACCCTGAGTTTTAAACTGGGGCCTTGAGAGAGGGAGAAGCGAAGCTTTTAGAGCACATAAGTCAGTCTTCACGTGATCGCTTCCCTCTTCATCTGCGTATCAGAAGTTGGGGCAAACAGACAGTCGTTTGCACTGGTTTTTGGCCAAAATAACAATTGTCAGACAGGAAACTGGTTTGAAATGGTCAAATGGAAAGATACAAATACAGTCACTTTGTTTGTTTGAAAGAATTAGTCAGAGATGTAGGAATAGCTTTTCTCCAAGTCTAGGCTTGCTGTGTGATGACTGAGAGTCAAATCAGGTAGTAACTGGGGGAGAAGCTGGTTCTGAAGCCAAACTAAACCAGAAAACAGCAATTTTTTTTCCCAAAGGTCAGTTCAGGTTTGATGTTCTTGCTATCTCAAGCCTAATTGTGAGGAAATTCTTTACTGCAAATGCTCCCATGTACTTATTTTTTTTATCAGTTTGAAGTTGTGGCATCCAGCTTAGCTGTTACTGAAGTGTCTCATTTCTTAATGTACAAATGACCCTCCCTGCAGATTTTCCTGTATTTCTTTAATGATGCTTACAAATTGCTCATTAGCTTGCATATCTATCTTCAAACTACATGAAAGCCACCATTAAAAGTTTAATCGACTTCAATCTCTCTTTTGGTGACATTTGCAACAAACATTCCTTTGGTAGCTGTGTGCAGAGTGTGGTAAGACAAAGCTTTTTTATTGTCTTTCCCCGAATTTGCTGTCTTGAAGAACAGCTTTTGATGCTGAGCAGAAGCAACAAAAGAAGCAGCTGCTGTGTAGATGTAGTTGGCCATGCAGTGCTGTTAGTAGTGTTGCTGGGTCGCACTACAGGAGTACTACTGCTTGTATCTACCTCGAGTACTACTGCTTGTATCTACCTCGAGTACTGCTGCTTGGATCTACCTCGGACACTCCTGTGCTTGGCGTTGAGATGCTGCAGGACCAAAATAAAAGAGAGGAGGAGCAAATTCTAGAGAAGAGATGAGACTGGGGCACAGAGAAAAGATTTCTATTGCAAATCCTAACCCTGGAGCTGCCATATGTATGTGCTAACTTTGCTTTTTCTAGCTCTGGTTTAATTTGGCCTTCTCACACTATTGCAGATTGTCTGGGTTTTGTTTCTGCTTTATTTCCAGAGCTTTAAATTTTACCACTTCTTTTGCAAAAAGCAAAGCTGATCGTTGGAATGTTGAATCTGCTCATTAAGAACTTTATATAAATATTGAAGTGCTTTGGCAAATTCACAGAAGTAATCTGAGAAAAGTGGGAATCTGTTTAGTGTTAATTTGAATTCATTAAAGGAGACATTGGAAGCTTAGATCTGAATCCCTGGCTTTGTAGCGTCTCTGTCGGCTGTACTTCTCACAGAATTGTCAATATTTAAGGTGAGGTGTTCAAAGTAACTCCTAAAATTTGGTTAGGAACTGATAAATTCTAAAAAATATACTTTATCTTTCAAAATGCATAAAGTTAAAGCTAAGTGAAATTTGAGCTGGGTTCTATTGATGTGGCCCTTGAATATTTACGTGAACTGGTCTCAAGTCGGTGGGACTTTGTCACAGCAAAGAGAGGAGCAGTTGTCAACACCCAGAGGCACAACAGCACAGGCTGAGGATTTAACACCCTCGTGGTGTCCCACGTGCCATGAAACATTCGGATTCCATCGTGCCCTTCCTAGCTGGCACTTCTGGATTATGGAGTGTATTAAATACATACCTTTTTTGTCTCTCTTCAGAAATTATTTAAATCAAGTGTTGAGGACAAATTCCTGATCTTTGTAAAGTCCTTTTTGGAAGAAAGAAGGTCAAGTGACTGCTAAGTATTTCAGACAGTTACACACTTCAGAGTGAGTTAATCTGCAGTCACTTGGGAACACGCTGGGGTTGCAGAGTTAGGGCCCCAGCAGCTGATGTGCCTCTTCGTGGTGGAGTCACGCAGGGCTTCACGCTGGGGCACAGGTGCGAGTTACCGCGGAACTGTGAACGATTAACTACAAGGCAGGCATTGTGTTTGCATCTCAGTGGGTTTTCCTCACCATTTTTAATCAACTTTACCATTATAACACACTCCTGGAGGCTTGCAGAGTCTGAAAGCTGTTTCTTGCCTGATTAAACCCAAGGAAAGTCTCTGACCAGCACAGAGCACTGGAGAAACTCGCGTTTTCCTTCTGAAGACTGAAACAATAAAAATCCTCAACTACTTTGATTTTGCTTTTTTGAAGTTCTGGCTTATGCAGCCATTTTGGTAGTAAGTAATGATATATGAGAGATCAGCATTGATAGAATTATGATTGCAATGACACAAAGTACACTGGAACGTGGAATGAAACCGTGGCTATTGGCAGCCCGAGGCGATGGCTCAACGGGACGAATTTCTCCTACGTCGTTCAGCTGACGTGGACATAAGTGGCTAGTTGGTGTAGATACAAGTGATTTTTTTTTTAATAACCTATTTTACATTTTGCCCTGTAAAATTACAAGTCTTTGATACGTACTGATGGCTAATAGATATTGCAGAGTGGAGCTTTGTGAATTCAGTATTAGCTTTATGTGTTTAACTCTGTAAGATACATGACAATCTTCCTGTCTGGTGCATTGGCACATGCATTCCCCACTTGACATGTATTATAATACATACATTATTGTTTTACAATTATTTCCTTTTGATTCCCTCTGAACCCCTTAAATGTAATGTCTTAATGAATTCAGCTAGTATTTCTATTCTTGTATGTAATTAAGTAATACAAATTATAATGTGATTAACCTCAGTTGTGCAACATACTGAACAATTATTATTATTATTTATTACAGTCCTGCTCTTACTCACATATTAGGAATGATGCCATGAGTATTGTCGTGACTGAGGCTGCACTGTGCAAGTCACTGCACGCAAACACAGTTACTGCCTAGAAAAACTTGTAACATAAAATGGAATTTCCTCTCCCGATACCTTTACACATCACTGACCTCGAAGTAGAAGCACTTCTCTAGTGGCTTGCTCTGTTTGCTGAGCACGGTCTGCCTCAGTGCAAGAGTTTCTGTCTTGCCCTGAAGGTACATCCAGTGTGGACTTGGGGTTTTGATTGTTTTTTTCCACTTTAAAAAGATATAAATAAGTTAAATACAGCACTTCTGGAGTGGCACTGTTGGGTTGTTTGGCACAGTGGTGACACACTTCTTATAAATACAGTTTCTGCATATGCACACAAATGCACTCAGAAGTAACAAAGGTGAATGCTTGTGTGTAAACAAGAAGGAAATGTCTTCTGGTTATTGTTGGTTGTGTGGAATAAGACACTGTGGTGAGGATGTTCTTATTTACACTCCCAGTCTTGGAAAGAAAGGGTGGAGGGTGTGTAAATGGGTATATCTGATGGGGTTTCTTAGGTGTTGCTTTTGCCTTGTAAATCGTGAAGGAAGTGGAAATTGTGTCTGTCTGGGAGTTGAAGAGGGTAAAGTGCTTTTCAGTTCAAAAGACAGAGGTTTTTCATTAACACTACACTTGTAATGACGGGGTAGTTTATTATGGGTGGGCTCTGGGTATATTGCCTTTACCCTGAAACAGGCTTTTAAAAACAGGGGTTTCATCCATAACTTGTGTCTCCTGTAAAATTATTTACTGTACATAGAAATAGGCAAAACTCAGACTCTTATTTTTAATGGTGGGCCTAAGGAAGTGGATTTTGACATCAGCCATTTAGTCAAAAATCTCACCCAGTAAAATGCTGCATTAGCTAGATTCCTGGAAGTGATTTGGGGAGAAGCGTTTCAGTAGTGCAGATAAGGCAGTGTGACAGTACTGCCTGTGTCCTGTCTCGGGGATTCCTGGAGGTGGAGCAAAGCTGGGGAGTTCTGAGCTGCAGACCTCTCAAGTGACCAGATTCAGCAGAGCTGCTTGGCTAGGTGGCAGTTGCTCAGGTAGGATAGAGTTCACACGGTGTTTCTTTTTCCCTTTTCTGGTTGAAAAAAACCTCCACAAGCAACAGGATAGAAAACATGTTTCTGCTGGTTTAAAGCTCTGAGAAATGGAATATCCAAAGCAATACAAGCTTTCTGCTTTGGCAGGTTTGTGCAGTGCCATTGATCACTAAAGTCTCACCCAGAGCAGCGTGCTTGCTCTCTACCTGCTTTGTGCATGCCATAGCTGTTTGGTTTTCTCCTTTGCCAGGTACTTGCCAGGTTTCGAGGGAGCACTGGGCAATCCCGGTTGAATTTCACTAGAAAATTTTGATGTGTTATGGTACTTCAGCAAAAATAAGAATCAAATAAGGCTTTTTATTTTTGTGAGCTTGAATGAGTGCTCTAGCAAACACTGGGATGAAGCCATGATCACTCTTTACGTTTTTGAAACGATGCCTGATGGAACACATGGCTGTTACAGTGCTGCATGGGAGGGGGCAGGCTTGCTGGCAATGTATTCTAAATGACAGCTTGATTTGCAACGAAAAAATGCAAGTTTTTCTAGCATAGCAGAGATGATCATGTTATTTACAGAGTAGGGGAAGGGAAAGAAGCCAATTGGGAGCATCATTAAATCTAAAGCAGGCTGTACTGTGGAAGGGGTTTAAAAAAATAATTTAAAAAATCAGAGGCTGACAGTAAAACACTAGATAGCGAGGGTGTCCTGGAGAAAGTGGTATCTGGCAGGGTAACATCTGCACTACTTAAGTTCTGCTAGCACACACAGTTGTGCTTCACCTGTTAAATTAGTGTGCTTACATAAAAGCTACAAGGCATCAGAGCAGCCCTGGGCAAGCGCTGAGGTGGGCTCAGTGCTGTGTGTGAAGCAGGTGCGTGTGCCTGCCGGGAACGGGGGAGAAACGGAGCACGAGCAGGCAGAGGTGGTGGCTGTGCGGAAGCAGGAGCTGTCAGTAGTGGTACATCTCGGTCTGTGCAGTGCCCAACCTCAGGAGCTGCAGGAGCCAGAGCTGTCTCCTTCCTTCACACTCCTACTCCTCACTGAGTCCCCAGTCGCTGTCTTGTCTTGTTGAGCTTCTCCTGGGAGATTTGCAAGGTACGTGCTCAAATCCTGTGGTGTCAGGTAGCGCTGGGCAGCCCCTCCGCTGGCGTTCAGCAGTTTTCCTCAGGACATCTCAGTGCTGGTGTTGCAGGAAGGTCACGACGCTGCAGTTGGTGTATTTGTGAGCAACAGAAAATTCCCAAACTCCCGTCTGTCCTCTCCGATGGCTCCTTTCATCCCCGCACCCAGTCTGTCCTTCCGCTGCCACTCTCCCTGCGGCTGCTGGTGGGGTGACTGGGTGAAGACCCCGGTCTCACTGGCGTGGCAGGAGGGGACAGGGACTGCTCAGAGGAGCAGCAGGCGGTGGCAGAGCGAGCCAGGAGCTGCGCTCACAGAAGTGTTTCAGACTCTGTTTGAAGGGACAGCGGAACAAAGACCTGTCTGAAATGCGTGACGTGTGGGTAGCAGAGGGCGGTGTCACCAGCAGAGATCAGAGCCTGCTCGCGAGGAAGACGTTGGATAATTGATATTTGTATTGATGAATCTGTGATGTTGGTTGTGCCTCGTGCAGATGTGAGTGACAGGGAGGAGTGTTGGGCTGCCACGGGTGGGGTGGGCACAAGGGGTGTCCCTGTGTCCATGAACTTGATGGGGTGGCTGTACCTGCAGGCAGGCTTCCCGCGGGAGCCAGCCCTGTCACTTTGGGTGGCTGGCAGCAGAGGGCACCAGAGGATGTCCTCAGCTCCACCACCACCTGGCACCTGGGTGGCTTTCGCTGAAATTATGCTTTTCTGTTTTTTTCACCAAAATCATCAGGGTTTTATCCATTTATACGTCTCGTGTTCTTCGGGGGGCACTGGGTGCACACGTGGGTGGCTGTAAGTGGAGAAGTACTGCTTATTGGAGTCTTGCTAACGAGTAGGAAGTTTGTAATGTCATAGTGAAAAATAGTTTTCATCAGATAATCGCTCAGTAGAAAAACTTCTGAGTGCAGATACAAACATTTAAAATGTTTCTCATGGTTTGAAAAAGGAGCTGTCTGCGTTCAGCCACTCATTTATTTCCACCTGCCTGCTAATTACTGTGATCAGTTCATTCACCTCAACCTGGTAGCCTTAAAAGAAAAAGGGGCATGTGGATAAAATCTTTGAAGAAGAACCTTTTGGTCTGAAGTATTTGAGGCAGAACTTTTGTCTTTTCTTCCTCTTCTATTGATCACATTGAATCATTAAGCAGAATGGACTGAAATGATCAGCAGCTTCTACTTTTTATATATTTTAATATATAATATATTTTATATATAATTTTAATTCTCAGGCCTGGGATTGTGCATATACACTTAAGGGTATCCAGCACTGTAGTTTTCACATGGCTCTTACTCTACTTTCAGTCCTTGTGCAATGAGAATTAGTGCTTGTGTTATGTTGGTGTCTCTTTAACCCAGTGCATTGAACGTGCTTTACTACTGTCAGCTTTTCACTGTAGTGCCAGTGAAACTTCACCTCTGCAAATTCAGAATGACCTATTGCAATTTGATATTTCTTCCCCCTTCCAAAAAGGAAAATTTTCCTGTTTTTTGAAGAAGCAGTACAACCAGATTTTATTCAAGAAATTATATGATGACAGGTGCCTTGTTTTTGAAAAAACCACTCGTCTCATAATCATGTGCCGCTCTGTGGGGCTGAGTAAAAGGAGGGCAGAAATTATTGCCTCAAAATAAGAAAATACTTAAGTGTCTTTTGAGGGAAAACCTTGCACCTTGTGTTGCAAAATAAAGTTGCTGCTCAATCATTAACTTCTAAAGCTTTGTGTCAGCCTCTGTTAAACGCTGCAGCTCACTGAAGCCAAAGGCTGCTGGGAACAGCGCTGGTATCCGTGAGGTGCTCGGTGCCTGTCCCTGCGCGGTTCAGACCCCGCAGACAGAACTGGCAGGGTGAAATGCCGCGTGAACATGAAGGATCCACAGCTCTTGGCACCAAACGGGATGGTAGCCCTGGTTAGACCTTTTGGACAGAGGGATGGTTGGAGAGTCCCTCCTTCCGTGCTGCTCTCCTGGCTCCTGCTGGCTGTGACCCTTCTGGGCGTGTCACTCTGAAGCATGAATGATCAGCGGAGGGCTCTGTGACTTTTTACTTCCCATTCTGTCCTTCTCCAAGGTAGCCTTCCCTCCACTTCTCTGAGGTGTGAAGGAGGCCTTGAGGAACAGAGAGCAGGATGAAGTTTCGTAGGAAGGCAGTGAGCAGGCCACAAGGACAGGGTCATGGCTAGGACGTGATATTGCTGCTGAACAGCTTGGGGTGTGCATAGAGAGCTGTGAATTCAGTCTGCTCCTACCAGCTGGTGAAACACAAGGAGCTGCTCCTGGGCCTGTGAGTTTCCTGGGCTTTTCCCTTTTCCCATACTGGGTTTCCCAGCTGTGGTAACACATTTTGTGCTGGTAACATGTGAGTAAATGTTGGTGTGGGTCTTGTCTCTCTTGTCCAAGATACGTGCCATGATTTTGGTTTGGATCTCTCATGGATGTCTAGCCTTCAGCTCAAACTCAGCTAAAGCTTTTGATCTCTCCCTTGGACTTGAGCCCTGTGCTTGGGCTGTCCCCCCTTCGGTCATGGACCATCTTTCTGCTCTGTATTTGTCCAGTACATGGGGTTTTTGCACATTTAAAGACAGCACAGCAGGTTTTTTCACTCTTACAGAAATGACAATTGAACCAGTAGTTTATGTAAGTGAAAAACAAAAACACTCTTGAGGTTTGGGTGCCTCCTTGAGTGACAGTAAGGTGTGGTAACTTGTCCCCAGTTGTCAGAGACTGACCCGAGTGCTGGGAGCCACCGGCAGAGTGTGGCGGGGGCCAGGGAGCCCAGGGCAGTGGTTGGAGCCGTGCTGGTGCCTTCCAGCACAGGCAGTGCTGGCACCGGTGTCCCAGGGAGGGGACAGCTGGGGTAGCACCAAACCCAAATGGGGGGGAAGGTGGTGTGAGGGCCCTTGTGCTGTTCCAGACAGTGCTCTTGTGCTGCAGCTTTGCTTTCTGGCCCAGCTGCTTACTTGCCCCTCTTTCAGTTGCCCAAATCTTCACCTTGCTGGTAAAAATAAACACATAATTTGTGGTTAAGATTATGTTCCAGGTTTTATGGAAGGTAAGATGAGTGGAATAGGGAATACAAGTGCTGCAAACAATGCTTTTTGCCCTGGGGAAACTTGGAAGAACATTTTGCACATCTTGGTAGCACAAGAGTTATTTTTTTATTGATGTGAGATGATCTGACACTGCATAAGCACGGCAAAACTGAGGAAGTTGCTGGAAGCATTTCTCAAGCCCTGGCCGTTAGTGCAGCTGCTCGGCGTTGCCGTTGGATTGGAGCAGCCAGGTGTGCAGGTGAGGTCGGTGCTGGTGGTAACGAGTTCAGAAGGGTAATTGCTGATGAGCAGCACCTGTTGATGCAATTAGGCAGTGATTTGTGTCACCCTTAGGTGCAAACTCTTGGCAGTTTAAGCTGACTTTCGTAGTGGCTGCTTTGGTCCTGTTTCCTGCTTGCTGTGCCCCGATGGCGTGGATCTGCCTTCTCGCAGCGGGGCGAGCAGGGCTGCTGGTTGGTTCAGGAGATGGTCTGGCTGAAAATGAGCCTGTGATTAAAGCCACTCGGATGTGGCACATGGCCTGGCTGCAACAGGAGGGACAGGACAGGAGGACCGGAGCTGCCTGCCGTCGGGGACCCTCTCCAGCCGCGTGCGGTGACTGGTGTCGCGGTGAGAAGGTGAGCTGTGTCCCAGTTACCGGGAGCCAGTGTCTCTGGGGGTGTTTTCCCCAAATGGTTAATTCGGGACAGTCTGTGGTGACAAGCCAGTGGAGACCTGGAGAGCCACTGCAGAGTAGGCAAGTGTGGAGAGAAGAGAGGAATGCAGGCATTTCCCAAAATAGCTGCTTTAGCACTAGCGGTTTTTTCCTGACTTCTCTGTGAGTAACTGGAGCAGGTATAACTTGGTGGTTAGTTCTTGTTCTTTTTTTTTTTTCCCCCCCCAATTTTGCTGCTGGCCAATGTAGTTCCTGTTGCTGTAGGAGCTTCTGATGTGTATTAAAAGACAGCAAATTGTATGTGTGTTTGTCATTGTCAGTGGAGTAAAGAACAGGCTTGTTTCCCTCCTCGCTCTCCCCGATGGAAATCCCGATGCAGGTTTAATATTTGCAGAGAATAGATTTCAGTCAAGAAGAGTTTATCCAGAAAGTTTGATGTGTCCCAGTTACTTTGTGGGCAGAAAAAGCAGGATATAAATGCATCTCAACTTGTACCAACTTGTAAGCTCCATTTTTGAAGTAATTTTAAATATGGTAACTCAAGGACCTGTAATACAATGGCATGCAATTTATTGTTTCATGCCTCCCGATGCTACCTTGTTTTTTTCCCCCCTAAGGCAATTGTATTATTACTCCATAAATCCTGTTCTGCTACTGGAGGGAGGAAAATTATGTGCATTCTCAGCCTGAAGCTTTGTTTCAGACACACTGCCAAGAAGCAGTCAGTCTTTCTGTATTCTTAGGGCTTCGCTATGAAATCGCCGTCGGGTGAGTTAGGGACCGGGTGGCAGACGCAACTTTCGGTTCCCTTTTTGAGTAGACTCACTAGAACCGCAGAGAGCGTGCACTGTGTGCCTGCGTGTTGCCCTCGTGACTGGGTATGACAGTCGTGCCTAAGGAGGGGCTGAGGCAAAATGGTGGGAAAAATCCACTGTTTCCTTTTTTCTTTTCCCTGCCCTAGCTAAAGTAAAGCTGTCCTGGGTTTGCTGTTGATTATGTCTCTATGAAACGACAATTCTCTTGGATTACTGTTTTCTGGGCTACAGAAAACCAGGATGCTGGTGTTCTTGTTCTGAGAAGTAAATAAAGTCATGTCCTTGAACTGTTTTATGAACATAGGGTAAATTAGAAGATATTTCAATAATACCTATCAGGAAAAGTAGTGTTAAATTTTCAGCTGTGCAGCAAAAGTGAAAGACCCCGGGTGGGTGACTGAGGTTTGGCTCCGTTTCTGTTCCTTGCCCTTCCAAACAGTAGTCCTGTGTTTGAGAGATAATGTTGACCTATGTGACCAGAGTTGGAAAACTAATCATTTTTTAAAAATCACTCTTAACTTTAGCAGTCAGTTGTGTGTTGGAGGAGATGTGTAAACATTTTTGTAGTGGGACGCTGCAGGCTGATGTGAAAGTGCCCTGTGGGGAAATGGCTGTCCCAGCCCTGCGGCTGTCTTCCCTCGTACCTCCTTCGCCAGAAGGAGCAGTGTGCTAAGATGGAAAGCGTGATGGTGAATCTCATCAAAACCTCATTGCAACCATGAGTAATGGCACACAAGAACAAAACTGAACTCCCCCTCTCAGCCGTTTTCGATGAGTGTTCTTGAAGCTGTTCTCTTCGCTAAGTCATGTCTGCAGCCTCCCTTTGCCTTGTTTGAAAGCAGCTCCCTTCTCTTTTACAGATGTAGCTGCAGAGCTTTGACAGGCAGCCACTAACCCCTGTACACATAAGCTTTTCCTAATCCATCTTGATAAACACGTTCTCCTGACAAATAACCATCTTTGTAACTAAGAACTTAATCTTAGGTGATGACTCATAGCAAATTTCCTATCATCTCTAAAATAAGGAGGAATTTTCTTGGCTCGATTTGTTTTTTCCTCCTGTTCTGGCGTATGAAATGTTGCTGCTAAGTGTGTTTGTTACTGAAGGTGGTATGTCTGTTACTAGAGGTGCCTTGCACGTTCAAGGTTTCGCTTGGTTCATCCTGTCACTGCCTTCCTCCTGCAGCCGTGGAGGTGGGTACCCCCATTCTTAGTGCCTCAGGTCCTGCTGTGAGATGGAGAGGAAAGGGATTTTCCTGTCTGTGGCCTTGTGTCTTCAGGAGGGGAAGCTGGAGGACCTGTTCCCGCCTCCTGCAACCCCCTGGTCCTGAGCACAGTGCTGGGGAGAGGCGAGAGCGCCCCTGCACCCCGCAGCTCTCCGTCTCAGGGGGTTCTTTGTGGGGTGGAGCTGAGTCAGCTCGTGATGTTGTCTGACGAGTGTCAGAGCTGACACGAGCTGGCGTTCATCTCCGTGTGCTTTGGAGTGCAGAACAGCTTACATCTGCCCGCAAAAGCGACATCCGTGTGCTCAGAGAATGCTGTGAAACGCTGAGTACTCCTCAGAACTGGGATTTTCAGCGTGTCGCCATGTTGGGTGTCCGCTGTGAGGGGAACCGGGCCGCCCTGTGCGGACAGGGCTGGTTCCCGCCATTTCCCGCCATTTCCCGCCAGTTCTGCAGCCCCTCAGCGCAGCGCACGGCCGAGCCCTCAGCGACACCACGGGCACCTCTGGAGAGCGAGGGCAAAAAAGAGAGGGGAAAAACACTGGGAATGAGGGAAAAAGGGGGAGAAAGCCGCCTGAACATCAAGGTCAGAGCAGCCGTGTGCAAACCCTGCTGTGGGGCTGTCTTTGAGGTTTGCTTTTTTACTTTTCGGTGTCTGGGACAGGTAACTGTGAACTGTGGAAAAATGCCAGCCCTCAGGGCAGGTGATGCTTGTGAAATAGCCACATATCCTGGAAATTAGAGCTTGAGAAAAGGTCTGTGAGGAAATTAATTGTTCAGGCTGCAGAACAGGGCTTGATATGGAATAAAATAAACTGTGATGAAACAAAACCGGGCCCGTGTTGCGCAGCAGGGCGCAGAAGCTGCGGCTGTGGGGACAGAGGCCTGTGTGACCGTGTACTGGCAGCTTCACCGTGCCTGCACACAAAGGTGCAGTTTGACCTTTTTTTAACTGCTTTGTGCAGGTAAGGTCACATTTAATACAGTACTTGATATATAGAGTGACTGGAAAGTGAGGCAGGTCCGAGGTGTGGGTCTGAGAAAAGGACAGTGCTAATGGAGATGTTCCTGGGCTGGGTCACACTGACTTTCGCTGGCCTGGTGTTCAGGGTTGTACTCTCAGTTGTTTAGTAGTAATTATTTTTTTTTTTTAATTAAGTAGACTTCCTGTGGCACCCACAAATATTGGTTTCTGGAAACTTTTGATAACTTATGGCTACTGTCCACTCTAGATGTAGAAAGATAATTTAATTAAACTGCAGTCTTGGAAATGATCTTGTAGATAGCAAATGCATGTTCTCTTGAGGCTGTACTTCTGTCTGTACTTCTGTCTGTACCAGGAGATTTAAAAAAATATATATTTCTTCAGATCAGGGGTAAGTTCTGTTCAAAAGTATAAGTCTCCTGCATTTCTGGGAGAAGGCCCTTAGGAGGGGGCTGGTCAGAGAGATACAAGTTCAAACTTCCCTCATACAGTTGGGTGAAGAGTAATGCAGCGTTTCTTAGGAGTAATAAATGAAATCTTGTTTCTGGGCAGTAAGCACAATACCCACCTCCTTTTCTGGGGGGTGCAGAATTTTACCTAGTTACGTGGCCACATCTTTCAATAGCATTGGTTAAAGACTGGCTTGCCAAGGGTCGTGGCTGAGAGGGTTCACTGACCCTGGACTTCACCACATTTTCAGTTTTCATGTAGGAAAGAAAATTATTAGATTGAATATTTCAAGGAGAAACAATGGAGATGAACTTTTATCTGTCAGCCAGTGGCAGGGGAGAGGACTGACTGAATAATGTCCATGTTGTCTAACAGTTTTGGCCTTTTGCCTACTAATGAATTCCAAGGTTTGTGACCTCCAGTAGTGAACGTGCCATTTAGTCGTTTGTGTGCCTGACATGGATGGTGTTGGCCAGCACCAGCAAAGGATGTGACTGGCGTGTCAGTCCCTAACCTGTGGGACGTTGGTGACCGGTGTGTCAGTCCCTAACCCATAGGACATTGGTGACTGGCGTGTCGGTCCCTAACCTGTGGGACGTTGGTACTGGTGTGTCGGTCCCTAACCTGTGGGACGTTGGTGACCGGCGTGTCGGTCCCTAACCTGTGGGACGTTGGTGACCGGCGTGTCAGTCCCTAACCTGTGGGATGTTGGTGACTGGTGTGTCGGTCCCGAACCTGTGGGACGTTGGTGACTGGCGTGTCGGTCCCTGACCCGTGGGACGTTGGTGACTGGCGTGTCGGTCCCGAACCTGTGGGACGTTGGTGACCGGCGTGTCGGTCCCTAACCTGTGGGACGTTGGTGACCGGCGTGTCGGTCCCTGACCCGTGGGACGTTGGTGACCGGCGTGTCGGTCCCTGACCCGTGGGACGTTGGTGACTGGTGTGTCGGTCCCTGACCCGTGGGACGTTGGTGACTGGCGTGTCAGTCCCTAACCTGTGGGACGTTGGTGACCGGCGTGTCGGTCCCTAACCTGTGGGACGTTGGTGACTGCTACTCGTTGGAAACAGTAGAGGCAAGTTGCCCTCAATGAGCTGTTTGCATAACTTGCATTTTTCATTCAATTGTTGACACAGTAATCGCTGGGGAATTTAATTCACTAAACCCAACGCTTGTTGCCAAGGTCTCCTCCTGTTGTAGAGGTCAATGGTTCAAGTCTCTTAATGGTTGTGCTTTTGTACAGAACTTACTATCTTCTGTGCTTGGGATGAACAGCAAGAAACTTTTCCTTCTGCTGCTTTCCTTAAAATGTAAACTTAATAGAAATGTCAGCACTTATTTGGTGATTTTTTTTAGTCTGTCTCCCTCTATGTCCTCTGCAGCTGTTGAAAGTTAAGATTTTAAAATGTTGTTGTGTTGTACAATGTAAATAATTAATTCTTCATTCTTTTCTGTATCTTTCTGTCATTTGTCCCAGTATTCAATATGCTACACTTGGTCATCCCTAACTTACCAGTAATTTGTCTCCACTGATTGTCTTGAATATTTTATCTTCTTTCACAACTAAGGATTCAGCTTACGCTGTGCCTCTGTAGAATAGTATTGTGTTTTGTTTAAGACAGGAATGGTGCATCCAGCCTGATTGACAGTTTCAGCACTGTTGATCTCTTCATTGAGACTCTCCCACCAGAGAGGACCATGCTGTGGAAGGAAAAGAATGGCGCTTTTTTTGTTTTCTGAACCAAAAATATGTTTGATGCATGACCTGGGAGTGTGTTGAAGAGGAGTGTAATGGATCAGTGTGAGGACAGGGGCTCTGTGGGAGCACTGTTCGTTGTTGTTGTTGTGTTAATTCACTCGTGGTGAGGCTGGCTGTTGGATGTCCCCATCAGTGAGACAGGAGGAGCACTCGCCCTAGTGACAGCGGGATGGAGATGACAAAGAACAGGCATGAGGGGCTGTTCAGGTACCTGACACAGCCCAAAGGAGCTGAGGGTACGGTGGGGAGAGGGGAAGTTACTGAATGGTGGCTTAGTTCCTTTAGTTTGCTTATGTTTTGTGCTTGACTCTGCTCTATACAAACTTTCCCTGGCTGGTTATGACAAGATGTCGCTCTCTCAAGTTGCTGCTGCTAAAATACGCTTTTCTGGTTAGAAATTGACATTGAATTCCAAGACAATCGGTGTGTGGCAATCAGTCTGAGACAGTCATTCATGTGCATGAAATGGCTGAGATCCAGTCTCTAGTTCCTGGAAACAGGGCTAACATCACTGGCTTTACTGATGGGTTTGCTTTCACCAACCGACACTTCAGTTTGTTTTGTTAACGCTGAGGACAACACAATGTGAAACACAGTTGCCTCTGTTGCAGGGTGTTTGCTGTTGCATTTGCCTTGGTGTAGGTGGTTTCAGAGACACCGTTCCTGCTAACACCAGTGTGCTTTGGGGTGTTTGTGATGTGGCTTTCTTCATGTTTCTGTCTGCACAAACAGACGTTCTCTGAAAGGCCTCCGTGAGGCTCACCAGCAGCAGCCGCCTGCTGCACTGAAACACCACTGGTAGGAGTAGCATCCCCAAAATAAGCGATCTTCAGTGTCGTGTTTCCTTCTTTCTTGGTGCTCTTGAACCTGTGATAGCTTCCCAGACTGTGGGGTGGGTTTGAATGGTGCTGAAAAAGAGGAGGAATCACCATGAAACTGGTTCACTCTTGGTGAAGGCTTTGTATGGGAAAGGGATGAAATAGCCAAAAAAACAGCCTTCCTCCCTGCCTGGGAGGGTATTATTTTCTTTCCTAGTTTGTGTTGCAGAATAAAGATCATGGAGTATATTTAGATAAAAGATAGTCGGCTCCTTATTTAGCAGTGAAAACCTCATACTTAGCAGACTGTCCTGAGTTAAATTTCCTTCGAAGTGTGAATTCAGGAGTTTTTAATCTGAGGCTGTTGGAAATCTGGCCTTCACAGAGGTCTCTGCCAGCTCGTTCAGCCTGCATTAGAAAGAAAATAAGGTGCTTCTCAAAAGTTTCAGTCTTACCTCAGTAACTGAAGATTAACATCAGACTTCAGGCCAGAGGATTCCAAAGTTTTTGATCTAATTAGCTGATTACTTGTATTATGCACATGACCAACTTGGTCCCTTTTGAACCTGGCTAATTCCCCAGCCACAGAGAATTCCAGAGACTAATTACACGTTTCCTTTGCTTTCTGCCCTTTACTTTTGTCAAGTATCATTCTGCTCCCGTGTTGGGATTCACACGTCTGCCTGCAGCAGCTGAGGACACGGGGGTGGCTCCTGTGACCGGGGATGGGCTGGCAGCCTGGGTGGTGAGCCAGGGTTTCTGACACCCGGTGACAATTTATACCTGCTACACCAGGACTGACAGAGTCTTGCTCATACCACCTTTCTTTGAGCACAGAACCTGGCAAAAGTCAGTAACCGTGGCCTTCAGTGTGGTCCTGGGAAATGGCTCCCCTGGTCCCATCTGACCGACGGGGGGTGGCAGCAGTGGGACTCTTTGGGGCAGTTGGGTGAGACCATGGCGGTTCTGCTGGAGCCCTGGGAGCCCCGCCAGCCCTGCACATCGCATGGTGGGGACAAGGCCCATCATCCTCTGCCTCGGCTGCTCAGCCCACCTTCCAGCACCTCTCCCACCAGCCAGCACAAGCCCTTGTGAGGCTTTGCAGTGAATGGGAGAAGGACCTGGCCAGGGTTTGTGACAGCCTGGGCTGAAGGAAGGAAGGCTTAACCCAGGCTGAACCCGGGTTCGTTTCCCCTCTGTTCCATCTCTGATGTGTGAGGGGGTGTTTGTTGACAGAGGAGAGCCAGGCACAGGAGGCAGTGGTGGGGTGAGCCAGCTGCCAGCAGCAGCTCTCAATTAGGTCCTTTAAGGTGTCTCTGACATGGTGGCTGTTTGTGTAAGGCTGGATCAGCCTGTTCTGCACGCAGCCCGTGAGCGTGGTGTTCACTGGCGGGGATGCTGCCTGGAATTCCTGTGCTGGTCCAAGTCAGGTGTTGCTGAATTGTCTTCCTTTTTTCCCTGTTGGATTTTAGAACTTGTTAAGATATTTGGGGAGTGTGAAAGGGCAGAGGAAGAATTCAGATCTAGGGTGGATGCATGCAGATCCTCTGTTAGAACGTTAGTTTCCCTTTGCCTTACAGTCACAAAAACTGGCCTCAAGGAAAATGAAAAAATGCCTATGTTTACACTTCCATCATTTTTATAAAATCAAAACATACTTTTTTGTTTATTGAGACATGTTTAGAAAACAGAGGTTTTCTTTCTGCTCTGGGAGTTTTTCAATACAGGAAAAATGCAAAAGGAATCTGGTCTTGTTACTGTTTATTAGGCCAGAGCATTTTAAAGGAGCAACCTGGGAAGGTGGAGCCGGTGTAGGTGGAGTTTGATATGTAATTTTTCACTCCCTCTTTCACCCACAGGCACTTCTTTGCAGCTGTCTATGATGTGAGTCATTATCTCTAGCAGCTCTTTGAATAAAACCTTGCTAAATTTCTTGTAGTGCCAGATGAGGTGTGAGCCTTTCTTTGGAAAACAAAAAACTAGAGAGACAATGTGAGGCCTGTGGAGTGGCTCTGGGGTTTAGTATGGAACGGTGAGGTCCTGGGATGCTCCGGCACAATGGACTGCAGGTTTGGCCTTTCAGGGAAGGATAAGGTAAGGTTTTCTTTTCTCCTTGAAAGCAGATGCTTGTTTATTCTGGCACGGTGAGTCACTTCACGCTTTGCTTCAGTCACAGTACGTGAGACTTGTATGGTGGTGAGAGCAAAATCTTGTTTCTCTTTTAGAAAAACCCAGTGGATTTTATATGGTACAGACAGGTAGATGAACTCCAGAGGCTCATGCTAAAATAAAAAGCAGTGGGCAAAAGCAGCTGATTTGCTCTGAAGCATTCCTTGTGGTTAATTTCTGTGTGTGTTTGTTGTATTTCTTCCTTCTTTCAGTGGCAGGAATGGGGAAATTCACTGGGGAAAATGGTTATTGGGATAAAAGTTACAGTGACTGTAAGATATTCTGCCTTATAACATTGTTTTTACTATTTGTCATAAAAGTTTGTTAGACGTATCTCATTGTTATTCTAACCTCATTTAATGTGTATTTTGGGCTTTGTTTCCGTCATCTCTTTGAATCTGAAAATCACCAAGCAAAACCTTATGATTTTTTTTTTTTTTAAATTAATGTCACTTTTTAAGCTCTAAGCGCACACACACGCGGAGTCGCCTCTGTTTTCAAGTTCAAGGAACTTGCTCTTGCCGAGTATAATCTGTTTCAGCCCCGATGTTAATTGCCATTCGTGGGGCTAATTTTATGGAGACTCATTGTAATGAATATCTTTGAAGATGATATATTTTACTGATCTGAAGTTGTAAATTACGTTTTTGGAGGCGGATTGGCTGTAAAAGTGCACCTCTAATAGGAGGTGTAGACCACAGCCTGGAAACTGACCTGCGTGTCCTGTCAGGGTGAATGAGTTTGGAGGAAGAGCTGAGCTGCCGTGGGCAGAGCTAATTCAGATGCCTTTGCAGGTCTGTGTCTGTAACTGTACACAGGTGTGTATCCAGGTGCCTGTACCAAGTGATGTGCATGGTTGTTGGCACTAAAAAACTTCATATAGCAGAGGTTTTGAAATCTTGAGTGCTTTCTTCAGAGAAGAAATCTGCTGTTTCAGATCATACCCCCGCGCCAGTTTGATGGCATTTTCTAATCTTTACAGTATCCTGCTGAGAATAAATATTACCTGCTTTAAGACTAGGATAACATAAATATGTTATTAAAAAAAATAGAATCCATCTGACAGGTGGTTCTGGCAGGTTTAATTGTGCTGATATCCCTTTCCCTGTACGTTTTACCTCTCGTATTTAACCTGTCCTGCCTGGAAAGCGTCAGGCTGGTGTGTGTCTGTTGTTCCAGTGAAGGAGAGGATAAGTGCTGGCAAACTGTGCAGAGCTTCCTCAGGTTTCAGTGCAGTAGTGTGAGACAGTGGCAATTTCTAACGCATTCTGCCTGTTCTCCTTCCTTCAAATTTCACAGAGGTTAAGTTAAAATCCTGGAATTTGTCTGTCCTGGTGTCTGCCTCCGCCGCGGTTACGCATGACTGGCGAAAGCCAGGGGCTGCAGCAGCTGGGGGAGGCTGGCTTAGGGCTGCGGGCAGGCAGGACGGTGCCTGCTTCCTTCTTTCTGCAGAGGGATGTGAACCAGTCCTTTGACAAGTCTGAGTTTGGAACTAAACAGCAGAAACAGATCAGTCTTCTGCATATAGATTGTTAGAGCTGGAGGTGGAGGAGTCACAGCTATGGAACAGAACAGCACAGTTCAGCTGGAAGGGAGCTGCCAGGATCATCCAGTCCCACGGCCTGAGTGCTTCAGAGCTGACCAAAAGCTGAGGCCTGTTAAGGGCCCTGTCCAAATGCCTCTTCAACACTGACAGGCTCTGGGCATCAACCACCTCTCCAGGAAGCCTCTTCCAGGGTTTGACCACCCTCTTGGTAACGAAACGCTTCCTCAGTCTGAGCTGAACCTGCCCTGGCCCAGCTTTGGGCCATTCCCAGGTGTTCTGCCCCTGGATCCCGGGGAGAAGAGCTCAGGACCTCCCTCTCCATGTCCCCTCCTCAGGAAGCTGCAGAGAGCCACGAGGTCACCCCTCAGCCACCTCCTCTCCAAACAAGACAAACCCAGAGTCCTCAGCCCTCCCAGTTCCATGGGAAGCAGATGAGGTCTACAAAGGTACCAGACAGAAATCTGAAGCTGGGGACTGTTAGAACACTGAACTTTACTCAGGAACAGAGGCAGGCATGTGCCTCCAGGAGCTCTAGAAGGATTTTATCATGTCCCCCTACCGCTGGGCACTAAAGAAAGTGCAGGTGGGTTTGATGGGGTGGGTGGGTGGGAAAAGGTGTTGGATGAAGGTTGACCAAGAGCCAGAGAGAGGTCCCCTCGAGACCATGGAAAGTGTTGAATTTGGATGTCGCTTGAAGAAGAAGCCTTCTCTGCCTGGCTGTTGGCGGGTGTTAGTGTTTCTCTAGACAGAATCCCAGGAGCTGTTGATGGTTCCTTTCATGCACGTGGAACAGAGGCGGGAAAGGGATAACGCCGAGGGAACGTGCCTGTGTTTCTTACAGAGCAGTGATCACCTCGGGCAAGGCTTGGTTCCTCTGGAACAACAATGCTGTTTAGAAACGTGAAGTTTGCCTCCGTGTGACGAGCTCGGTGTGCACGCACTTGCATAACAAGTGATACTAAATTTTATATCTGGGGAGGCGGTTTCAGCTTTTAAAATAAAAATAGAGCAGTGTAGGGCTGAGTAGTTTAATTGTTCTTCACTTATGCCTGTGCTCTCCACCCCCTTCTTTTGTGATTTAAAATAAATAAATAATACCTTGGGCCCCTGGCAGGAGGTGTTTTGAGAATTGCCTTCAAAGCTGTTTCAAGATCATACAGCAAATGCAACTCCAGAGTCAAGTGAACAAATAGGAAACTGTCCATGGCCCCCAGTTTCACAGTACTCTGAAATAACTTAGTTTTTAAAGGATGCTGGTCTGTTTGGGTTTTGGATTTTGTGGGGGATTTTCAGAGTTTTTAAGTTGTCAGTGCTTTCTGTTGTCCTGCACAAGGAGGACTGGAAGCTTGCCTTTTCCAGCAGAGGTTCAAATGGGAGATGATAATTATATATCTGCAATTACTTGAGCTTTAAGAAAGTACCAAATACTGAGAGTTGGTACAACCATGGCAAAAGGGTAATTGTGAATGCCTGAGGGATTTCAGGAGTCAGGAAAAGGATTTCTTAAGACATCAGATGTTTTGTTTTGGATGGCTGTTGCTCTGCCAAACTCTCTTTGCACTAACTTGTGATTATGATTAACATAGCTTTTCTTATTAACATCAGTTTCCTGGGATTCCAGTTTATTCTCCAAAGAACTGTTACCAGCTCCAGCATTCTGCCAATCTGAGCACACACTGACATTCTCTTTAGCCTTGGGCAGATCATGTCGGGATAGATGAGATGATTGGCTTTAATTATTTGGGGATTTTCTAGAGAGGATATTATGGGTAGGTGTGTGAGAAATCAGCTCCCTTCCATCTCCAGTCACTAGTATGATAATGACTGGGCTCATTTCTCTGTACAAAAACCTGACTTGAAAGCCCTGCTTAATCCTTTGAATGCCAAATAATACTGAATATATCCACTGACTTCTGATATTGGTGGGTGATGACACTGTCAGGTACAGGAGATTGAAAGCATGAAACCCAGGAACCTTTCAGACTGTCAGTGTAGCTGCGCCTGGAGTTGGTGTGTCCTCCCACCATGGATGATGCTGTTGCATTTTATTCTGAGTGCACCTGAGCTCGGCTTTTTGGGTGTAATTTCTGCAGCACTACCTGGAGAGAGGTGTACATTTTCACTTGGATGATGTTAACTACGCTAACAGCTTTCTGGGAGTCCGTGATTTTGTCAATCTGTCGTGTTGTGGGTTTCATTAAGACTGCATTTTAACTCTGGTACTGGGGGAAAAATTCATCTAGATGAAATTTTCTACTTGTAGGTTTCTACTTCATTATTTTGCCACATTTCTTCATTTAATCTTTTACCTTTTTCACAAGACAAAACCAGTGCCTTTTCTCAAAGCTACCTCTATGGCAAGTTTTCCAAGCAAGCTGCAAGCCTGTTAGTTCAAACATGTGTCGGATATGTGGTGTCATCCACGTGAGCTTAATTCTTCTCACCCAGTGTCACGCTCCTGAACTTCTCCAGCATTCAGTTTTGGAACCTGCTGCGAATCAGCAGTGATTCAGGTTGGAGGCTGATGCTCACAAGGAACTGCGGAATGAGGTGCATTATCTTCAGCTTCTTTTTAGAGCACAATGCACATATTCATAGATCTCTTGTAATTGTGGTTACCAGGAGTGCCAGATGGGAGGTTTTGTAATGCTTTCTTCAGAGTGAATCTGCCTGCTGTATAAAAGTCAAGAAAACAATACTCCATTTTAATCCTCTGCCTCCCCTCCTTTTAATCCATCAATTTTAGGGTGAAAATATCTGGCAAGTACAACTTCAAACTGATCTGAGTTGCTTTCGGTGCTCAAAAGTTCCCTCTAACCTAGTTGGCTTGTTGTTTTTTTGTTGAGTACTCTCAGCAGGTGTCTCATTTATTATTGTGTCTTCTGTGATCTGGATCATCAGGATTTTCTTTCTTTAACATTGTACAAATCCTGCCCTTAGACAGGAATATCTGGTATTTCCTCTTGGCTTTGTGTGTATTGCATTCCAATTTGAAGATCAGTTTTCCAGTGATCTTTGTTGCCCTGCTATATTTTGTTCTTCTGCAAATTGTCCTCAATTTTACTGATCTTCATGTTGTTGCCTAATAAGTCTTCCACGTCAGTGCCAGCTTTACCTTGTGAAGATACCATGTTCATCTACAACACTTGCTTTTAGATGGGACTTTGGGGTGCAGTTGGCTGTTGTAAAGTCCCTGCAGTGCTTCTGCTGCTGCTCTGAGGTTCAGTGTCTGTTCTCTCGGATACCTTCTATGGATTTTGTTTTGCTACTGCAGTTATATTCTTAGTTGTGGATCTGCTTCCTTCATTCTTTTCCCATTCTGTGATTTCTTCACCACTTTGCTCAATGCTTTTACTAGGCCTGCTCTCCAGGAAGGCTCAACTAGTTTATCTTCTTTGACTTTGTAGCTTGTTCAGTTTTTCCTAATGGATGTATTGATCTCGGGAACTTCTGTTGTGTGCCTTACAGAGCAGATGACAGACCTGTATGGGATGAGATTTCTCAATCATGAGAAGGTAGAGACCAGCATCATTCTGCAGGCATTAACCCACAGCTCAGTGTTAGGCACACGTTATTTGAATGTACTAAGAGCTGGTGTGGCTGTATGACTCGTGGTATTTGAGGACACCTCTCGGTACTGCGTGATGTCTAGGGTACTTGGCAGCTGTGGAGGTCAGAAACGAGAGACTGTGCATGTTACTGGTAATAACGGTTGGTTTGATTTTGCTTGACACCCTGCTGAATTCCATCCAGTTGCCTACGTGTCTTTGTGACCAAGGCTGAGGTAACGCAGGCGTGAAGTACGAGTTACAACACCCTGTCCCGGCACCCTGTAACCGGGCTGTGGCTGGTGCGGTCACTGTGGTTTTTCCTGTTGGACGTTGGGTGCTGTGAGGTGGCCGTGGGGTCAGTGCCAGCTGTGACGGAGAGAGGAGCCGGTCCAGAAGCCATGGCTGTAGCGGTGGGACGCTGGGAGCTCTGTGTTGGCTGCAGCAGGGAGGTGGGACAGGCCTTCTCTCAGGCTGTTGGAGTGTGGTTTGTGATGGCTGGGTTGAAGGAGCTTGTGGTGCACCAGCTGAACCGCTGTGTTTTGCAACCCGAGGTACTGGGTGAGCCAAACTGCTGGTTCACCTGGAGGAGTGCAGAGGTGAAGTCCAGCTCTCTGGGAGCCAGCGCTGCTGCAGGAGCCAGCCCTGCTTGTGGAGGAGCTGAGGTCACCCCACCTTAGCTCCCTGCAGAGGATCCCCACAGACCCAGCCTGGCACTGGGGGCTCCCAAAGCAGCGGGGAACCTGTGGTGTGAGAGCAAGGTCTGTACTGGAACAACCCCCATGCTCCCAGTGCTCCCAGTGCACGCTGCTGAGTGGGGAATGCTCTGCTCGTTCTGGTCACTGTTTCCTTCCTGAGGAGCAGAAGCACTAGCTTCAGAAATATGGATAATCTTAGAAATTATGTATCTGGGTGTTATTGTCCTAAGGATTCATTATGCAACAGTCCCGTGTGGTGGGGGTTTTGTGGGGTTTTTTTGGGGTGTGTGTTTGTTTTCTTAAATGGAAGGCATGTCTTGATGTTCATTAAGAATTTGAGTCAGGTCTGACTTTTTCTGGTTGAACATATTCGAATGCCAGAAAGAGATTTTCAAATTATAAATTATTGGCAAGGAGTAGGTTTAAGATTTTTATGGATCAAACCGTGTAGAACACTTAAAGGCAGTGGAATGAACGCTTTCATCCTTTCCCATTTTAACTGAATACAGGGTATGCCAGCAATGGCTTTGTTACATATAAAATGCACAATTATTTAGAAACTTAACAAGATACATTGCTGAGTATTTTTTCCCCAAGAACAGAAAACCAGTTTTTGCCAAGTGTTTAAAATATTGTGCGTTTTCCACCTGAATTTCATTTTTAAGAACAGAATTGTCTGAGTCAGGATGAAAAGGCTGATTATAATAGGAATTACTTTTGATAGTCTTCTCTCACTTTCTGCGACCCTTTTGGGAGGATTAATGCTGAATCCTCTCAGGCTGTCTTTGTCCTTGCTCTGACAGCAGAGCTCCAATTGTGCCGTGGTTTCAGACAAGCAGGGCTTTTGTTTCTGTGCACGCACAAACCCGTGCGTGTCATCTGGAGCTGTGGGATTGGTGGCACTTAAAAATTAGGTGGTTTATTTGGTTGTTGCAATCTGAGCCTGGGTCTCAGTAACGAGTTTCTTAAAAGCTTTACTGTGTGTTTTATTTATAGACTTCCAAACAGAAGAGGTTTAATATTAGTCAGATATATTCTAGTCACTAAGAGTTTATGTAACTGCAATGTAAAGAATTGCCCAGTTATATTTGTGACTGCTGGAAACTCTGCCACGTTACTGCTGAAATTTGTTGGAGAATGATCGCAACGTTGCGTGGCCGGCTTGCTGAGACAGGCAGTGCACAGGAGCCAGATGTCATCAAAGGCCTTGGAAACTGGGGAGTGGCACCAAAACTGAGAAGAGTGGGGGAAGAAAGGGTTAAGGAATAAGTTGCAGTATGACTACTAAGACTGTTTAACAGTATTTTTTGTCTGATTTATTATTTAAAAAAAAAAAAATTGGCCACTTCCTTGGCCACACTGACTCCCAATACCCTGCTTCGTTACACTTGCTTTCAGGTTGATTTCTCTCTTTTCCAGGAGTCTTTTTGTAATTATTATTATTCAGTCCAGCTCAAAGTCAGCTTCCTCCGCAGCAGTACCAGGGTTTGGTTGGCTGGTACCCAGAGTCCTGTGGTAAAACCGTGTGAGGGACAGAGTGTGGTGACACGGTCAGCGCTTGGTTTGACAGGTGGGTTCTGATGGTGAAGGGGCTGGTAACAGGAGCTCTCGAGGTAGGGACAACCACTGCCCACCCCTTTTAATGTGCCCTTGAGGTGAAGGGCCTGGGGTTTTGAAGAGAGGCAGTTAGAGAAAAGCCACGGTAAAGATGTACTTTACCTTGGTGCCGTTTACCAGGCTTGTCTGGGGAGATGATCAGAACCAACGGAGAGGCTTGCTCGCTGCAGGTGGCTTCCACAGCCTGGGGCTGTGGGGACAGGAGTCTGGGGATGTCCCAGGGTAGCCCGGGTGCTACCCTGATGCTGTGGGGATCTGAGGGCTGGAGGCGCCTGACTGAGGTGCTGGCTCTGGATCCGGTGAATTCGGTGCCAGTCCTGCTGGGCAGAGCTGGTTTTTGCAGAGCCACCTTGGAGCATCTGCTTGCTGCTTCTCCTTTTTATTTTATTAACTGACTCACAGCCCAATTCAGATGTTTGGAAATAGCTCAGTTCGGCATCGTGCCAGAACTAATAAGTCTTTCTGAACTCTGGAGGGCTGGATAGTGCAGCAGGCAAACACCTGAGTCATCCCATTTTTTTAGTTGTTATTTTTTTAAGATCTGCTGATTTAGAAACAATTTTTTTTGCTGTATTTCAGTTTAATTGACATTAACTTCCCTGAAATTAGATGTGATGAAACACAGTCCTCTGTAGAACTGGCTGAAACCTGTAAGCTCTCTAACAGCCTTGTGTTCACCAAGAACTTCCTTTGAATTGACTAAAGGGAAATCACCTCTTTCTCCAAACAGAGATGTAGCTCAGGAGGGTTGAGCTTGTGACTTCTGTACTGCCTCTGAAGCCTGAGAACTAGTGTGTGTGGTGCTTGAAAATCAGTTTCAGTCTGTGTTGTAGCTGGATGCAGAAGATCACCCAAATTCATGATTTTGGAGGCTTGTTTGGTTTTAGCCCTTGTTGTGACTCGGTGTGGTTACCATGATACTGCATTCTATTGAAGAAAAAGGAGAAAAAAAACTTTTGCTGGTTAATTAGAATTGTGTGCTGAAAGAAAAACAAACTAATGCACTTCAGTGCTATTTCTTACTTGGAGCTAATTCCAAGTGGAGAAGAAAGCTGTTACCAGGTCAGTGTTCTGTCTCGTGGTATCAAATACCCGTGTCCTCTTGTTTGCTGGTGCTGTGACCCGAAGCTGTGTGTGCAGTGATTATCCCTCAGATAACTCCATCCCTTCAGGAACCTTTGACCTGGAAGCTGCAGTCTGTGAAGGAGGTGCTGTCCCTGCCAGATCTGCTAAATGAGTTCTGTGTGCTGATCCTCAGCTCCTGGAGCGTTCACATGAAGTTTCACAGCTCTTCAGGGCAGATCCCGAGTTCAAACCACAGGAAAACGTTTGCAACTGTCAGATTTGTTTGGGCAGCTGCAGCTTCCAGAGCTGTGAATAAAATACTGAATTTAAGCAGTATATAAAGCAGATAATGTGACTTAAACAACTTTTTCTATAAAATGTCATCAAAACACATCAGTCACAGCTTCTGGATAAGAAACTGTAGTGATGAATCTCAGATCTTGTTTCTTTTCCTCTTTCTTTGTTTCCTTATGTTTTAGTTAACTATTTTCTTTTTTCTTTTAAAATCTTCATTGCTGTTCAAAAAGCTACAAACAAAACCCCAACTGGCAGTGCATTTCCCGTGGCTCAGAGATGTCCTTCCCAAGTGCTGTTTTCTGTTTATTTGCAGTGTTTAATTAGTTGACAGAGTCAGGCAGATGGTAGACTTTGGAAAACATGGAGATGGCATAGTGACATGGGGCAGAGGGAGGTGTGAGACTGCTCCACTCAGAGCCGTGTCGCCTGACGTTGGTGTCCCTCTGGCTGCGTGTTTATTTTCAGTAAAATGAACACCAGCTACGTGTTGATGAAGTAAAAATGCACGTAGGTAAACAGCCTGAAATATCTAATCATTTGGATAAATTCCTGCCTCACATCCAGGAGTGAGAGCTTTGCTGGCACAATTTAGTGTGACTTTAGAGCCAGCAGGAATGTCAACAGTCTGTTTAGTAAAGGCAAAATTTTCTTACTGAAATTTTTAATAAACTTAATTATTCTCTTTATTTAAAAAAAAATACATATTTTAAAAAAATCTACTGCCACCTTCATAGTTCTTCATTTTCTGTAGACAGGAGATTCATCCAGGATATTTTAGGATGAAAAAAAAATGTATTTTTGTTCATGCAACCAGCATTGCCCCGGTATGGACTGGTGAGTTAAAACCGTGAGGGTGTTGTCCCACCTCTCTATCAGCATTGGAGTCTTTTCTTTAAGCACGTCACGTTTCTGGAGCGTGCGTACCTGGCAGCGTTATGTGCAGGTGTAGCTCCGCCTGTACCCACGTGATTGTTTTGTTTCTGTGTTACATGTGACTGTCAGTGCCCTGTGCAGTAAAATTGCTATAGGAAAGGTATTTTTAGGTATTGAATCCAGAAGTAACCACGAGTGAGGTTTTACAATTGGCTTAAGCTAAGCCGGGTCCATGCTTCCACTGAAAGTGAGGTCCTGCCCTCCCCTTATCCCAGCTGCCCATTTCTTTTCCTCCCTGTCTTCCAGGAACTTTTGTTTCTGAAAACCTTTACTTTGTAATCATTACTGTTATTATTTCTGCAGTGGTTTTTTCAGTCACAGCAGCTGTCTGATGTGATTGACTAGCAGTGATGCAGGAGCACGTGGCCAAAGGTGAAGGGGACGATGGGCTAACTTCTTGAGCAGCAGCAGACTGGACCAGCTAAAACTGAGGGCAAAGCTGTGCTCTTAGACCTGGATTCAGGTGACTGAGCATTGAATTCAGACCAAGGGCCAGACCTGCAGAAAAGCTTGAATGAGAGATTCACAAGCATGCCTAATGCCTCTGTGGATTGTTAGCAGTCAGTCCTAGCTTCTCAGTGCTGTGCAGTGTTGGGCTTAAGACTTTAATTTTCCAGCCCCACAAGGTCCTCAGTTTTTTGCCTTTTCATCCTTCTTCCATCCCAGCTCCTTTCCTCACGCTGCCTCACGTCAGAAGCCTCTGTCTGCCTCCTCCCACACGCTGCAAACCGCGGGCTTCCATGGATTTCTCGTTCCTAGGGCTGCTGCTAAGAGGCTGCTTTGCCAGTAAATATTGGGCAGCTCAGTGCATTAGGCAATTCCAAGCAGCATCAGCATTTCTTTTTAATCACAGTGATGCTTTGTTTTCTTTTAAACCTTGATGCTTAATGCTGAATTTAATTGCAGTCTAAGTAGATGCGTTTGTGTGCATCTGCCGATACAACAATCAATCCAACGTGATGTCTTGTTTATCCTTGCTTTATTTTCACCTTACTGTGGCATTTTATTTTCCCAGTAAATTAAGCGTCCAGTATAATGAACACTCAACTGCTGGTTATTCTGCAGCGATACTGTCCCCTAATTGTTCTTGAAATTCAAAAAGCACCAGAGAAACATATTTGAGAGTGTCTGAATCTGAGTGAATTGACTGATAATCTGAGTGGCTGTGGCTTACCCTTCCTTCAAGAACCTTAGACTGGCATCCAGCTGACTGCGCTGCAGGCCTGAAAGGGAAGCACTGGAGCGGTTCGGTGTCCTGGTGGTTCTCTTCCACCCATTTCCTCTTTCCAAGCAGAGGCACTGCTCCAGTCCTGCTGGTGACCTTATGTGTGTAGGAAGTTACTCTGTTTCTGCAGATGTTTTTCTCCCAGTTGGGTCCTTCCAGCATAGAATGGTTTGGGTTGGAAGGGACCTTTCAAGGTCACCTGGCCCAGCCCCCGTGCTGTGGGCGGGGATGTGTTTCACTAGATCAGGCTGCTCAGTGCCCCATCCAACCTGACCTGGAATGTTTCCAGGGATGGGACTTCCACCACCTCTCTGGGCAACCTGGGGCAGGGTCTAACCACCCTCATCATAAAACATTTCTCCTTATTCCTGTTCTAAACCCGGCCTCCTTCAGTTTAAAACCATTGCTCCTTGTCCTGTCACTCCAGGCCCTGGTGAAAAGTCTCCAGCATTTTTATGGGCCCCCTTTATATATGGCAAGGTCGCTAGAAGTTCTCCCCGGAGCCTTCTCTTCTCCAGGCTGAACAGCCCAGCTCTCTCAGCCTGTCCTCACAGCAGAGCTGCTCCAGCTCTCAGGTCATTCCCGTGGCCGTGTTGGTTTATCCACAAAAGAAAGGTGATATTTAATGTGTTATTGGGGATTTCTGTGGACACCACGCCAGCGTACGTACAGTTGCTGTAGCGGACAGACCCTCAGACCTCGTGGAGTGCTGCAGCGCTCAGAGCTCCCAGCAGATGCAGTGTTTGCTCCTGGTACTGGGAAGGATCTGGCAGAGGTTGCGTGTGAGCGAGTGGTCCTTGTCCATAGCAATATATCAATAGCTGCAAGTTAAATTGTCTTTAATGCTATAGTCAGTATTTAATTGAGCATGTTCAGACACGTATTTTAAATGTTTCAGTAGCTTATTACAGCTACTAGGGTTTCACTGAAAATACTTCCACTAAAAGTGTTCAGAGTTGCTATTGTTACCCAATTAAATGACAAATTTATATTTGCCTGTCACGCTGTATTTGCACTAAATATGACATTTTCTTTTGCAGTGACCCGTACGTGAAACTTTCCTTGTATGTAGCAGACGAGAACAGGGAACTTGCTCTTGTGCAGACCAAGACTATTAAAAAGGTATGTGTATACTCATTTTTGTCCCCTTGTTTTGGAAATAGTAAGAATACTGGAACACAATTCTGTAACAACACAACACTCATTTAAATTGTTGTATATGTGTATAGCAACTGAATAATGCTTTTTTTTTTTGTTTAAACCAAAATAAGAAAAAAGTGCATGCAATTTCAGTGTCCATGATCTGTTGAAACAAAAACAAAAGAGAAAAAAATCCTAATATCCTAATATGTTGCACGTTATTCTCTAAACCTTGGCTTATCTGATTACATCATTCACGGTTTCTTTTATCAGAGTCATATTTTAATGAAAGACAGAGCTGAAATAAAGAAATAAGAAACTCGGCTTTATTTTTCTATTATTTGACTTTTAGCAACAATGATTATTCTTTAATGTTCCCTTTCAAAATTTCCATTTTCAAAATATTTTCCTAATATGGGAATTTGAAATAGCCAAATGACAGAAGATATGCTGTAAGAAAAGCCTGGAAATTTTCAGATTTTTAACTGGGACCAAAATGAAAGTTTCTTTGATTTCTTAATTTCATTCCATACAGACAAAAATTCCACCAGGAAACACTTGTCACTGTCAGAGTCCTAAGAAGTTTGGGGGTTTTTTTAATTTACTGGTGGTGAAGACAGAAAGGAAAAAAAAGTCCATAAGTTGTTTGAAAAGTAAGGGGAAAAAAATCAGTTGTTGAACTATTAGATAATTAACATTATCTGAAAATATTTAGAATCAACAATGATTTATTGCAAAACAGAATAGTGAGGAAAATTTTGTTGTTGAAAACACAAAATAGAATGCTGCTGTTGTAAAGTCAGAATGTTAGGTGTCATGGGAAAACCAACACGAAATCCTGGAAGCATGGAAGACTCAAGCAGAACTTTTCAAAGGACCCAGGGCACGTTTGATGCTGGAAAATAAAATTAATTTTTAAAAGATTTCCTGGTTAACCAATGTTTTTGTTTCATAATTCACACTTTCACATTCATTGTCTCCTTTTAAATCCATTATTTCTAAGCCCCTCTAGTTTAGTTCTATGCAAAGTTTTTGGACAGCAAAATTTGTGAGAAAAACGCTAACTTTTCCAAAAAGGAGTACCTTTGGACAGTGCTTGGGCCTGACTGGTCATTGGGGGGCTGTTGTCAGATTCCTGGCTGTGACAATCCTGCCGTACCCTTAACGAGCCTGTTCTTGCTGGAGCACGTGAGAGAGTGAGGCAAGTCGTGAAGGTGCAAGGGTCCTTTGGCTTTCCAGGGAAATCCTCTGTAGCAAGCCCATGAGGTGGGAGGAGAGCAGACTGCAAGTGTGGTGTGGATATGGGATATATTCATTTTTTTTCCTCTTGCTTCTTAGGAAATACTGGTGATCACGGCCAGAGTTTACTCAATTTTTTACTTTTTTTAATTAATTGAATTTTAAAAATTCTTATGACAATAACATTGCCCTTATTTGAAAGGATGTTGCTGATATAAAAGCATGATTATTGAAGGCATGGCATATTTGCCTCCTACACCTTTGGAATGTCATGGCTGCAGTGCAGATAGTTAGGAGAGATTGAAATGAAAGCATGAGGTTGGAAAATTACTGCTGATCCTACCAGCTTTGGATCCATGTGAAGGAGAATAAGAAACTGCTGAGAAGACCACCATTAATAATAGAAAAAAATAGTAAAGGTGTCAAAGTATTGTTTCAAGGAGGAGATAAACTCTCAGCTTTAGTGCTGCCCTGGGCAGGAAGAGGAGAAGGACAGTGTTTGTGCAATAACCCAACTGTAGACAGGGGACTGAGGATGAGGTGGTGATGATGTACTCCTGGGATTGCATCTGCCTTTTTTCACTCTTTCTTGTAACTGTCACTCCAGGCCTGGACTTTCTCAGTCATTTCCATAACAGTAATATTAACTCATCTATTGGAAAGTTCTCCTTAGTCATTTCTGGTCTGAATTGTTCAATTTCATTGCAAACCTTCTGCACTCAAAGCAGTGTTCTGCAAATGCAATTTGCAATCTCTGTTTATTTCATAAATAGCAAACATAATTAGTATACCTTGATTTTGAGTTGAAGTCATTAACAGAAAAATAGTGAGCAACATCAGTTTTGGGAGTGATTGTGAGACTCTGCCGTTGATCTCCTTCAGCCCTGTAACTTTTCCTTTAATATGATGCTGACCTGTTTCTTATTTTTTCTACTCATTTTTGCCTCCCTCAGTGTGATGGGTGGGTCCCTTGTGGCACTGTCTTGCAGGAGTCCCTTCACGAAGGCAGAAGGGACTGCAGTTCCCCTTTGTATCCTCAGCTTACACTCCAGGTATCCTCCTGCACTGCTGGGCCCAGGCTCATGGAACACACATTGCTTCCTCACTCTGGAAAAACAGTTACCAGAAAAAACTCAGCTTGATCTGGCATGATCTGGCTGTGCTGAACGTCTGAGACGTCCTGTTGTGATTTGCCTCCCTCCACACACTTGGTTATTCCTGTGCAATTTGATGAATGCCTCGTGTTTCCTTTTGGAGCTGTTCTGAAAGGGCTGCTAGAAGTCCCCTCCTCTCTTTCTGCAGTAGGAAAAGCTGGGTTTGCTGTTTGCCATCTTACAGTCCTGCAAGACACTGAGTATGTTTTTAAATTCCTGCTGCTAGGCTTGTGATTTCACGTGTCAGTTCAGTTCTTCCAAGAGTCTGGCTGAGGGTGATCCCGTTCCCTCCCTGTGCCTGTGCTGAGCAGATGATTTTAAACGTAATTTCCCATCTCTCCATATCTTTATTCTCCCCAGTGAGCTTCCTTGCTTAGTAGCATCGTTTCTTTCTGTGTTCTTGTTTTATTTGTATGGTTGAAAAACTGTGTTCTAATATCCCGTGGAAGATCTAACTCAGCTTGACTCTTGGCAGTTCTTTATCTGTACGATACTTGCCCTTTTTAGGATGTAGCTCCTTTTGCTGATGAGTTTGTTGTTGTTGTTTCCCTGCTAATATCCTTTGTGAAGTTATTCATGCATTTATCTCTGGAGCCTTTCCTAACCAGTGTTCTTCTCCTTTGCTAGGATTCCTGTGTTTGTACTTTCTGACTTGACCTACTAATTGTTTGATTTGCAAAGGTGGAGACATTTCTGCCAGTTACCAGGGCATTTACCAAAAATTCTGCTGCCTAATACATCAAATATTTCCTGAAATTTGTATTAGTGGTTAAGCAGCTTTCAAAACTAATGCATTATTGATGGACAGTCGTGCGTCTGTGGTACGAGACCATGCTTCATCTGTGAAATTACATGGCACCTCTCTTGCCAATAACAGCCACGTTTAATGAATACAAGTATTTAAAAAGGAACATTTTTTTCTTATTACTTGGTTTCCAATTATTTATTTATTTATTTATTACTGAATACGTTTGTGCTTCTTAAGGCAGAAAAGCTGCAAGTTTCTCTCTGCCCCCAGCCCCTATCCCTACCATTAACCTGCACTCATGTTACTCTTTTCATCTCTCAGTGGTCTTTTCTTTCAGGAAATAGTTCCCTGCTCTGTCCTAAGGTTGCTCAGGATTAAACAAGTGAAACATTTCTGGGAGTCCAACTGTTAACCACCTGCAGAGCTGCTTATATAGGTTTAGAGTTTGGCCTTCTTTTATACTAGATCTCCTTTTGTCCTTCGTTTCCCCCCATAAATTGTGTCGAAGCAGGTTTTCAAGTGTCAGTGTTTGAGGTTGGTGATAAATGGCCGGTGCAAGGGGAGAGGAGGCTGCAGTCATCAGCCTGAGTACGCTGGGCTGCAGCACAGCTGCCGTGCTCCTCTTGGTGCAGTCAGCCCTCGAGTCCTGGACCTGAGGAATCTGCTGTAGCTGGAGCAGGGAGTTGAGATAAACAGCCAAGATCCTCCTGCTCTGCCTGAACAAGATCTAGAGCCAATTCTTCCTGTCAGCTCTTCTGGCAAATCTCTGCCATGTGAGCGAATGAGGGAATGATTTGGCATGAAAACTAAACCACTGGACATATCATACTTGTTTTTAAACTTACCCAGACTTGAATTGCCCACATTGTTCATGGTTGTACTGCTGATCTCTTTTTTAATCAATTTACTATTTCACACTTAAGCTCCCTTCGGGTGGCAGTCTATATGCAGATTTTATTCAGGTTAGTAAAACAAAGTTAAAATCCATCCTAGGCTTGGGGGGGGCTATGAAGATTATCATGTCTGTTCAAAGGAAGTAACCTTTTGTTCTTTTTCTGTTTAATTTACAGTATAAATCTGTCCTTGTTTTTGTAGCCCTAATGTTGACCTTGTGTTTAAAATAAGTACCTATTTTTTTTTATCTAGGTTTAAATTAATCTTGAGAATGAAGTGTCTTCAGGTTTTATTTCTGTAGGTTCTCAGTGATTTGCCTTTTAGTCGTAGAATCCTATTTATATTTAACATCTATTTTAGGATCCTCTGACTCAAGTATGCTCCCACGTTTCACTTACTCAGTAGAGAATTTCTAAATAATTTGATGGCAATATTTTTTCAATTTTTTAAAGTGCTTTTTTCTCCTTCCCTAGAAAATTGTCACTTCCATGCACATTTTGATGATTGCAAAATGGCAAACCTAAAGAAATTTTAGTATTGAAATATGGTTTGTTGGTTTTTTTTACAGACACTGAATCCAAAATGGAATGAGGAGTTTTATTTTAGAGTAAGTTTCTCTTTACTTGCAATCATTATTATAACATGTACAATTAAGCACGTGATGTTTTATAATGTTGGGATGAAGCTTATTTTTTATTTGTTGTTTCTGTGCTTGCATAAAAACTTGCTTGTCCTGATGTAACTGCTCTTCTGTGTCTGTAGTGATGGAATGATCAGCAGAAATTGGCATAAAGTTTCTTAGAAAGGGACTGTTTCACAATTTTAGATTTTATTTAGAGTAAGTTTTGAGTTAATTCATCTGATAAATAAAAAATTCTTTTTACTTTAAAATGTTTTTTTAGCAGTGCATGTTTGCTGTGGTTTTAAAATGTTACTGCAGTGGCAAATCAGTGTTATTTCCAAGAGACAGGTGAAATTGAAGCTATCATGGCAAAAAATAATGAAACGCAAACGTAGAGAAGGAAGACTGAAAAAAGTCATTTCTCTTGGCCTTTATGTTACTTGCCAAAAGGCCAAAATACGTTTTGGTTTGGTTTTTTTGTAGTTTCATTTTAATCTTTCTGGATTTCACTTAAAATGAAAACAATGTTATAGCTAGAACTGAGTGATTTGTGTCAGAAAAATTAATTTTAAATATTTGAAAGTGGTAAAGGAGGGGTTAAAATAATGATTATCAAAACCAACATAATGTAAATGAGATGGGTGATAAAAACTTTGCTATTTAGTTGCTGAAAATATTTTTCCAAAGAAGAATGACTTAATTTTAGTGCAGATACAGCTCTCACAAAAGAAGGTAGAATTTCAGTGGTTTAAAAAATTTACTCTTAAACAGCTGCCTGAGAAAAGATGTCATTGTAGAGTGTTAAACACGGGTCTGGTATCGATCCTTGTTTGTAGAGTCTTAGCAATTGCCTTTACTGAGAGGATCTCTTAGGCAGAGAGTTCCCACCAGTGTAATTATTCATACACAGGTTTTTGAGGTTTAGGTGGAGTTTTGATTTTCAAACACACCAAATAGCTTTTCTGGGTAATAGGTATGAAAATAATCTGTATCTAATGAAATATTTTTATGATGTACTCAGAGGGGACAATTTGGACTTACACTTTTTGAAGTTATGCAGAGTCCACAGGAACTGTCTTGACACTAAATTACAACTGGGCCCAGGATTTTCTGCTTCCATCACGGTGGTTTTTGATGTTTGCCCCCCTCCCGTTATGGAGGAGGCTCTACAGTGGGATAACGTGAGCTGCCTGCCTGCACAAGTGCAGAGGAATTTTAATACTGTAATTTCACTAGCCACTCACTGTGCTGGTAAGAGAGCACGCCATGGTGAAGTGCTCCTTTGCCTTCAGCACGGAGGACAAATACAGAGAGATTCCCATCATGACCATTGCCCAGGGGAGGGAAGTCACAGAAAGTTTTTGACTGTTTATCCACCTGAAGGCCTTTCAGGCTCTTCCAAATTTGATCCCCACTGCATATTCAGAAATGGGTGACCTCACCTCTTTGAACCTGTCTTTATGAATACTGGTCTCAAACAGTATGAACTGGTACCTGTGTATCGGTACCATCAAGGTAAGGAACCTAATGTGACACTATTTGAATTTTCTCACAGGTAAACCCAACCAACCATCGTCTCCTGTTTGAAGTGTTTGATGAAAACAGACTGGTGAGTGCTTGTCTTGATTCTGTGTCACTAATCACAGCTGATGAAAACAGAGCACATCCTAAAGGTGTATTTTCATCTGTTGTTTAAGTAAGTGAGCTAAGAAATGCAGATAGCATAAAAAGCATCTGGATTTGGGACTAACAGTCAGAGCATTAAACACAATAGTAGCACCCTGCTGGGTCAGACCAAAATGGTTTCCCTTCACCCAGAGTTCTGACAGTGAAAACCTCGACAGATTCTTCCTTGGGCTTCTCCAGTGCACACCAGTAACACCAGAACCTTTGTAGTCACTTACAAAGCAGCTGCTGACTGTGTTAGTGTCTCTTTCCTCTATGTTTAATACCTGTGCAGCCTTTTTGGGATGTGGTTACCAGAGCTGCGCCTTGTACTCGAGATGTGGGTGGGTGAAGGTTTGAGGTAATGCCAAAAGAATGCTCCTGTTGTGTTTTCAGTTCTCTGCCTCCTAATGCCCAGCGTATTTGTCGGTGTTTTTACTCTTGAACTTCACTTGTCTGATGCCAGAACTCTTCTAGAGATGTCTTCCAACACCTTCCCACTTCTTGCTTTTGTAAGGATTAAGTAGATAAGGTTTTCCCACAGCCACATGTGGAATAAGTGACACTCATTCTGCATGTACTGGGTCAAATATGCCCATGCAATGGCATACTGGCTGAACTACTTTTTGCTCTGGTTTTTAAACTGTAACACCATCTCTTTGCTTGTGATACCAGGTACTATGTTCTCTTGGTTGGGTACAGGACAGTCTCTACTCAACTCGTTTGCTTTGTGAAAATTGGGATCAGTGTTGTGATGGTCCTGTTATTTAAAAAAAACAAAAACCCCAAAACAACAACAACCAAACCCCACAGTGTGGAAACATCTCTTCTCAAGGAACACATTCTTTTCATCTGCCTTCCTATTAGATGTAGAGCAAAGAAAAGCCTATAAGCGGTCATCTCCTGGGGGCAAGAAGGACTTGTAGCCAGATGATTGTCTCCTTTAGGAGGAAGCCAGTCAGTACATCTGTGGCAGTGTGTATTTAGTGTGGGCTGACTGTGAGCCTGTTCATTGATGTATAATGATCACAAAGACCACTCGAACTGTTAAAGCTGTCCTGTACCTTTTGGACTTACTGGATCGGTCAGTTCCTCCCAGCTTTAAGGTCCTCTTCCATCGCCAGCTGATGCAGAGAGCGCCGAAGCAGAAGTCCTGACACTGCGAGGTGTGTCCGTGAGCCGGGGCTCAGGACTGTGGGGACATCGCTGTGTGACATGTGTGTGCCTCGGGGGACGGTCGCAGTGAGGTTGTGTTGGCGTGGAGAACAAAGCAGACCTCGTGGGAGTGCAGAGGACAGGGGCATGCACGAGGATGGATGTCCCTGGTGATGGTAACCGAGTGACGGTTCAGGATCGGATTCTATAGGCAGTGACAGCTCGGAAGTGACTCATTTCAGGCCTTACCCGGCAGTTTCAGTACTGTGTTGTGGTTGAACCATTTTCTGTTTGTTCTTCCTGGGATCCTGCTTCTGTAGACGCTCTGCCCGTGGGCTCGTGACCTCCTTGCGAAGGTTGAGGAGCCGCTGCTTTCCTTTGAGAAGGTGTTCTCAGCTGTTGACAAAGCAAGTACACTGGGGTTTTTAGGGTAGCTGATTTCCATCAGGTTATGTTTACAGAATGAGGAGACGTTGAACTGATTATTTTGGCTTTACTCTGAAATACTTACTGTCAATATTTGTGTGGTTTTTATCACAAGAACTTTGTTGTTTCTTCATATCCCCCAATCAAAATAGAGAATATATGATGGATGCGGGCTTCATCCTCAGTGTGCAGAGAGACTGTCCCTGGGTAATACATTTTATCTGAGAAATAAGAGAAAATAATATCAACACCTGTGCTGCCACAAGAGAATTGCAGCCCTGTTGCTGTGTAGAAGCTATTCATGTTTTTCTTCTCGTTGGCTCGCAGTCCACTTAAAACAATAGGGGATTGTGCTGTCTGTTGGCAGTTCCATCGCTTTCAGCTTCCATTTCTCTTGCGATTGTTTGCTTTCTGTCTTTTGAAAACAAGCTGCTTGCAGACAGGTCCGAATGTCTAGATGGAGTATTGACCCTCCACCTACAAATTTTCAGAGCTGTTGAGAAAGCTGAGGCTTTCAAGTCCTCCAAGGGAGCAAATGTCCGTGTGTTGAAATGAAGCTGCGCTTCTTGCTCACCAGTTTTTTCTCTGGTATGTGCTAACAAGTGCTATGGTGAGCACACTTCAGATGGGAGTATCCTCAGAACACCGAGTTTCTGCCTTGGAATAGAGCGGATTTAGGGTGTTTGCTTTACATTTGGGTGTATTCTGTCTGCCTGTTCTTCCTCTGAAGTCTCTTGGCTCTCGGAGAGCATAGCTGTGTTCCGTGCTGGCAGTCACGCTGTGGTAATATTGCTAACTTTCTCGCTGGCGCCTGGCCAGCCGTGGGCAGAGTTTCTGTACGGTGTTTGAGACAAATCGGTGCAAAACGACATGCAACACCCGTCTCCAGTTTTCACTCGTCTTTACTGCCTGGTAAAACTGAAAAAGGAACTTTGCCTCCTGCCATCTTGCACATTCCTGCTGTTTTTATTGTGTGAGATATCTTTGCCATGTGTACGATTGCTTTGTTTGTTGTAATTCTTAATTCCTAAAGGGACTGGCGCGGGGCAGCGTAGGTTATACTGCGTTCGGAGGGACAGTGTGGAAGTTGTGGCTTTTTAGGGGCAAGAAGTTTGTTGTTTAGTCGTGTTGTGAGCACAGTTAAAATTGAAAGCATAACCGTGCTATATTTATTCACATTCTGCCATGATAGCCTAATGCTGTAACACATACCAAAATGTTAAGCTTGAAATAATTTTTCTCGTTTGCATGTGGAGCTGACTGAAACTTCTAACACTCAACCGAAGCGGTTCTGTTTGTAGTGAAAGTTTTGTGTGTGCTTTATACAAAATGCCTCGTGGGTCCGATGTGGTTTAGATTTATAGCGGTGCCGAGTGTGTCCGCTGCCGCAGTCAGCTGCGAGCTCTCCCGCTGGGGCCGCTCCTCTCTGATGGAAAAGGAGCAGCTGTGAAGGTGCTGTTTCAGGCTCCTGCTGGCATTAAAAAAAAAAAAAAGAAAAAACAAAACCCCCACCAGCTTGCATTGGAGAGGGGGAACCGGCCACGTGACTCCCACCATCCTACCCTATGTCACAGTGTGTAGGAGCGCTGATTGCTCTTACCCAATCATGCCTGGAATGCTGCTTGCCACTTGGGCTATTTCTGCTATCTGTCGCTATCAGGGCTGCAGTGCTAACAGTTTGGCAGATGGGACACTTTTTCTTGGAGTTTATGCCTTTGGTTTTTAACTTCTGGCAGTGCCTGAATTGTTGCTGTTCTCCTTCTCCTTCTCTTCCCTCTGTAAAACCATGGCCCATCGGCTGCGGTTTCATTTTGGCTCTGGGCGAAGCAACACAGCCCCCGAGTCGGAGATCCTTGAGCGGGAGAGAGAAGATGACTTTTTCATGGCATTCCACACTTTGCCAAGGAGAAGCAGTCCTCACGCTTTCTCCCGGCACGGAGCAGATTGTGGTGGCGGCGGCGATCTGCAAGAAGAGGGCTCCCTCAAAAGAAGCACATCCATGTTTATTCCCCAGCTGCTGAACAGCGTCGATGCGCGCCCGACCAGAAGCTCCTCCATGCAGATCTCTCTTCAGCGCAAAGCTCCGAACGGCTGCGCGGATGAGTGCGCAACCCTGGAGCCTCCTGAGGAGACGCTTCCCTGTAAATTCTCAGACTTCAGGGAGCGTTACACACCCCCTGTTGAAAACCATTCTGCTCCGAGCAGTCCAGAGGTGCCTCCTGAAAACTCTCCACCCAGGCTGACAGGAGAGCTAGGGCAACGGATTAACGGAACTATTTGCTGCAATCGGAGAATATTTTGTACTGTTCCCTCCAACAACCAGGGCGAGGATGCTTCATCAGCTCCCCCAGAAGATGTGGCAAGTGAAGCAGCTTCAGGCTTAAACATAAGTGGTGTGAGAATTAAGCACCGGGCTTCAAGTGCAGACATGCCTCAGGTTACTCTGCTCCCCTTTGGTAGCGAGGCTCAGGGTAACGCTCCCAGCCCTGAACCCCGGCGCTGGTCTCTGCAGCACGTGCCGGACATGTCCGCAAATTCAGGGAAAAAGTTCTTTGTTCTCCAGTTGCAGCAGCCGCAGACGAGCGGTACGGGCGCGGGAGGCGAGTATAACTTTGGTTTTACTGGAACAAAAGGGGACAGACTGGTCAGGTATCCTCGGATACGGCTAGAAAGGAGCACTTCCTACCCTGTCCAGCCGCCAGCAGGAGAAACCGGCCCCGCGGATGATGGATTGAGTTCAGAACAGCGTGGACGTGGCAGGAACGGGTCAGAAATATCTCAAAGCAATTCAGTAGGGCGCATTCCTCCAGGGCAGGGATGCTTGTTTAAAATCAGACCAGATCAAAACACGAGGCAGCAGCACTTCAGAATTCTTGTCACCCGTGGCCCTGAAGAACAAAATCAGGTTGTTGGTAAAGAGGGTCGTGGCGCTCCTGGTCCTACAGCAGCCAGCACCACAGTGAGTATGATGCTGAGTATGCCGTGCTAGTAAAACTCAGAATTGCTGTAGAAAGGCTTCTAGACTGGAGGCAACTGGAGCACTTCCATTGTTAGTGCTAGAATGTTCTGCATTTCTCTGGAGCAAGCCACGAATCATCTCTATTTCTAATCTAACGTAACGTTGCTCTCGGTTATGGTTACATCCAGTGTAATATTTTGAGATCCTAATGTCACACATGTTGCTTAATTCAGTGTTACATCAGCTGGAAAGACTTTTAAAAATCAAAACATTCAAATGACAAATTAGGGATTCGTGTTAATTTAGTTGGCTGAGACCTTGCTGCATAAAGAATTCTTCATGCACTGTGTTTCTACAGACAAATACTTGGACACCTTCTCAGTATAATGTACACACTTATGCCTCTATATGATTTTAAAATGTGTATTGTAAGGCAATAGTAGCTAAGACTATAGAAATCTTACAAGATTCTGATTGAGATACTGACTTAGATAAGGTAAGTTAGGGGGAAAAATTATTTTACAGTAATTTTTTAATTTTTTTTTTCCTTTTGGAAATTAAAAACATGTCCTGTTTTTGTGTGTCACAAGTGCAGATCAAACAACTGTCCAAGTGGCTTGGCACAACTTAGTAAACTGTCATCTTGTTTGTATTTGCCTTGATTTTGCTTTAAGCAGTCTTCTGGTTTTTCTTTGTTATAATGGGAGAGGATTGATGGTTTATGGTTTTTAAGCCACTTGTAAAAAGACCAAAGTAGAAATGAAACTTAAGGGCTGAGATTAGTCATTTGCTGAAATCGCTGTGCTGTGCAATTTAACACTGCCCACTTGAGTTCCTGAGCCCAGTGATGCTGTATATAGAATAGTAAGCACCCTTGTCTCCAGCTGTGAGAACAGATTCACTAGAAGAGGTTTTGGTCTTCGTGGCTCCTGTGTTCCCCTTCTCCTGCGCTTTGTCTGTGAGATGTGGTGCAGAGGGACAGCTGCCCTGCAGCCAGGCCATATGATGACTCTGCAGCTTTCCTACCAAAAAGCTCATGGTCTCTGAGTTACTCCAGAGCAGCCTTCGCTTTAGCTCTTCAGTAGGCATTGTGAGTGGGAAAGCACAAAGTGTCCCTAAGCTCTGATTTTTGAAAAGTACAATTAAAAAATAAATAAATCCCTTGCTGGTAGAGGTTTCATTCCAGTCTCTGTAAGGTAGCAGTTCTCTTAGTGTACAGGATCTTTCCTGCCAGCCTGAGAACATTTCAGGAGGAAAATATGGAATGCAGAAACTTCCCTGATTTTCTTCTTCATTTGCCTTTCATGTATGCAGTACAGTACCTTAAGTCTTATCATACTAAAATGGATCTAAATCTCATACTAAAAATGAAATGGAGAGGAAAAAAAAAAAGTATGTCTGATTTTCCTGTTCCTCTTTGTTACCCCTTGTCCCTTTCCAGTGATAGCTGCTCGTGGGCAGAGCCCCCATAACCCGTTATATTAGTGGCTGTAGTATGCCAGACCAGTACAAAAGCACCAGAGGTTTACAGAGCTGTGTGACCTGCAGAGATGTGCCCCAGGGGCTGCAGTAGTTCCCACCTTCCTGAGGGATCTACCCCCAAGTCCCTTCTTTGATCTCCACTGCAGTCATGTCTCACCTAGCAAAGACATAGTTCAGTGTTTGCAGAGGAGAGTGAGGAGATTTGTTCCTGTGTGCTCTTAGTTACCATGTGGAATCGATTGAGCCGGCTGTGAAGCACGGCAGTCACAGAGGCGCTCAGTCCGAGTGGTGCTTGCATTCCTCAGTGCAAAAAGTTTCAAAAGTAAAGAATTAATTGAAACTTAAAACTTTTTGGTGGTGTTTTCTCATATTTGTAGTAAGCCCAGAAATACTGTGGGTAGAGGTGACTGGCTAGGCAAGATGCCATAGGAAGTGTGGGGAAGGAAAGCATCTTGGTGAAAGTTTTGCTTTATTTTGTCTACATATAAAACATTCTTTGGTAAGGTGTCATTTTTAATCTATCCCACAGAAGCTTGTTTGGAGGACCTGAGGTGCTGAGTAAGGGTCTGCATGAAATACCCATTCTACTAAGCTGAGGGGACAAGCTGCTGTGTTTTATAGTTGTTAGTGTTAAAAAAATTATACTTATATATATTCTGGACTGTTCCAGTGAAGTGAGTTTGTGTGAATGTGATTGATATAGAGCATGGGCCTGGGGCTGGAAGCAGCAGCTGCTACAGCCTTATTTATCCCGAGTGCAAGCATTCGAGCGGGCGTCTGCAGTCCTGCTGCTCCCAAGTGTTTATGACCTTTCAGAGATCTGCTGTTTCAGACAGAAGCGGGTTTCAGCAAGCAGGATGTATTTCATTACAGGTCATTAGAAAATATTTAGTAAAGTATGAGCTTATGTCCAATTGTGAAAAGTTTTATTTGAAAGCCTCGGTGCAGATTCTTCTGCCTGCAGTGACATTTGTGTAATGCAACAGGCTCCTGCCGAGCGTGTGTGTGTGTACAAACACTCATTGTTCAGAATTTGGGGTCTGGGAGTCCATGGCTGTATTTGTGGGAAACACTTCAGAAATCTCATGTATTGGACAACTGTTTGAGAGACCTGACAAAGGCATCGTTGTGATGATAAAAATACCACGTGCCCTAAGAAAACGCTGCAGTAGCGTTGAATTGCGTTCAGTTAACGACCAGAAATGGCAGCTCGCGACTCGGTGAGGCTGCGTTTCACACAACTCAGCTCTTGTTTTCCTTTCTTAGGAATAACTTTAGGATAAATACTGTTGTGATAGCACAGAGACTCTGCTTGTGCTCCTAAGATATCAGCTGGGATTGAGGCGTGTAGCCAACAGGAGCAAGCCAGGATAAACGCAGGTCAGCAGTCGTGGAGGGCCAAAAAATTCAGTGTTGCACAGTGGCTGGAAGGCTGGAGTGTGGCACCAAGGGCCTGTGCCCCGTTCAGGCTGGTGGCCCGTGGCAAACCAGTGACTTGATGGACTAAGCTCTAGCTGAGACACTGTCTTGGGCAAAATTCCCTTTGTATGAGGTGGAAGCAGGGTTGGGTGAACATGAGCAATGTCTGTGGTGGCTTTCCCATGGGCTCTATGGAAAGTGGTAAAAAATGCATTTGAACTCCTCTGAACAGGGAGCTCAGGGGAATTATGGAACTAGGAGCTGCTCCTCTGCTGCTGCCTCTCCCAAAGGCTCTACCATCCCCTTCCCTCCCTCACCCTGCCCTTCCTGTAGCTCATTCAAACCTCCTGCTGCTGGTGATACCCTGAATGTCAAAGGGGCTCTACCATCCCCTTCTCTCCCTCACCCTGCCCTTCCTGTAGCTCATTCAAAACCTCCTGCTGCTGGTGATACCCTGAATGTCGAAGGGGCTCTACCATCCCCTTCCCTCCCTCACCCTGCCCTTCCTGTAGCTCATTCAAACCTCCTGCTGCTGGTGATACCCTGAACGTCGATGGGGAAAGGGCTGCCAGTTCCATCGTTTTGATGGAAACGCTTTCGTGGGAGACGTCTGCCCGTCACCGAGGCAGCGGACTCCAGATGTGCCAGTGGTGAGCTTTGTGTGTGAGCAGGAATAATTGTTATAACTGAGAGCAGAGCCAGCTCCTGCTAATAAAGCTGCAAAGGGAAAGGCCCAGTTGTTTGATGGAACCCCTCTGCCAAATTAGTAATTAGCAACTGAGAATTACATGACTGCAAGGCAGATGAGGAGAAATCTAAACTCTTATTCAGAACTATATAATAATGTATTTTAATGCATTATTGTGGCATAGAGCACAGGGGGTTTTCACGGTTTATTTTTTCTAGAGGGGATGAGTGTTCCTCTTATTTCTTTGTTCCACTGACCAATTTTCTTAGTTTCAGTGATACCTGTTCAGTGTGAAACAGCTGCTAGTCACCCCTTCGTACCTGAGTGGCTTCCTGGGATTTCTACAAGGGCAAAACTTTGCAAAGAATAGATAGCAATCCACTCAGAAAATTGCTACTACCAGGGAAGTTTAAAACCCTGAACCATCCTCTTTTATTTCCCACTAGGAGAGCTCTGAGTCGAATCTGTTTAATCATGTTGGTGATTATTTATTTGTAGGTTTGACCTAAGAGAAAGCAGGTCAATGAGGCTGCTGATTGATTTAGAGGAACTGCTGGGGAAAATTTTCTGGTGCTCAACCGTTGCTGAAATAGCATGTGCTGTTAAATCGTGTATATACAAGATGCACATTTCTGCTCTATCTAGAATTAGAAATGTGTATCTAAAGAATTCACCCTGTCTATAGACCTTCCTTAGTTGGACTGTGAATTAGATATATGGGAACTTATGTTCAGAAAAGCATACAAATTGACCGTGCAGAAAAGGATATAGAACTGACCCAGCAGCTGTATATATTGACAGCAGTTTGTCAGAAAAGGGGTGTGTTTGTGACACAGTATATCATATATTATCAAATAAAAGGGTAAAACTGCCAATTAACTCGTTCTAGATTAGTGTTTACTGTTATCCTGGTTTTGGTCAAAAGCTCTTTACACGCCATGCTCCAAGATATTCATAGTCTGTGATAGGGAAGTCTTGGGATAGGTGGGGTTTTTTTATGGCTGGGGGGGAATCAAACAAGGGAAATAATTTTCTTCAATTTTACACATTGGAAAAAATGTAATACATTTCAATTAAAAAAACCCCAAAAGACAAGTTAAGGGATGACCATCCATCATGCTTATTTTATCTTGAATATTTATTCTGTAGCCAGTCTCACAGGTTATGTAGTTTGCCATAGCAGGTGTCTGCTTTAGGGCTGCTGTGCTGTCTTTGTGTTTCTCTGTGTCATTGCCCCGTGCAGCGCTGTGGATCACTGTTCCCTTCGCCTGAGATAGTTTTCCCTGCACAGTGATACTCAAGGAAGAAACATTTGGGTCGCCGTTCGCTAGCCAAGCCTTCCCTGCAGGAAGCAAGGGAAAGTGAAATAGATGTTGTTTGCAGTCCTCTGTGGGAAGTGTTCTCCTTGAAAAGGCTGCGCTCTCTGCCGCTGCCACCCAGGACTGACTTTATCTGTTCTGTTGCACATGTCTAAGTTTGGAGACCTACTTCAGGGATTGTTGTCTGGACTCTAGTAGGCATTTCTAGAACATAATTCATGTTGCCCTCAGCCAGATGTTTAAATCAGCTCAAATGAACAGTGCTGTCAGTTTCCCGTCTCTCCACTCGCTGTACGAGGAGTGCAGATGACACTCTGGAAAGCCTCTGTTCTGGGCAGGTGAGGACTTTGTTGACATCTGCAGGTACAGGTGATGAATTCCATTCCTCAGGTCTTTCGGTTTTGTCAGGAGCAAAATCAGTTCTCCTTCCCTCCGCTGTCCTCAACAAACCTGCCACTGGGTTGCACTGAAAGGCCTTAGAGATTGCCATTCTGCTCATCCTTCCTGTTAGCCATCTGCCATCGGTTACAGCCCAGTTCCAGCTTTCCTTCACCTCTTATTCCTCCCCTCCCCTTTTTTATTTCCCCTTCAGAAATCACCTGGCCCCATTCTTACTTAGCCTGTCCATCAGCTTGCCCATCTCTTTGTAAAAGATCTTCCTGGCCTGGAAGGGACCGACCATCCTGGTTTTACAAGAAGGAAAGCACCAAGGAGCAGACTGATTTCTGATTTTTCTTTTCTGTGAGTGGAGAAGAAATAGCACATTGCAAGTAGCGTAAATTAGCTTGCAGAATCAAGAAATCCATCTATAATTTTCAGTCAGATTTTCAGAGAGTCAGGAGTTGGCAGTGCTGTCTTTATCCCTGCACATTCTCAAAGTTCCCTGGGAAACGATTCTGGAGTTTATTAAACTTCATTGTTAGGTGTTTTTCTCCCTGAAATCTCTTATCTTGTGGTATTTCTCTGTAAAGAAACCAGAATAAAACTTTGAGTAGAAGAGCTGGAAATAACATCAGTTTTTTTAATAGCAGTAATAAAATACTTGCTTCTGCATGGAAAAATTGGATGCTGAGTATCAGTACCCAGTGATCTCTTTACAGCTGAGTTTATAAGGCCCTCAATTTACAGTAGAAATGCTGACAGAGTCTTAATGCTGAAGGTGCCAGCAGCTCTGGTATAGACCTACCCACAGAAAATTACAGATAATAAACCAGATACAGAGTCTTGATTGCTTTTTGTACTATTTAGCTGTTTTCCTATTAGAGGAAAGCTGTCAAATAGTGAAGAGTTTAGGAATGTGTGTGTTTTATGACTATTCTAGTTCAGAAAGCTATTCTAAATCCAAATCTATCCTGGTTACTTAGTTTACAGATTAGATCTTGTAAAATGTGGTACTGCCTGCGTTCATCTAAAAGCTGGTACTTTTATCTTTTTTATTATCTAGCAGGATGGCATGGGTAGCATCTAAAAGTCAGCAATTGCGTACAGAAGAATAAATTAATAAGATCGGCAGTATGACCATGCAGGTTTCTGTCTCCAAAGATAATGAATAAATAAAAAGGGAAATACTCATCTTCGCTCTGTTTAAATCCTCTGATGTTATATATCTAGTGAAATGCTGGGCTGTGTCTTAAGTATGTGGGCAAAGCTAGTTCTGGAGTTCAGGACCCAGGCACTCTCATTGCCAGAACCCCGCTGTGGTTTCCAGGTCTGTCATGTGCTGACTCCTCGGGGGTGAGGGAGGAAGCCTGTGTTGGAGGGGAAGGTCAGCAGACAAATCAGCTTCTGATGAGGTGAATCATCCTTGGTGGGGAAGAGCAACCTCCTGGGTGACTGGCATTGCAGGCTGTGCTTTGTGTGCTCTGGAGAAGAGTAACAGCATATAGACTTTGTTGTAAGGTGGGATTTTATCCTCAGGAAAAGAGAGACTCAGCTATAAATCTTGTTAAACTCTTATATCCACTATATAAAGAGGGGGTTTTTTAGTGGTAAAGAATAATATATTGTCACTGTTTATAATAAATTGGGCAACTGGAACGTACTTATTCAGCATTAACTGTAGTATTCAGCAGATTGCTGGACACACTCACACAAGCATAAAACTCCGCAGTGTGGTATGTTAAATGCTTTTATTGTCAAAAGCAAGCTACTTTAAAATGAAAAGGGACGATGTTTATCAAACATTGATAATAGTTTCAGACTTTAGAGGCTGGTAATAATCCTCCTTGAGAAAGTTACAGCCTAAGTTTTATCTCAAGTGAATGTTTAAAAGTTTAGTGTTTTGTGGGTTTTTTAAGTAGTTTTTCTGCTTTTAAAAGTATTTTGACTCCACATTCTGTAAAGAAAAACCAGAGCATATCAAGATGCAGCAAAAGCAATACTATTTGGGGGATTATGTTAATTCACAATTGTTTAAAATACTTTTATGTTGCAAAATAAAATTTAAAACACTTAGCAGAGCTAAGAATTATATCTGTTACGTTTTGCACGTCCCATCCTGGATAATTGACAACTCCTCTCACGTGAGGTTTGTGCATTTAGCAGTTCGCATTTATCTCCTGGTACTTGGTGTGGTGGAGACTTTACATTGCAAATATGCTAGCTGGGTAGTTACTAGAAATCTGCCTCAAGCCTGTTTTTTACATTCACGGAATCAAAGCAGCACAGGACGTTTATTTGCTTCAAACTCTGTGACAGTGGAGCTCAGCTTTGATGTGGAAGAGCGGAGCAGAATCTCCTTCAGCGTGCGCGCACGGAGCCCGGTGCTCTCCGCAGACCGGCACGCGGCGGCTGCTGGAGTTGCTGCGGTGCTAACACTTCAGTATTTTTAGAAACTCTATCAGAGTGCTTGCCAGCACACTGAATTATTATAAACACCACCGAACTATACTTGTTGGGAAGTGATTGCGGTGGATCTGGTGACGCAGCGCGCAGTTATGGAGCAGTGTTTACTCACATTCAGCTTTTCAGAATCCTGTCGTCTAGCCCGAGACACTGGTGAAGGGTTTTTGTAATATTTGACATTGTAAGGTATAGGATTGCAAGAGGGACTCTGCAGGGCACACTAATCAAGCTACGGCATAACTCTGAAAGATTTAATTTATTTATATAGTTTACAGTGCTTGTGACATTATCAGCTTTCCTGATTCGCTCCAGTCCTGCGGAACGGCGTTTCTGGTGTCGGGAGCGCCGGGCCGTGCCGTGAGGCGGAGGAACATGCAGCCCTGAAACCTCCCCAGTCGAAATGGGAAACGAGCTGGGTGAAAAGAGGGGTGGGAATTGCCTCCTGTAGAGCTGGTCATAACCACTGCGAGCTACAGTGCTCCTGGAGACAGCTACAGTGCTCCTGGAGACAGCTACAGTGCTCCTGGAGACAGCAGGAGGTCCCACTCGTGTCTGTCACGCGCGTGTGGTGAAGATTCGGGCAGCAGTGTAAGGCTTTGGCTGGTTTGTACGATTTGAAGGTGTGGGGCTAAATCTGGACCAATCTGAAGCTGTTGGGAATTCTGCCATTGGCTTCAGTAAGATTGAAGCAGTGCTCCTGAACTTCCTTCTACTACTCTGTTCTTAGTTAGCTATAGCAGTTCCAAAGGCTTCAGCTTAATAGCCCTTGTAAGGTGAGCGGGAGCTGCTCACACTGGCTGCCCAGAGATCGTTTTCGCCGTGGGTATGGCCCACTTCTAACACTACTCTGTGTGAACACGTATCTGCTCGAGTGTGGGACAAATCCAAACCATCATCGCGAGGCAACAGCTCCAGCCAGAGTCCTGTTGGAGTCAGAGGCTCAGCAGCAAACAAATAATGCTTTGAAACAGGATGAGAGAGGGGAGATGGGCTGTTTGGGACAGGTACGATCCACCCTGGAAGCGCAGCGTTGTGTGTTGCCACCGGGATGGCTGGTCAGTCAGATCTCCTCAGTGCCAGGTCTGTAGGGCTCCACTGACTGTGTGCCTGGGTCTGTTCTCTTTTGACAGGTGAGCACACAGGCATCTCTGACATCTTCCAAAGTGGTGGCAGGGCTTCCAGTCCTCAGCATTATGTCTATTTCTGTGATTAACAGTCTTTCTGAGTTACTGGAAGAATTTTAAATCTCAGGTATTTAAAAGTAAAAAATTAGTTTGGTTTATTCATATATTTGCAACATACTGCAGATTGCCTGCTTTGTCTTCTACCCTAGATAAAGTATTCTCATTCAGCTCTGGGGAATAAAGAAGGAAACCAAAACCACTCTGAAGTGTAAATGGAGCTTTCTCTGGACATACTTCTCTGTGGGAAAGAGTCGGTAAATGAATGGTACCGAAGAGAGGAAACGTGCTGAAGATGGTTGCTCATCTAAAAGGACAACCTGTGCTCTCCAGAAAAGGTTGTTTCTATTTGCATAGCGACCATCAGGGAAGAAAAGCTGCTTGGAAGGAGACATGCAAATCTGTCTGCGTTTTCCTGGTGGTGTGGGCTGGTGCTCCTTTGAAAGGCAGACTTTGCTGTTTGTATTAATCTCCTTGATATTTACTTGTTCTGTTTACTTTCAGAAATGCAGTGAAGGTTTTCTCCTGGTTCCAGGATGAATGGCATTATGGTTCAGTAAGCACCTCAAAGACAGCCATTTTATTTTAAGAGTAATATTCAGATTCTGAATGTTAGAAAACACATCTGACACCATCTCTGTGACTATTTTCATATCTTAACATTATGTCCATTGAACAGGCAGTCTGTCTCCTTGTTTCTGACAGTGCTGCCCTTTCTGTTCTGCAGGCACACGTACAGCACTAAAAAACAAGTAAAATGAGCAGTATTAGGAATTATAATGGGAGTAGTTTAAAACATAATTAATTATCAGTTTGGATGTAATCCAGGGCCTACATAGGCTTTTGTGAGTCAATTCTGGGCATAAAAAATTCATAATGAAATAAACTATATGTCCATTTTCAAATAATTACTGTTTCTTTGAAGTGATGCTGTATGCTAGCAGCTTCTGCAAGTTTTTAGTAATACATGAAGTATGAAATGCAAAAAACCAGCTACAACTTGGTGCTTAAAGCTAAAAGCAAAGGGGTTTCCAGAAAATGAGTTAATTCGTGGTGACGTTATTTGAGATCCGTTACATGGATTTAATTTACTGTATTAAAATGCCTGCACTTAACTGAGCAAGTGGAACACAACTTTTTGTTGTTTGTGGATGTGGGTAACGATAACACGAGCCGAGTGTGGGGAAAACCTCACAGATGTGGGAAACTGGCCTCAATAGCGCTGGTTTGGTCTGACTTCACCATTTTTCAGTATCTGTTTGCCTTGCAACATCCGCCCTAATACAAACATCTGAAGTGAAAGCAAACCTTACCTGCCTTATATTTGATGAGAGCTGAAAATAAAACTGTGGTACTGTTCTCATCCCCACAGAAAACCTTGTGATGGCTTTATCTTAGGGAATTAGCACTGCATTGGTTTTTGATATTTAGTTTTCTGTTAACTTAGGAGAAATAAAAAAAAGGGGGTAGAGAAGGGTTTCTGTAGAGAACTTGGTTGCTTTCCCTATATAGACTTGTAAATACTGTAATTTTGGTACAATTAACCACCCAGCTTTGCAGAGTGTATCTGTACCTAAAACCAGAAAATATTTTAATTTTCCATTCAATATTATCTTTATCCTGCAGTAGGACCTGATATTTTTTAAATTTATCAATGCTGCCTAATTTTTCCTGATACTAAAAAACTGGATGTTATTACAGCACACATCTAATTTATTACTTACTGGAGTTATATAATCTTACCTGAAAGAGTTCCTCTGTCGTAAAGCTGAGAGCCCGTGGAACCAGGGCAGGCAGCTGAACTTCCAGTGGGGGGTGCAGAAAGGCGTGTTTGAAAGCGTCGTGCCGGAGAGGAGGAGCACGAGGCTGCCTCGGCTCTGGGGAATCCAGCTCTGGGGGGAAGGACCCTTTGCAGGGCACGCTTGGGCTCTGGGAGTTTGCCTGGGACCTCCTCCCTGCACTTGATTTTTATATCTCTAAAGAGGTACATAAAATATATAAACACATATATATATAATATATGTATAAAATACATAATTTTTAATATATATATATATATATAAAAAAATAGGTGCTGACTGAAGAGCCGGCGCTGGGGATCCGCGAGGCGAGCGCTGCGGGGGGCGAGGAGGTTCCCTGGCAGTTGACCCCGCGCTGCTGTCCCCGGGGTGCCGAGCTGCCGGCCCGCGTTTCGGGTGGGGATGTGCCTGGAGCAGCGAGTTCCAGCAGTGCTGGGCTGATTTCTTGCGTGGATGCCAGCCAAAACAGATGCAGGAGGAGGAGGGAGGAAGGAATGTGGCGCGGTGGGTTCCCAGCGCCAGCCCCATTCTCCATGGAGCTGATGTGTGTGTTTTCCTTCGGCTGGGTTCCGTCTGGCTCCTTCCAGTGGGCTGGGAGAACTCTCTCTTGCCTTGGTTACGCTCCTGAATTTCATGGGGATTAGCGTTTCTGACCAAACATTTGCAGCAAATACTTCTGGAGGTCTGGCCTTCCTGCTTGCTGTTATAATCAAACATTAAATAGATAAACATCAACTCATCGTGCAGAGTTTCAGGATCCAAACAAAATACATTAGTAGCTGCTTTTAAAAATGTGTGCACAGCACAAAACAAACTTTTCAACGTTTTTTCTCGTGTTCTTTATTTTTTACCCTGAAAGATTATTATTACCAGTTACCCTACTGTGGAGTTTTTTACTGACTGAAATTTTAATGACTAATTACCCACCATAAAGACCCTGCAGTAAATATCATTGACTGATCTATGTGAACTAATAACTATCCTTTTCTTGAAGAATTCATTAAATAAAAATTCACATTATTCTAAGTTGAATTTTCTTAACTTCCTAAATTCCATCAGAAACAAGTTATATTAGAGGGAAAAATCATTGACCAAAGGAAGTAGTTAACACTGGTATGGTTTTGGTTTCCTGTCATGAGCTGTGAGCTAGGGTAAGAGTATAGATTTTTTGGGTTGGTGGGTTTTGGGGGCTTCTTTTGGTATCTGCTTGTGAATTCTCCAAAAGGTCCCTTCTGAGGAATAGCCCAGGAATAGTGTAACTCATCAGACAGCCCAGAGTACAAACCGAGGCTCTGCTCTCTTCCTCTCTGCAACGTGCAACCCCAGCTGGAAAGGGCTCCTCAGCAGGTTCCTGGAGGGAGCATGGGCTGGAGATGGGAAAGGCCAGGAAGGCGACAGAAGGGTGCCTGTCCCTTCTGTTACAAACACGTGTGTAGACATTTGAAATGAATTTATGACCTTGGACAGTCTCAAGGTTCTTTGTCTTGGTAAAAACCAAAAAAGGTGGTTGAACGTGTGTTGGTGTAAATGATCATTCATTTAAAGAACCTGTGCACTAATCAGCATTTCAGTGGCCTCCACATAAAGTATTTTTCTGTTTCCTCATCAGTCCATAGCCACGTTTCTCCCCCAGAGTCCTAACAAATCACAGGTACAGTGTGTTCTTGTGCCCTGTGAGCTTGGCATTTAGCGTTCCTGCAGTGTATTTTTTTTTTTCCTGACATTAGGAAAATCGTTAAAGCAAAAACATGGCATCAGATATTGCCACGTCTGATGCATTCTTGAACATAAGTGCTTCTGGGATGAGATGGAGAAAGAATGTCCTGAGGACCTGTGGAGGATGTGGTCTGAGTAAAAGCCAGCAAGCTTTCTCTGATCCCGTTACTGCCATCTCATTTCTCTGCCTCCTGGTACTTTCACAGCCGTGCTTTCCTTTGTCGCTGTTCTCTTTTGTTTAACCTCAGTCTGTGTTTGTCCATCAGCCACATACCTAAAGTGCTGCATCACCATGCAAGATAAACACGCTGATGGCTCCTAAGGGAACAGGGCTGAATGCCAGGAGAAGGTGCCTAACACAACTTCTGCTCCCTTTCATCCCCAGCAATTTATAGGACGCTCACACATCGGTTAGGAGGAACAGCGCTTTCAGAGTGCTGCTGCACCTCTCCTGTGTAACTTGTAACCAAAGGCCTGGTCCCACATGGGGATGGAGGCTGACTCACACCGTGGATTTCTGGCAGGTGGCTGATAAAGCTGCACCCTCAGCAGCTCCAGGTGAGAGAGACCTGAGCTCTGAGGTCAAGGAGCCGTCGCTGCGGGAGCTGGCCAGGACCCACGGGCTCTCCCTGGGAATTGTCGCTTGGAGAAACCTTAGGTGTTGTTTGTCTGCCCCTACAGCCAACTATCTGGTTAAGTTCACAGGGGGTCAGATAAACAGTTAGTGGCTTTCAGAACCTGTCTCTGGTCATTTGAGTGCGCTGTGTTATGTGGTCAGGTTACAGGGAATTTCAGAGCGCTGGGGATTGCTGGCCTTTGGGGCTGCCTTGAACTGTTTGTAGTGGCTCGCGCCCAAGCGTGCAGCGTGGCTGCGGGCTGTATGAAACAGCAGGAATTGGTGCCTCAGCTGAATGGAAAACTGAGGACTTCTGTTTCTTTTTAGTTGTGTTTTGTTGTATTTTACTGCTACTTTGGAATCAGTACAGGAGTGTACATATTAAGGAAAACAGATTCAGGAATAGCATTCAGTAATAAAGGAATATTACATCAGGGTCGTGGTGTGTGTGAGGGATGACTGGAACTATGACCATTCTTCAGGAACTTTTTTGCACCACTGAAATGGTTCTTTGCTTAAAAATTATTCTGATTTACATGAAGAATGACAATAATTTTGACCAGAAATTATGGAAGAAGAGCTGCAGAGAGAAGAATAAGTAGCTAGAAAATCCACAAAGTACACCGTTTTGCTTGCTTACATGTGTATATATGTTATGTGTATGCAAAATATGTGTACATTATGCCTTATGGAAGTGGTACATCACATTTTCTGAGCCCTTTATTAAAATAGCAATTCTATTTTGACTGATTTTAAGAGAAAGAAATGATGACTTCTGGATTTTTTCAGTTTCCTCCGTGTACAATTGTCACAGAAGTCACAGTCTTAACATTTTTCAAAGGCAACTGCATCCCAACAGGCTCTAAACCTGTCTGTGATTTCCCCTGTCAAATCTTAGTGTATGGTCAAGACAACATAGGAGAAAATTGCTGTCATACTTCTTAGCTGCCTTCTTCAAGCAGCAGCAGGAGGCAAAAGTTAACGTTTTAAGAGGAGGTGATGTCCATTTTTAACTACTTTTGCTATCCTGTTGCTAATCTATCAGCATGGTTGCAAGAGTTGCATACATTCTGCACTTGAGGTCTCACATCTTTCCTCCCCCAGTTGCTGCAGTTCTCTAGGACATATTGTGATCACTGGAATAACTTTAGAGGGAATAGAAATTCCCCTAGCACGCTAGAGCTTTTATGCTCTTGCAGCACTTGGCTCTTCTGAGGGTTATATTTCTAAATTGCTTTCTGCCAAGAAAGCACATACACAGAAAAATTGGTCATGACAGATGTATAGAGAAATCCAAAAGTCTGAATAAAAGGCTGAACTGCTGTTGATGAGAAAAAGAAACAGAAAAGTAGGACATGTCTTGGAACAAAAGAAAAGGGTAGGGCAAGTAGATTAGTGAAGAGGAGAGAAGAACAAATGGTAACAGAGACAATAAAAGTTCAGTGTCATTTGAATGGCTCATAGTGTCTGCAACACAAGGCAATATTAATGAACAATTTGCCAGCTAATTATACCCTTTTTAATCTGCTTAATGTTGTACCCCATAGCAGAGTTTGCCAAGCCTGCCTCTCTTGCTCACCAGTGTCAGCAGAAGTTGTTCCCAGCTACAGCCACACTTCACTTGAGCAGCCTGTTTGCTGCAGTTGTGTGAGTTGCTGGGTTTTGAAGGTGAGCTGTGTGAGCAGCTCTGAAAGGAGGGAGATCGATAACACATGGAGTGAGTCAAACAGCGCAGTGAGTGCCAGGTCCTGCGTCTATGGCAGCTGACTCGAAGCACCTAGCTGACTGACACACACAGATCTAAACATCTCTTAATCCAACTGAACTGTGTCTCTTTGCTGACAGAGGGAGCTGAAGGAGCTGCCCTTTTGTGCTGGAGGTCCAGGTCAGCTGGAAACTTGACCTGGGTTCTCAGTCCTTTAGATCATTGCCCGTCTGCATCTGAAAGAAAAAAAGCGTTTCTCTGCCCCTTAATTGGGCTGCGTGGATCCCTCGGTGGTGGGATCTGATACTTCCCATGGAACTGTATTTCACAAGTGTTTGTGAAGTGCTGGAGCTCTGTAGTCATTTCCTTCACGTGGTCACAAAAGGTTGTTGGTGTTCTGTGTGTCCCACACTGCGCTGATTTATCATCCTCTTCCTCCAGTATAAAGCTGGAATCTGGAGGTCGCACCGCACCCATATTGCTGGTTCCATGGTACCAGTAGCTGGGGTAGGTTGTGTGTCAGCTCACAAGTGCTGTGTGCTGTTGGATGCTGCTCTGCATCTCCCCACGGTCTGCCCTCTTCTCCCAAGCAAGAAGCAATGCTAAATGTGAGTCTGAGCAAATGAAGAATTTTTGGGCCTCTGTGAAAGTTCCAAGTAGTAAAATGCAGCTGTTTGTACTTTGGAGAGCCACCAGCCTCTCTTCCTTGGAACAATCCTCCTGTTGTAAACCTGGCTTCATTCTCCTCTCTGGCTTTACCAAGCTAGCTTCTTATCTAAACTTTTTCAGCTTTGAATATCATGATGTCTTGTTTTTTAGCTGGAACAGAGCTGGGTTTCTTTTTCAGTCATTAGAATAGTGCTGCATTTTGCTTTCAGCCTGGGATTTGTCAGGAGAGAAACGCTGAGAACATCCCATGTTTGTATTTGTGTCCCTGGAAGTTGAAGGACTTTGTGTTTGTCTGTCTGCAAGTGCAAGATCTCAGGGGGCGAGGACTATTGCAATGGATCAGCTCCATGGGCATTGGGCTCTGCCAAGGGGCTGTTCCATCTCCTGTCCCCCATGGGCAGGAGATCCATGAGGGGCTCTTCCTCTCTGGCTCTCTCTGGCTCTCGCTCGGGCTCTGGCTCTCCCGGGATTGCGGTTTCGGGTCGGGATTGTCGCTGCTCCGGGATCGTTCTCTGGGAACGGGCCGGGCTGGGTGGGTGGGTGCTGAGCAATGGCACTGGGGGTCACTCATTGGCATATTTTATTGCTATTATTATTATCATTCTTATTTTAATATCATTATTATTGTAAGTTTCCTTTTATTTCTATTATTAAGCTGTTCTCAGCCTACAATCCTCCTTACCCTTGTCCCCCAGTCGTCTCCCCTCTCCCTGGGGAGTGTGGGGCAGTGGATGCACGTCCGTGTTGGCTGCTGGCCGAGGGCTACCAGTGAAACTGTCACACAGTGTTTTCTAAATTCTGTACCTCTTTATACACAAAAATATAGAATTTGAATAAAGTTTACTGCGTGAGATATGAGGGAGAGTGGTTCCTTAGTGAATCCTGCTGTGTAGTCTCAAGCGTATTCACAGTATGAAAAATGCTTTTGCCTCTATTCCCCGTGCCAGTGGTAGCATTTATTGAATTTTACAAAGACAGCAGATGTGCAACTTTGAAGGGAAAAATATTGGGGCACTCGGTAAAAAATGCTATAGCTGTTAGAGTATCAGTGGAGAGAATAATGGTGGGATAATGGTCGATTGCTGAGACACCCTCCTCAACGTTTGATTCTTGGTGTCTTGAAACACCCCAGAAGGGGTGTGCTGGGGGTAGCACTGCAGCTGGGACAGGGCAGGTGTTCCTCTTATGTCATAGAGTAGATAACTGTGCAAAATTCCCCACCTTTAGCAGCTTCTTCTGATGCTGGAAGATGGAGAGATATTTGTCCCATCTTTTTTCATCCATGGAAATGTAGGTTAAAAGAAAAATTACAGCTAAATGACACTAAGTGTATTCCATAACATGGCTGTGGTGTTGATGAACACTTCACCTTCTGCCAGGAGAAGCTTGCACAGGGCTTTCCTGCAGGACTGGAGACAGGCATAAACAAACCAAAGCTGGTAGGAGTGACTCCAGATCAATGCATAAATAAAACTGGAGGAACTTACTGCCAAGGGTTCAATTTTTTTTCTGTATTTTTGTGTTCCATTTTGCAATTAGAGATGAGTTTCTGTCATCAAGAACGTACAGCTCAGCATTATGACTCCAGTAGTGGCTCCTAGTTTTAATGAGGAGCCCTTCACTTATGGCTTCAGTCGTTCGTTTTAATTTGTCACTAGCCTGATTTCAGCTCGTGGGATGCAAGTGAAGTCAGCTCATGCATGGTATTCTGAGTATTTTGGAACTTGGTGGTGCTTCCTGACTATCACACTGTGAACCTGTAGTGTTCTTCATTGTCCTCACTGTTCTTTCTTGGAGAGTTATTATGAAACTTCATAGGCAGACTGTTTCATTTTTGTGCTGAGATTTATTTTTTTCCCAATAATTCCTTCATTTCTTATGCAGCAAGGGACAGAAAGTGTCCCAACACATTTAATTTGTTCTGGACTTTCTCCCTGTGCTTCCCCTCACGCACATCACTGCCCTTCCTGGTTCCCAGTCCTGGGGTGAGGATCTGTTGGGCATCGGCTCCCCGCTCCTGCCCAGGCTGCTCCTTTCTTCCTCCCCACTTACTCTGTTCAGTACTGGGGAGCACAGTGGATTGTCACCTGTGTGTAGTGCAGTGACACCAGCAGCAGCGAGCGTTCGCTCTTCGTGTGCCACAGGCACAGCCCTTGGGAGCTGTGGCCCGTGTCACAGGAGGGATTAAAGTCTCTCCCGGCCCTCCCGAGTCTCCTGCGTTTCGCTGGAACAGCCAGCTCAGCGGGGAGCCATTTTCTGATAACGGATGGAACAGATCTTCAACTTGCTGTCTTTCCCCTGGCAGTGTCCAGGATTTTTTTGGGTGTTACTCATGTTTCAGGAATGCATCAGGTCTTGGCATAGGTGCCCAGTGTTTTTAGCGTGTTTTTAAATAAGCAGTGGCAATGCAAGCGAAATCTTTTAGCATTTAAATAATTTATGCTGATGTACTGCAGCTTGCTTAATCTGCTTAAGTAAGGGTCTAGTTGTGGTTGCCCGTGCTTGTGAGGAAATAGACTTTTTCACTTAAGTGCAACAATTTTGGAGCACCACTGCCTCATCTCGGAAATGGCAGCTTAAACATGGTGCCTTTTGTTTCTGGTTTGATTCATGGAGGGCCTCTGTCTGCCTGTCACCCGGGTTTATCTTGTCAAAGATCATTCATCTTGAGCAAGCATGCAGAAGTGTAACAGCCTGGGAACTCACTGTGCAGTGTCCTTAATGGATGGCAATGATACCAGAGGGATCACAGTAATTAAGTCTTGAAGAAAAAGTCTGAACACGTGCTGGATCTGGATGAATGAGAATGAATTCATTCTCACGTTCCTTAACGCACACAGAACGATGCCTACGCATCCATGGGAGCCTGGACACGCACCTGAGGTTGTTCTTTGCTGGTTCCAGGTTGTCACAAAGCATCAGCAAATTGGCAGGTGTCAGTAAACTGACAAACTTTAAACAGCTAGCTGTCGTTGGAAGGCGTTGTTCACACGGACGCGTCCCGACAGACTTGACTTTGCCTTGAGAAAGAAAGTGTTACAGAAACAAAAATAAACCTGACACTGCTCTTGTGTCAAGTTTGTGTGAACACTGTTAGAGGAACAGCCAGGGTTTGTTTGTGTACAAATGAGGAACGGGAGATAGTTGTTTAGGAAATAAACTAGTCCTTGTATTTTGCTCTACCTTCACTTAGAGATCTGGAAAGGAAAAATGACTGCTACCAGAATTTGGTCTCTGAACCTCAGCAGAGTTTCTGCCATCAGCCCAGGGTAGTCCAGGCCCAAATATTTGGGCACATAGTTGTGTGCTGACCCATGGTGCAGGACATTGGCAGTCTGAGAAGCATACGGACTTTGAGTATTTTACTTAATCAGAAGCTGCATGGATTAAAAAAACAGTAAAATTGACTATAGGGATCGTGCCACCCAGCTCTGAAGTGAACCAATATCTGGGTTGGAATGTGACATCTGTTTAAACAGTGCCCAGAAATAGTACACAACAGTTTTTAGGTCAGGAAGCTGGGAACATCATGATCAACTGAAAATGCCAAGGGAACTGTAGGTGGGTGGAGTGTTATTACCCAATCTGGTATTTGGCCAGGGAACCACAACCTCTCTGAAAACCTTGGTGGGATGGTTGGTAACCACAGCTCACAGCTGCTCAGGACTCACCTCCACCTCACAGGGGGCTGCCAACACACAGCAGTACAGCTCCTGATGTATCTTCCCTATCCCTGTCCAGTACTTCAGCTTCACCCACAGATGCTGATGAGACATCACCGCAGTGGTTTGGAGGTGTTGCTGGTTCCCAGGCCAAGGCGACCAGCACGCATCTGTCCCACTGCCCCTGCCCTGGCTCCTGCCTCCGTGCTGTGCCGTCCGGCCTCCTCAGGCATGCCAGGGACATTATTAATAGAGTCACTTAGCGAGCTAGATGAGGCAATTAATGCTCTGTTTTTAAAGCCAGCTTAATATCTTGATCTAGTTCATGCAAGCAGGGTGGGAGGTGCCAGGGAGGAAACGAGCAGAGCGCAGGGGATGGGGAATGGCTGGGTCTGCTTTTGTCACCAGATGCTGACTGCAATGATTGCGAGTGGGAACGTCATGGGTTGGAGCTCTCACATCGGTCAGTCCTTTATCGAGGTTATTTTGTGTTCACTTACAAATGACTGAGTGCAGCTGTTGATGTGCTGCTTCCAGTATCCTGTGAGTACCTGAGTCACAGTGTTTCACAGCTGCAGGTCTCTGTGGATACCATAACAGTGTCAGGGTGCTGGAGGTCCTGCACCTCGGGTGGGAGCTTGGAAACCGCTCACAGCATCCTGTCCACTTTCCAGATCCATGGTGCTGACGTGAATTCACTGACATGGAAATAAAGCCTTGAGATGTGCAAGAGTATCTGTGCATTTGGCATTATTAAGTATGTATCTATCTAAAGTTTTGCTGCATAGCCAGAATACTTTGGTTTTGCTGCTGTTTGGATATTGTCCAGTGTTCAGGCACTTTCAGAAGTTTGTGCTGCGTTACTCGTGGTCGGTTTTAAGAACATGGTCTGTGGTTCTGTTCTGAGAAACAGGAGGGCTTTCAAAGTACAGGACCCAGGGCTGTTGAGATGGTTGTGGATGATGGAAGTGATCTTAGGGGTCAGAAGCTGCAACACGGGATTTCACCAGTTTGACCTGTTGCTAAATTGCAACATTCAAATCTCTGCTTGGGAGGAGAATTGTGTGTTTTGGGAGTGTTTGTGTATCCATGTAGGGGTTTTTAATAGTATTTTTCTGTTGATGAGGATTTTGTTTTGCTTTTCAAGTGCTGCTAAGACATATCAGTTGAATGCTGTGTTTGTTACCTTACCATCTGGCTGCTCCCAGACCTTATGTGGAAATACAGATGAATAATCATTATGAAGATGCAAGATGGAAATAAAAACATAAACCAGGAAGGTGATGTGTGAACATTCAGCAGTGAAACTGGTCACAATTCTGTTTCTAACCAGCCTGAAAGTTGTCCATGAGTTGTGTTTTTTCAAATTAAAAGCTGCATGAACAGATCTAGAAGTAGATACATATTTTCTTCTGAGTAGCTGATACTTGAGTAATTGTATTGAAGCAGGAGGTGGAAGGTACTTGGTATTTGCCAGTATTAAGAGAGAAATGTGTTAAATCTCTAAAAGCCATGCATGCTACCAGATTTTTCTAGTAGTTGCTAGGAAGAAGATTAATAGCCAAAATTCTGTAATGAAAAATCTATTAATCTATTTCCAAATTTTTTACTTAAATTTTGAAAATGCAGGCTCCTTGGAGCAGATATTCTTTTTGTGTTGTTATATAGCACAGCAGTGTGTGTCTGTGCCTTGGCGATCCCGGGACTTTACGGTATCTTTGTAGTAGAAACGGGATTCTTATGATGTTATCATATAAAATATGAATTTTAATATTAAGCTTAATGCTCTGCTATGAGAAATATGTAAACTTGGCTTTGGAGCAGCAGAATTCACTTCCTGGAATTCTGTGCATAGCGTGGGTATAAATAAGCAGCAGGTTATTTGGGAATCACTGGGGCTGATATCTGGTATCATGAACAGTATCTGGGAGAAATTGTTCTCCTGACAGCTGATTTTTGAAGAATGCAATGTGCTTTATTTGACAATTATCAATGAATACCGAGTCTGCATTGAGCACAATGAGCAGCTCACAAAGTGAACACATGTATGCTATTTAATTACTTTATACCTCCTCTGTAGACAAAATTTCATTCCTTTGGCTGTTGCATATAACATTTCCAGTCTAGATCAAAGTGCTGGAGTTCATCACGTTTAGGTAGGATACTAAAATGTTTGGTAAGAGTCGGATTGTCAATATATGGTTCCAGTCTGGCTTTAAAATAAACTAATTCTGAAGGGAGTTATCTTTTATGTGTCTGTAGCATTAGAAACACTATCTATTTGTATTCAATTAAATAGGCTTTTGAAAATCTTTAGAAAAGTATTCCCTTCGTTACTCAAGCTCTTAATAAGCTACAGGAATGCCGATGGCAGTCAGTGAGGGGATGAGGTGAGCTGCGGAGCTGACTGAGCACGGCCGCGCCACTGCGGTGCGGGCAGCCGCGGAAGGTGCTGTGGGCACTCTCCAGAGCGGCGCTGTGTGCTGCGGCCGGGTCACCTGCAGGCACCAGAGAGGTGAACTGCTTAGAAAGGAGAAGGTAGAACATTTACCTGGTGGTGTCTGCACAGCTCCTCCCAAGTCTGGTGGGTCCAGTCCCCACTCCTCCTGGCAGAGCACCGGCGAGCGCTGAGCGCAGCATCGCAGCCGCCACGCTGCTGCTCGTGGTCTCACTCTCGTTATGAACCAGACTTGGATGGGAGCGCAGGACTTGGTGCATTCTCAGTGAGTCCTGAGTACTCTGTCACGTTCCAGGGTGCTTTAGAGTACCTGGGAGCCACCTGGACGCGTGGCACTTGGAGGTCTCGCCGTGCTGAGAGACAGGAAGGGATCTGTGTGCACAGTGCCTGGCGAGACTGCCGCTGCCTGTGGTGGATCTCACCTCTGTTCCCTACCAGCAGCGAGGAGCGGCTGATCCCGCTGGATGCCACTCAGACAGGGAGATGGCCGGCGTTTCTCGTGTGCAGAGGGCTGTGTTGAAGCTGGATGGATAGTAACAGCCACATTTAATCTCAGGCCACCCCCGAGATTTAGATTAATCGACAATAAAAGGTACCAGTGCAACTCTGCTCTTCAGGTGACACTGTTAACCATAGAAATTGTTAAATGCTGAGGTAGTTTTGAGATGTCTCTTAAGTGATAAAGATTAGACCTGAGCAGTGCTTTAAAGTTATAATTTATTTAAAGCAGTCACAGTCCATTCAGTACGCAAGTATTGTCAGCTGGGAATGTGATGTCTGGTGTAATTGAATATAGAGAGTGAAGAGACGTGACTGTTTGCTGAGAGAGAGCTGTTTCTTTGTGGGCTTTATCGAGCTGCCAAGTGAGTGGTAATGCTACACATTTTCCCTCCCAGAGTTTATCTGTGGTTTGTCCACCTCTGCTCATGTTTCATGCTCCTTTTTTTCCGTCTGTCCCTGTAAGTGGATTGCTAGGAGTGCCCTGAGAAGCCTTCGGTGAATCTTTATGCTCTGTAAGGTGGGGGTATGAGCAAGTGATTAGGCCCCTGCATGAAGTCCAGTCTGAGTATCTCCAAGAATCCCTGAGTAATGCAGAGAGCAGATCGATCTTGGAACGTGCAGACCTCGAAGGGCTCTCTGTGCTGTCTGCACCGATGTAAGAGGGGTGTGGAGCACGTTCGGTGGAGCTGGGAGCAGTGGCTCAGATGCTCAGTAAAAAGGTACAGTTAGATGGAGAGCAGGTCCCGCTGTGAGCGTGTCGGTGGTCCCCTCTGTGATGTGTCCACCCCGAGGGAAGGTGGTGAGCAAACAGATAGGAAGCACATGCAGAAAAGGAATATTTATCACTCCGATACAGACCTGACTGCCCAAGTGAGCTGGTGACGGCGCTGCCTGGCCCGAGTGTTGGTGTAACCACATCTGCCTGCTCCACTTGAATGGTCGAGTCTTCAAGTGGGAAACACAGGAGGACTCAAAAGGCTGGTTGTGAGGGTGTGCAACGGTTCCTCACAAAGCAAGCAGCCCGAATTAACAGAACAGCATTCTTTAAAAAACCCCCAAAAGTTGTAATATTTTGGTTTCTGTTTGGTAAAGTTATAAAACAAATTTTTATTCTGGGGAAAAACGTTTACAATTTTTGCAGTTCTACCTTCACTGTTTGGATGTTGGGTTCCCCTCCCTTCCCTGTCAGATGTTCACAGGAGATTTTCCTTAAAAAAAGAACAAGAAAAGAAGAAATCACAAAGGTTTGACATGAACATTTCAATGACATAGTAAACACTCTGTTTTTTAATGCACATGGAGACTAATTCATGGAAAGAGTAGAGCAGATTATTATTTTGTGCTTTGAATTACACATGGGCTGCCAGAGGAAACAGAATTTTGTCAGTACTTGCTCTGGACTAAGAAGCCATTTTGGACTGTCACAGAAAATGCTCTGCTGGAATAGATAAATTAAAACAACAGATAATGTGCAACAATAAAGGGGCAGAAACCTGTAATTGCTAAAATAATGTCACTCAGCCATCTTTATTTCTGCTTCATTGTGACTAGATTGATGTTTATAATTTTCTGCTATTCTGATGTAAAATTACTCCTTTTTCTGCCTTTTTTTTCCCTATTTGACAGACTAGAGACGACTTCCTGGGTCAGGTGGATGTGCCCCTCAGTCACCTTCCGGTAAGCAGAGCTTTTATCTCAGCGTGCTTTTTCTTGGTATCACCACATGTGAAAACCCTGATGTTCTGTAGAATTCATTTCCACAAGTAGTCCAGGTAAATTTTCTTAAAGCAAGCATTCCCAGCATGGCATTAGAGGCTTAAAGAAAAATGTTACGGCCAGCAAAGCCCCAGCGTGCTAAGGAGCTGGGAGAAATGGTTCCCTGTGCAGGGACAGCTCTTCCTGGCACTCTCTGGACACCCTTGTCTGGTCTGAGCCGACTGCTGAGCAGGGTGCCACACAGACTGGTTGTTTCTCAGCACACTCCTGGTGGTCACTGTCCTGTTCATCTGGCTTCTCCCTTTTCGTGACTTTCCCTTGCAAACAGTTGGACAGTTGTACTCTCCCTTGGCAAACGCCACTGCCTCCAGAACTCTTGTTAAAATATTGAAAAACCCACGTTTTTGGGGTCCTATGTATCAGTCTGATTTGCTGTCTCAATGCATGCTGTTAAGGTGATAGGATCGTAATTTACTCACTTCCCTGAACTTGGAGGGGTTTTTGTATATGAATGGGTGAACATGGGGGTGGTGGAAGTTATTTAAAACGTTTACATCAAAATCAGATGTCAGTTTTTGCATGACTGTTGCATTTGTGCTTGAATTTCCCTTCTTGCCATTGATGGATGTTATGGTAGGAGGAAAATGGCTTTGTAAGGACTTTGAGTGATGCTTATTTGGATGTGTCTGTTATGGTTGCTCTGGAGTCACAGCGCTGTCGTTGTTGGCTTATAGACTATAGTAGTTGAAAAATACAATGGAATGATCAGAAATGTCTTCTAATGAAGAATCCATCATTCCATTCTCATATGAGCTCATGTCCTGTGAGCTGTGTTGTCTAGGATTATTTTATCTGTACTGGTGTGTGTATTTCCATTTCCCTGTATCCATATGCACAGACATCATCTATACAGTCTGGACATACCTGTAGACAAAGTCTTACAGCGTTGAGCTCTGTGTGTCTTGCAGACAGTGCACTGTGAAATAAAAATCATGCAGGATGTGTTAGTGCATGCCTGTTCTGCAGGGTCAGGGAGTATTTTAAAGTTCCTTTTTAGTGAACATTATTTTTAGCATTTAAAAACCATCAGCCAGATGTGAGAGAGAGATACAGACATGTCACACGTGTTCTGCCAGCTCTTTGTTTTCCTTCCATGTTCTGGAGGAAGAGAACAACTCTGTTCTCCTCCCACGCAGAACGTGAGTGTGTGTGTCAGGAGTTGGGTTGTTCTGTGTTCAGAAAGGTTTGGTCACAGAACTGGACTCGAGGAGTGTTCCTGTTTGGAGGCCTGGGGCTGGGAAGGGATCTACAGGTACGCTGTTTAGTGGCTGGCAGATGGGCACAGCTCTCTGAGCAGTGCCCAGTAACCTCGTGCTCCTTTCCAGAAGGTTTGGTGTTGCTCTGAGGTCCTGGATCTCTGGTCTTACTGGAGAGTGCATGACAATGTGCTGGCTCTTCCAGTGTAACACAGTTCATGTTCCAGTTTTGTCAGCCCACACTGTGCCATCGATGAAATAAAGTGCCCCAAACAATCACCACATTAACTATGGACCCGGATTTCTGATTCTCCGACTGACCTTGTCATTTCTGAATCCCTGGTTTTGTACCTATCCATGTTCTTGCAGACATGAAGGATGTAACCTACTTGCTAAGAAAGCTGAAATTCTCCTGTAAGAGAAAAGTTTCAAGATTTAAGGCTTTATGAAACTTACAGTTAAATGGAAATCAGAAGATGTAATCTGTCAGCCCGATAATACTGCTTACGTACATCGTAAAAGATTTCAGAGTCTTAATGATCTTGGAAAGTCTCAACTGCTTTGAGATAAAAAATGAAAGCCACCTGAGGAGGCGTTTTGTTTCATCGTGCAGAAAAAACACTGCTTCCAAACAGATGCAGCCTTTCCTGACACTGCTGCTGGGTGACTGGAAAGAGCTGGAAGGTGTTTGTTTAGTTGGTCTCCGAGTTGTGAACGCTGTGTGCAGGTATAAATGAGACGTGATCCGTTCAGCGACGTCCGGGGACTGCTGCGGCAGCCCTGTGTGGACACCTAATGGTGGCACACAGGGAGAGGTCTGCCTGCTCCAACTTCCTGATTTAAAAGTCTTCTCCAGCATTTCCAGCCATCTGTGTGTGGGTGTTCTATATGTGTCTGCCTGTGGGCAAACCCTTTAATATGCTGTTTTCTTAAATGTTTGTAGACTGAAGACCCAGCCATGGAAAGGCCATACACATTTAAGGATTTCCTTCTCAGACCAAGAAGGTGAGGGGGAGTACCTTTTTATTTTAAAACATTTCTTACTACAGGGTTTGTTACTTGCAGCTATTTAGGGGTTGTTGAATGAAATCTACCTCCTTGTCTTCTAGCCACAAATCTCGTGTAAAGGGTTTCTTGAGACTGAAGATGGCTTATATGCCTAAAAATGGTGGCCAAGAGGACGAAAACAGTGATCAAAGGGATGACTCTGAGGTAAGGCTTACTGCTTGTGGAAGCATTCAAGTTATAAGAGATACAGGTATAACTGTAGGAACACTTGTACCTTGAAAGATAAAACCCTGGTAGCAGTGTTCTTAGCAGCTTCCTCTCCTCCCCTTCTCCAGCTTTTTTTTTTACTGTAACCTTGTGTTTTCTCAACCATTTCAAAGTATTTCAGCTGCCACAGTGAATTCTAAAGTCTGTCTGACTCAGTTTGTGAGCAAGTACAAGTGGAAGTCATGCTAAGTAGAAGAATTCAGAAAGCCTGTGCAAGTAATTTATAAACATAATGGTCTGTATTAGGTACCTCTTCTTCAGAGGCCGTTGCAAAAATAGGTAATATAACACTTTAGTTTTATTTCCATGACAGCGTTGATTTTGAAGAGAATAAAGCTCATTACAGCAGGTTTAAAGACTTCTCAACACTCTTGGCAGCCATCATCCATGGTAAGAATTAGCTGCAGTTAGGGCTGATTGAGTGGGTGTCAGCCCAGGTTTGCCTTACACTAGTAGAGTGCAGCAGTCACCTGTAACTTGGGAATGAGAGCTCTCCCAGGCCGTCCCATACATCTCCGAGTTCCAGAGTTATCCCTTGGTTCCCTTTGGCTTCTCGACTGGGAATCTGCACCCAGCCACCACCAGAGCAACTGACCACCCAAATATGTTTGGGAATCCTCGCTGTAATGAGCTGGGGGGATTTCAGGTTTTTTGGCACTGAAGTGAGGTGCCCACTGTAACTATGGAGTTTATTCTGTTCTCGATGGTTTGCCTTTAAGTAATTTTGAACTTCTCTTTGGAAAACTTTTGGAATCTGCACCTGTACACTACTGTAAGCAACAATTACATACATGAAAAAAAAATATAATTTTTTTCTTCATTCCTAAGCATGGATGGGACGTGGTTGATTCCAATGACTCCGCATCTCAGCGTCAGGAGGAGTTACCACCTCCCCCGCTGCCTCCTGGCTGGGAAGAAAAGGTGGACAACCTGGGGCGGACTTACTACGTCAACCACAACAACAGGACTACGCAGTGGCATCGGCCAAGCTTGATGTAAGCGGCAGTGGGTGCGCGTACGATCATCAATGAGGGTGCTGATTTTTTGGATTTACATATTTGAGGCTGGACAAAGTCTGAAGCAAGGCTTCAATGAAGCGGTTTCTAGAGGCACACTGTTCGTTTCAGTAACAGATTAATCCTGATTTTGGTGCTGTGCGACGTATATGAAACTATTAACGGAAATTTTTCACAGGTGTGCGAGTAAACTGAGAACCAAAGTCCAGGTGTCTTGTCTAGACTGAGCTTTTGCCAGGAAAGGTTGGGCCAGATGATCCTTGAGATCCCTTCCAACCTGGTGTTCTGTGATTCTGTGACATTGGTGAAGTGCTTCCAGATTAATTTACTTTGGATTGAGGGATTAAACAGTCTGCTGTTCATGAAGCCTGACATATGCAAGAATAGTGATTTTTAGAATCAAAAGCATTAATGAGGTTTGAAAGCAAGGGACAAAGTAGGTGTTTTAGTTTAACACTTGTTCTTTGCTTGTTCTTTCCCCCTTCACATGCTCTCATTGCCCCACTCTCCAGTGACGTGGGATCCGATTCCGATAACAACATCAGACAGATAAACCAAGAAGCAGCCCACAGGCGGTTCCGCTCTCGGAGACACATCAGCGAGGATCTGGAGCCAGAACCTATGGAGACTGGGGACATTCCTGAGGTATGTGAGCCTCGTGGGTTTAAGGAGGTGACTAACGTCCAGTTTCTCATTTGTGAGCTAATTACTCCCCAACATACACAGTAATTTTTTCACACGGTGTTTGTGGAAATTGTCTTGGTAAAATACCAGTGACAGAATAAAACTCCTGAGCAGAGCTGTACTTTCAGGGTCCCCTGCATTTGTGGGTGCCTGATAATAAATGCACAATAGCAAATACTATGCAAATGCTAGGAGGAGCATTTAGAATCCCAGGCATTGCTTGTTATACATACATTGATAGAAACACTTCAGTACTCTGCTTGAGTAACAGTGGAGTAAGTTGTAAAAGAAGGGAAACGTACTGTTTGGAACTGCTGTGTACTTCACTTTTCTTTAGTGTCTTTGGAGGAAAGAGAGCTGTTGGGTTTTTTTCCCAAAATACTTGGTTTCAGTTAGAATTCTGAGATCTTATTAATCAGAGTGAGTGAGTTTTTAATTTATAGATAGACTAAATTAATTAAACTTGGTAGACATTTGTAGGCCTAAGTGGGAGTTTATGTAAAGCTTTAATACCATTAAATTTTAAGGAATATTTTATGTGAATCACAGACAAAATTCTTTGTGAAAGCTAGTTTTGGTTCACTAAATGTTATTGAGAGCAACAAATAGATTGCTAAAGCTATTGTTGCACTTGTCACCTGATAATACTTGATTTGCAGATTCCAATGAGTACTTTCTATCATGCATTTTGTTCTAAATGGAAATTAACAGTTATTTCTTATGGTTTTAGTAAAGGTGCAGAATTAGATTTTGAACAAAATTTCAAATGGAATTTATTTAATGAGAGAACTTTTTATGCATCTTTTTATCTACATAATTTTCTGTGTTGCATCCTAAAGCATTGTGTCATCATCACCATGAAGACTGTTTTGAAGTCCACATGAAAACCATTTCTCCCTGTGACTGCTTCCCACTGACTAGAATGGTTTTTTGGGTATTCTGGGGATTGGTTTATTTTGTCAAGCATTAAGGCCAATTATCACACCTGTGTTTATCACAATGGTCACATAGAAGGCAAAGGGAAAGAAGACTTGGTCTGTCCTTATAAATCCTTAACATACTTTCTTCTCTTCTGTTAGCCTTGGGAAACGATTTCAGAGGAGGCAAGTGCAAGTGGAGATTCCTTAAGCTTGTCACTGCCACCTCCTCCTGCATCTCCAGTGTCCCGCACCAGTCCTCAGGAGCTATCTGAGGAACTGAGCAGAAGACTTCAGGTCACTCCTGATTCCAATGGGGAACAACTCAGTTCACTGATGGTACGTGACATGCTGCTCTTCCTAGAGAAGCCTCTAGTGCTGTCACCTTCTGTTGGACACAGTCTGAGTCATCTACATGGATGGGTAGGAACTGCTGGCCTTGGGAAAACCTGAGTGTGCAGTCAAAAAATGCATCAGAACTTCACCACAGAGCAAACTGCCCTGAACAACAGAATTCCTCAGTTGAGATTTAATACTTTTCAGACTCTGCTACTGTTATACCTTTAGTGAAATGAAATATATAATATTAGAGGGTATCAAGCTAAGAATTTTGGAAGGAAAGAGGAGAAACTGCTAATGCTCTTTCAGTCATCATCCATTTTACGACATGATGCCCTTTCTTAAGTTCAGTATTTTAACTGTACATGTTTCTAGTCATGTACTTTCCTGTATGAGGGTTTTATAAACCCCTCAGAGTTTACTGGATCAGCTGTTATAAGACTAACAAAGGATCAGAATTGGAAGTAGGGAGTTCTGGTGAAATCCTCTGCAAGTTTGTAAATGGTTAATCTGGAAAAAATTGTCTCTTGCCATAAGAGTTGACTTGAGGTAAAACCAAAAACTGTTATCTGTATTTGTGTTAGCCCTTAGTTTGTCAGACTGGTGATACCACAAAAATAAGGATAATACATCTGCAAGGGGGGGGATGTCTTGTGTCTCTTTGATTAAGAAAACCATTGTAAGTATTAAGCAGAACATCCTGCTGTGATTTATTCATTTTTTATTCTTGGTGTGTGCCATGAAGGCACCTTTGCTATTCAGGAAATAATAATCACGTTTACTCTTGTTCTGATTAAGTAGAACCTTGATTAGGTGCAAGTTTTTCACACAGATGCTAGGCAATGGGTGTCTTATCATGATTTGACTGTTATCTATAAGTTAGTTAGCAAATTACAGCTCTGGTGGCTAACCACCTGCATAGAGAGTCACTTGTGGGTTTGGAGATAACTGCAGATTTTAGTAGCCCTTCACGTGGAGGGCAGGAGATTAATCAAATTGTTGCAGTGCCAAGATCAGGGCCTACTTTTTTTTTACATACTAACAATAATAAATAAGTGGAATATCTGCAAAGTTATCTTAATTAAAATAATTCAATCATTATATTCCTATACAAACGAGCTCTCTTTATGAGCCATTAAGTGATAGTATCTTTTTATCAGTACAATAAAACTTATAATCAGACTACACTTGCAAAGTAAGGAATTGTCAGAGCATTTAAATCTCTGTTACTGCATTATCCAGTGTGAGGGTGAAGGGAAACCGACAGGAGCAGAAGAACCAGCCATGAAATGACTCCGGAGGTGTCTGGCTGAGGCACCCGGAGGTCGGCGCACGGAGCCCGAGTGACCCCTCAGGCTCTCTGGATTCCTTCCAAAGACATTTGAACATGTTTTTCCAAAAGTTCGTGGTGTTTTCACCTCCCATTGCGTCTTCAGTTAACCACCCCCTCTACTGCTGATCCCACACCCGTTAATTCTCCTGTGTGTCTTCCCAGATGGGATGGCCTGTTCTCTTCTCTTAGGTCAGGTCAATAAAACATTGCACCTTGGATGCTAGAGATGAGCACAAGATGTATATCCAAGTATTTTCCTTTTCTCAGTTAATCTGAAACAGTCCAGAATGGAATGCTGAGAATTTAGATTTTCATTGCTTGCCATGTTTCTGTAGAAGTATTAAAACTAAAGACACTGCAATGTAAATATTATTTTTTAGGGATTTGGATTAAATGGGAGAAAAGTAAAATTACTGAATAAAACCCCATTGTTTAAGACATCTTAACTTAAAGACATCTTTTTTTTTTCCTTTCAGCAAAGGGATCCTTCTTCAAGATTGAGATCCTGCAGCGTAACAGACACAGTTGCTGAGCAGTCCCAGTTATCCTTGGTAAACCAAAGCTAACTTTCTTTCTTTTTGTCTGAACATCCTCTGGTTCTGAATATGTCTTTCCTTAGGTCAGTTCTAATCAGATATAAATCAGTAACCAGCATGGGCTTATGACTGTCCCCAATAGTAATGGACACCAAATTATCATCATCATGGTCAGCAACTGAAATGAGGCCATTAATGAGAGAGAATAACGTTTTGAGACTGAGAGTGTGGTCACGCTAACTTGAGTTGTCCAACATAGAAATAGAGTTTACTACACTCTAGGTTATGTCATAGTCAGTGGAGAGAGAAAATCCTCCAAGGGCTGTTTCCAGCTGGGGTAGGAGAGGGCAGTAGCACCGTCTGTCCTTGGAACTGTAGCAGCCACAGGACTCTCCTATCAGGTGTATTTTCCTGTCCCATAAATTGATTTTATTTGGAATATATAAATTAAAAAGGATTGGTGTTTTACCTAGTTGTAGTTAAAAGGAGCCTTTTTATGATACTCCTTGTACGACAGAACAGACTAGAACTGCATCTGTTGTAGTTTTTTAATCTGAGTGATTTTGGTAAGCAGCTGCTTCTGCAGTTTTATTTAAGTGGATTCTTCAAACAGGAAAAGATGCAAAGATGTTTTTTTAAAAAATACTCTCACATCATAACCATGCACAGTGTTGGTCTAATGAGAGAAAGTTCTGTGTATTTTGTCCTACAACCCAGGGATGAGGATTGCAATGGTCATGGGCTGTAGAGAGACTACATAAGTAGGATTGTGCAAGATAGGCTTTCGAATAAAACTGTTCAGATTTTCAAAAGAATTTACTGTTTTTAAAAATTATGCTTTTCTTCCATTTTTTATGAGAAATATATTACATGTGAATCTACAAATAGCAAATTTGTGTGTCTTTGTAATGGAAATACTGACTAAATAGAGCATATCAGCGAGTTTATTAAAGCTGATAAAGTTTCTCCTTTGCTTGTTCTTTCTCTTGCTTTTGGCCACTTACAATAGCCATTGTGTTCTCCTCTCAGTTTGATTTTTTCATGTGTTCTGGAAGTTGTTTAGTGCATCTCCATTTGCTGTGCACAGGCATGTAATGGCTTTGCTCAGAGAGCTCCTGCTGAAGTGTTCTCGCCTCTGTACTTTCTCTCCCGGGGAAACAATGGTGTGGTTCCCAGTACAATTACACCTTAACTCTCTCTCCTGGACAGAGTTGATTCCTGGTGCACTCTGGTCCAGAGGGGTTCTGCTGCTTTATTTGATATCACTTTATGGAGTCTGGGTTTCTGATCACTTCAGGGCACCTGGGTTTCTCCAGCTGGTGCGGTCAGGTTGGGGCTGGTGATGTCTCTCACTTTATTCTTGTAGAACGCTCATGTCCTTTGCAGGTGTTCAGAACAGCAGAACTGCAAGTGTTGCTCTAAAACAGGGATGTTACCTGGTCTTAACTATATTTAATCATTACTGAGCTAATAAGAATTTATTTCTAGCAGCTAAATCCATACTTTATTTCTAAATACAGTGCTGCTCTTGACTGTATTAATCCTTACTGAAAATTCACAGTATCTGTTCCCTCTTTTTAATCTGATTCCTTCTGTGCATTCACTGATGACCAGACATATCCATTTTTGTTTTTAAAACCAAGTCTATGGGCAGAACATGCAAAATTTCATTGGAGAGGGAAAAAAAAATCATGTTACATTTAGAATAAATATTATCATCACTGCCAATACTGAACATATAGATTGGATACAAGAACTCTTGAGATTAGTTCCCTGGGTGGTTTTTGTATGTGATTCTGACTTGGTTATCAGTGATTGATGACTCAATTTTTTGGCTATTATCTTAAAAGTTATTTCCATCTAATTACTCTCTTTTAATAAATTTGAGTGTCTGTGATTCCTTCCTCCTAAAGATGTGACAGTAACCTGTGACCTTCATCACTAAATATACTTACCTGTAACATTAATTATCATTTAACAGCAGAGTGGTCCATCTAGGAGAGCTCGTTCTTCAACTGTCACAGGTGGTGAGGAACCAACGGTAATAATCTCTTTCTCAAGCACTCTAACGAAAATGTGGGTAGATTCAGGTCTTGTACAGTAAGGAACTCATTTTCACAAAGCAGCAGTGTGCTGAATGAAATACAGCCACTGAATCGAGAGGGTTTTTTTATTGTTCCAAATTTTCTCAAAATTTGTCAAAACACTGCAGTTTTACTCAAACATTAGCATGATTTGGATGTGCATATGCCACTGAGATTTAACAAAGCTATGCACTAAAACTGCCAAAAAATGGAAGTTACAATACCTAGTTCTGTAAGAACTGATACTCAAAGAATCAGGGATTAGTGACATCCAATCTGTATACACACAGCTGTGTTTTCAGCTTGCATCTCTCTCTCCTTACTCTCCATTAGACAATTCATTTTAATTCTTAAAGGTGATCTTAATTTGAGCACCATGGAGGTACAGTGATACATCATACAGCTCTTAATGGTCTTCCTTAATGCCAGTTTTCATTTCTCAGGCCTTGTTCAGCAGTCCAGAGCTGAATTTTTCCTTTGATCATCCAATAAAGTTCTGGAAGTGCTTTTCTGAAAGTGTAATACAAGGAAAGCAGTTTTAATTTATATTGGACTTTACCAGAAATATCCCATTCTTCTTAAACCTGGTTAAGTCTCAGTCTGAAGCGAGTTATTTCATGGAAATAATTTTACAGCTATTGCAAATAGCTTATATGAATATATGCACTCCTAGATAATTTGTTTCAGGGAAAGAAATATAATTCAAACTTGGTATGTTTCTTATTGAGGTGTGGTAATGTCAGGTCTTAATTTGGGTCCTGATGCATCATTCTGTAGTACTGTCTATATTTACTGTTTCTTGCATTTTAGAACCAGAGGGGCACAGTTGTATTTTGTTCCTGCAAATAGCGAAATGTTTGTGTCCTGCAAGCCCTGCTTGACCTGTTAATCTTTAGTTAAAGTGTGTGCTATGTGGAACTGTAACAGAAAGGCTGTTTCCAGACCACGGACTGTGGCCTCACTGGCCTCTGATGGAAGAGTTTGGAAAGCAACAGCAGCCTCTTGGAGAAGGTGGTGTCGTGCTCGCTGCCTGCCAGCGCTGTGCACAACTCTTCTGGATCCCTTGTCTGCCTGGCTGCCAGCCGGGGTACCTGGATACCTGTGCTCAGTCCCTTGGGCGAGCAAGTGCTCTCCTAGGGAGTCCCAACTCAGAGTGACTCAGCTCAATAAACACAGAGATGTACGCAGAGTGTGTGGTCTAAAACCTGTAACCCCAGGGCACCCTCCACTTCCACAACACATGCTCAGGTGCAGACATGGTCATTGTTAAAAGTTATCTCAAGGCTGGGTTTTTCAAGAAGCTTGATACCATTTGTGCTACAGTGCATTTTTTTCCCCCTCCCCATGTCCAGTTGGTTTAAGCATTGAATGTTTTCCTCACGGGAAGTACAGGAGACAGCATCAGCAACACACAGTAACAGTGACTGTGGTGAACAGTGACATCACTTGTTTAATGGCAATTAGCCCCTTTGGCATCATTGGGGTTACCAATACATTTTTGTTAGAAAAATGTCTTTCTTGTGGAACTTTTAGTAAAAAAAATCTCTTCATATTAAAGTTGGGGCTCCAGTTTGGGGTGTATCTTGTGTCTTCAGGACACCTAACCCTGAACTCAACATTTGTAACTACCAAAAAAACGGTTAAATTTGAGTTTTTGAAGCCACAATAGTGTCTTGCAACTGATCCAAGACACTGTGGTACAGAAAAGGACACAACTTGGGAGAGCTTGACTCGACTGTACAGTGACTTCAGTTCTTTCTTACTCATCCTAATAGAAGGAAAAAACATCCACCTTTCTAAGGAAAAATCATTAAAAGACAAAATCCTTTTTTGTCATTATGTAAAATACAAACTCAGAAAGTTTGAGGGCATTTGAGTTTAGCTGTTTTCTGAACAAGGTACCTGAACATGCAAAAGTGAATCAAAAGATCTGTTGTGAGAAAAAATTATCTCACTCAAAGGTGCGTGAAGAAGAGCTCATAGCAAATGAAATCAGAAACCATATTTTTGTGTGTGTTTGCTGTGTGGAACAATGTTGTTAAGAAGTTCCTTTTTAAAAACAATAGACTTGTGTAATTTGTTGTGATTATTGTAACAACAGAGTATTTTCTTGCCTGCACAGCCCTCAGTGGCCTACGTCCACACCACGCCGGGCTTGCCGTCGGGCTGGGAGGAAAGGAAGGACGCCAAGGGCCGCACGTATTACGTCAACCACAACAACCGGACCACAACGTGGACACGGCCCATCATGCAGGTAGAAGATCTGTTCTAAAGCTCCATCTAAACAGCAAACACTTTGCTTGTGTTTAGTGTCATTTCAGTTGTAGCAGCTCCTCCTCTGAAGTTAAAAAAACCATAAAAACCCTAAGCATTGTCCTGACAACTGAGGATAATAATTAAAAATCACAGTGATTGAGATTTTTTTATTAATTCTTTTAACTATATTAAGGTACAGATTAAGTTGATGGCTGCAATGGAAGGAATTTACAGAGAGGTACATAAGAACTAATGAAAGAAGGCAAATGCATCCTTAGGATTGAATTTGAAAGTTGTGTTAATCGTTTAATAATTACACCATACACTATTTGCCCTTCCAAAGGAATTAAATATCTTTAAGAAAGTATGTTTAATATTTCATAATAATAATAATAGTTACATCATTTTTTAAGTGTCCTAACTCCAAGTGAACTGTGTTCCTGACAATTTGCTGACTTGGTTTTGCTTTTGAATAGCTTGCAGAAGATGGCATGGTTGGGTCAGCCGCAAACAGCAGCAACCATTTAAGTGAACCCCAGATAAGACGGCCTCGTAGCCTCAGCTCGCCCACCGTGACTTTATCTGCTCCCCTGGAGGTGAGGAAGGCTGGCACCAAGAAAGAGCCCTTCTGTCTGACTTCTTATTCCTTGTTGTCCTGACAACTTTTAATTTCCTTTTTAGTTATGCAAAACAGACACTTTTCCCTATTACTAATTTTGCCCTAATATATTGCAGTTTTCTTTAGCAGCTCTCCATCTGGATCTCTATATTGTTCAGTAGTATTACTTCACTGTTATGGTCATTGACTTGTGTGTTTTATATGTGATTATTTGGTTTGCTCAGCTAGAACATAATCTGTGTGCATGTCTGGAACATAAATTGTTGTGACTCCCGTCAAGTGTTATGAGTGTATAAAATCAGAATTTTGGTTTTAATTTGAAACATTTATTTTTATACTGGTCACTTTGAAAATAATACATGCAATTGAGTTTTGAAAATCATGCAAAACAAGACAAAACCAAACTGTTACCACATAACAGCTAATGAGAGTATGTTTTTGGAAGGTAACTGAAAAGTACCTGAGCAAACAAGATTTAAACAGCACTAAAGTCTTGTGTTCTGACTGTGCTAGTCTGTATTTTCAAAGGTGAGTAAATCTGCATCAAGTTTTTCAAGCTGTTTAGGCACCTAAATCTGCAGTTTCCCAGTGAAATTAAAAAACAAAACAAAACAAAACAAAAACCACAAACAAACCAAAAAACACTCCAAAAACCCCCACACATCATGTAACTTCTGTTTTTAACCAATAGGCACTGATCAGTGAAGCAGTTTTATAGCTGTGATCATTTATTTAAAAAAAAAAAAAAAAAGTCCAAAATCTGTACCTGCAAACCTCTCTTTATTTTAGGAACTTGTTTTAAGTTCATATTTGACTGTTTTGTCTGAAGTTAAGAGTTGAGAAATGCTTTGAAAAGTGGATAATGTCACCTCCCATTTAGGGTACTCTCTTGTAAGGGGAGAAGCATTGCACCATGAAGCACGAACCAATGCTCCTATTATTTCCTTCGTAACATTAAATACTGACACGTGTGGGCAGCTGCAGTAAAATACACAATCAAATGTAAACAGTGGGGATGTTGTTACTGCAGAGGGAAGTGACCAAACACGGTGTCCTTCACAGCAGAAAGCTCAGTGTGTTATAAGGAGCAGAATTTATCTAAGATAGATCTAGGAAATCACTCCCAGAACTTAATTCTATTGTTAATTAGATCTGGAATAAGAACTGTTTGCTGTGAAACCAAGTTGTGTTCGTTTTACAGTGCCGAGTGACGTTTGACAAATGTTAATCTGTTCTGTCTCCCTCAGGGCATGAAGGACTCCCCGGTGCGCAGAGCGGTGAAGGACACCCTTTCCAACCCCCAGTCCCCACAGCCCTCACCTTACAACTCGCCCAAACCCCAGCACAAAGTTGCACAAAGCTTCCTTCCCCCTGGCTGGGAGATGCGGATAGCACCCAACGGCAGGCCCTTCTTCATTGACCACAACACTAAAACCACCACGTGGGTAAGAGACGTTCTGGACAGTGAATTCTAAATCAATTGCCATCCTCTGTCCACAAATTAGAGAAATGAAATCACACTGGGAAAGAAACGTCACAGGCAGCACAGCATTTCACATCAGCCTTGATATGAGAGCTGCACTTTAACTGGTTGGGTATCCAGAGTCCCAGTGCCCAGGAGGTACCTGGCATCCTTTTAATGGTGGTTTAAGTGTCTCAGGTGCGTGCGGGGCAATTACACGTGTGGAAATCTCAGGCATTTCTTGTCTAGATTTGTCTTCCAGGACCTATTTACTTGCCCCTTTTGGCCTCATTTAGGCTCTGATGTAGTAATACCTGTGCATTAATAACAATGTAAGGAGCTCATTTTCATCCTTTTTGAGGCTTTTTGTCATAGGATGGCTTATTTCTCTTGTTTTTAAGAGCCAAAAACGTGCATCTGTGTCTGAATGCCACTTAGGAGTGCATGCATTCCTGAGAACAGGGCTGTGTTTTTTGAAGCATATATCTGGATGTAGCACACTTAGTGGAGCCAAAGTCTTACATCCCCCTAACTATTAACATTTAAAAATCATTTCAGTATGTGAATCCTAATGAAGTATGTGACACATCCAAATACTAAATGTTCAGTCACGTTTGTATGCTTTGTTGTACTCTCAAAACATAAGAATAAAAGAATAACTGTAACGTAGGAAGATTCATTTTCCAGATAATCCCGGTTTGAGTTAGTCTGTAGGTCTGACTCGATCTGTTGGAGTTACAGTTCGATATTTCTGTTACAGGAGGATCCACGACTGAAATTTCCGGTGCATCTGAGATCAAAAGCATCTTTGAACCCGAATGATTTGGGCCCTCTTCCTGTAAGTGACCGTGTGTATGTATGTGGGTATCTCCCTGCTATCCCACGTGATCTGATCTGTTACTGCAGCCACACCTTGCATGTGGACACACAGGCGGCTGTCATCACTTTTCTGAAGGTGTTCCAGCTGTGGTTATATACAGCACCAAAGAGCTGTGTGACCTGTGAATCAGTCAGGCTCTTCGAAGCCAGCCCATAATATTTCTGAAATGATTGCTTATCTGAAGCTTTGTCTTTGAAGAAACTTACCTTGGTTTTATCTCTGATGATGTGCTGTTAGCTAATTACCTGTTGCGTTAGGAAAACATGGAGCAGATTGTTCAAAGCGAGCTCTGTCAATGTTCCAGCATATATTGGCATTCAGAAATGTAAATACATTTTTATTTTTTCAATGGAACTTCCATATTCTGCAGAGAAAATGATACCACTTTAACATCAGACATTTTGTCATACTTGTGATGAGAGTCTCATATGATTTACAGTGATGTCAAATGCAGAGCTTTGCTTTTTTAAGAGACTGCATCCTTAGTGGCAGAGACTAATCTGGGAAAGCTAACACTGTTTCTAGGTGCTGGTTTTTACAGCAGTGTTAATTCAGCTCATGGCCTCATTAATACCAAGTGTAGTTCTCAGAAACTGCCATTGAAGTTGTACTTGCAATACTGGAAGCCTTAGTGACAACAAGCCACTAACTGTCACCAGCACTCTCTGTGCTCCATCATGTGTTAGGGACAAGCTGTCTGCAAGCAGCGGTGCCAGTAGAAGGGACTACTGTCCCAGCCAACAAGACAGGGCAGATTAAAGTATTTAAATGTTAAACAGTTTCAGTGACAAGTCTTTCATCCTCCTCATTTTAACTGGGCTGGGTTACAGGTCACTTAGATGAAGCACTCTGCCAGCAGGCCAAAGCAAGTGCTGCTTTTGGGCAAGAGAGGTGACAAATGCCATAGTGAGGGGCCATAACTTCTGTCACCACCTGTGATCAGACATCCTCCTCTGAAACACCCTAAAATCTCACTGCCCCTGTCTTGGTTAGCAGAAAGTCTTGCCTTGTGCTTAAACCAAGCCAGGCCACTTGTGAGGCCCAGCATCTTTTACATCAGGTTAGATCGACATCTGTACACAGTTGAACGTATTCGTGATGATGTGTTTCCTGGTTACAACACAGCAGTGATGCAATTGGTCTTAAAGAAGACAACTGTGGAAGTAGCTGTTCTTTTGCAGTGCTTCAGAGACACTGAGCATGCATTAATCTCAGAGGAGACACAGCTCTGCAAGGGAGTAACTGAAGGACCAATTTACAGTTTATGCTGTTAATTGCAGGAGGCAAAACAGGCAGTGAAATCGGGATAGCGATGTATGTCGCTGGAAAGATACCAGATAAATTAGTACCAGGTTTAACCTCAGTTAAACAATCCATTTTTGAGTGAGGTAAGAATGACTACAGAATTTAACAAGAGTTTCTCAAACAAGATGGAAATGCAATCATTTCTCATCTATATTTTATAGAAGTCTGAAGCCCATGACGAGCATACAGGTGGGATGAGTGCTGGGCTGGACAGCATTGCATAACAGTCTGAACAGTCTGCCACTTACTCTCTGTTCTACGTGATAACCATTTGGAAGTTGAGAAGAGGGAAAGGATAAAAAGGGAAGAACTGAGAACTAGGTTAGACAGTCTTGTCCCACTGGCTCACATGTTTACAGTAAATAACCCACACGTTTTCAGAAGTAAAGCAGGAACCCTCAAAGCTCACCAGTGATGGACAATCTGTTCTTTGTGATCATTTCCTCAGGGTAGGAAATGGATATTAACCTTGATACAAGAAGTTTCCATTTCCAAGCTTTAAAAAGATACTTACTGTACTGGATGCAGGTGCCTGTATCAATAGCCAGTTCTTCGAAACTGCCTAGACTTTTGGCCTTGACATAATGCAACTGTGATCATTTTGTGTTTTCTATCACACAATTTAAGCAGGTGTGGATAATGTATTGCTCCAAACTGTGTGTGAGTGGTAGTATTTCACTTATTTTCTCTCTTTTTTTTTTTATTTCCCAATTCCAGCCTGGTTGGGAGGAAAGAATCCATTTGGATGGAAGAACGTTTTACATAGACCATAGTAAGTAAGCACTCAGGTACTACAGCAAATAAACAAAGGGAGGTAATAAATATAGAAGTGAAAGCTTTATAATTTTACTCTTCATTTAGGAAGCCAGGTGTTGATATGTGGAGACATTGATACCAGAGACTTAGTGCCCTCGTACGGTACTGTATATGCACTGAAAGCTTGCTTTAATTGGCTCATCAAGCTTTGTCCCTCTCCGACTTGTGAAGCATTAACATTTCTTCTCTGTGGTTTCTTTTGTTCTTGTTGATATTTTGGATTCGTTGTTGTTGTTGTTGATGATCTCATGGCTTATCTGCACTTAAGAAATTAAAATATACACTAGGAATAGAAAATAAGATGAGAAAAGATCCTATAGCCACAACTCCACGTACGGGCAGTGGAGAAATTAACACCGATACATTCTCTTTCCTCTCCTTTACAAAGGTCTTGTGGCAGTGCTGGTTCTGATCTTATTTCCTATTTAGAGCATGTTAAACTGCACCCAGCCCATTAATATTACTCAGTTCTGTTAGTGAAGTTCTAGTGTAAGTGATGTTTCATTGTAGACTTGTCTTACTACAGCATCTCAGAACTACTGTGTGAGTTTTTGTTGTTGTTTGAAAATGAAGCAGCCCACAAAGGTCGGGTTGGTTCTTCCTTTTTTTTTTCTTTAAGACTTCAGATGGACTTACAATGGGATATTTCTACTGATGGAATAACCTCCAGAGAAATAGAGAACTCAAAACCATTAGAAGAGGGCACATGTGCTACACAAAACTTAAAGAATTAAAATCTTAAACTGTTGTACATATTGACAGTAGCATGGTTTTCCTTCAGTACCAGTAACAGACTCCAGTGCTCATCTGTAGTTGCAGATATGACACTATTAAATCACTATTAAAAGACTGTCTCTAAAGCAATATGAATTCTGAAATTGTGTAGAGAGTTTTAAATACAAATTAGAAATAGTACACTCATCAAGCACAAGATGAACCTCTCTCAGGCATCAGTACCGAATTATTAATCTTTATTACTACTATTACAATCACCTTCTGTAATTGTTTCATTCTTAGAATATAAATGCTGAAAGTGTTGAGATATTCAGGTACTATGAATGTTCCCTAGATACATTTTGTAATTATCCTGCATAATGACCCAGTAATATTGTCCTATTTCTGAAACTTTTTTCTCATCCTTGAGGAAACTGTGAAAGCCCAATGCAGCCAGCACAGAAAGCTCCTCATGCAGAGCAGTGCTGACTTCTACAGAACCCAGCACGCTGTACAAACCAGAAAAGCAAAGCGCTGTTAGAATCATTTGGGTATTGCTTGTAACACAGCAGCCTGGAAATAGAGTATTTTCAGATTTTAACTGCAAACAGTTCCAGTTTCTGCAGCAGCCAGTCTTTCAACAAAAAATAGAGTCTCTAGTTCTCCATGACTGGTGCTCAGCTAAGTCAGCACTGTTTACCACCCATGGGCAGGACGATGTTCTCTGTTCACTGCAGCATGCCTGTAACTCTGCATTTTCTAGGAGCCTTCCAGGAAAATGTGACAGACCTGTTGGAAGGTGTCATGAAGGAAAACACAAAGGTTTTCCAACCATGTTTGGAACAGTTCCCAGTGGTTCACTGGCAGAGGGATGGATATATTAAATGGATTCCCCTCAAAGTCTGTCTTAGATCCACCATTCTTCAATATATTAATTAAGGATTTGAACAATTAATTACAGGGCATGTACTCATTAGTTCAGCAGGAAACAACAGTGTAGGAGAGGTGAGAGGTGCTCACTGGAACAGGATAAGAAATCAGAATGACCCTGGCAAACTGCTGCTGTAGTAAGGTGCTGTTTAATAAGAATTGCAAATTATTGCTCAGAATGGAAAAATCAGCAGAATTTTGGTTGAAAAGGGCATGAAAAATATCATCAGCTGGACATGAGTTAACTCATCCTGTGATGTATCAACAGGAATCTCGTAAATGGGACCTGAAGTAATCCTTGTGATTTCATCAGCACTGGCAATGCCTTGGCTGTGATAAAGCTGGATCTAGCACGGGGTCCCAAACTTCCAGCAAGCAGTGTACGACTTGGGAAGGGAGCAGAGGGAAGAGGGAACCCTCAGCAGCCCTCTGCAGAGGGAATAAAATTGTTATCCACATCCACTTTGGATAAGACAGGGAGACTTGAGCTGCAGTTCCAGGTAGTGTGGTTCACATCAGACCCTTCTAACTGCTGGGGCATTCAAACCCTGAACAGCATTTGTAGCGTGAAGTCCCCGTCACTGTAATAACCTGAGAAAGAGACGCCGAGTTGTCAGTAGCGTCGTACGCTCTTCAGTACGGGGCAGTAGGAAAGAACAGACGAACCTGCAGACATTTCCAGTCCTATTATCTTCGATTTCACAGAGAATTACCCCCATGACTTGTGGCTGTTGGTGCCAAGTAGGGACAGAAATGAGTCGGTATAAAACCAGAGAAGTTTGATGGGACAGGTTGGGGCAAGATGGAAAGGGCCAGTCAGGCTCCGCGCCTTTACGGCAGGCTCTGCTCCGTGGATCTCCCGGGGTTTCTGGAGCTGTCAGGCCAACAGCCTTCCTCTAGAATTCCAATAAGCACTAGATAGACTTATTGTGTAAAGGGAAATAAAATACTATTTTAATAATAATAAATTAACTGACAGAGCACATTTCTTGAAATGTACTTGTGATCTTTGTGCATTTTCTCCAGCCAGCATTTAACCCACGTCACCTTTCAAAGCCCAATCCATTTTAAAACCAGCTTGGGACACTCAAAACTGACAGGCTTTCCCAGCTGTAGAAACATGGAAGACACTTGTGTTTTAATATAAGTGGGTTTGGTTCTTTGCTGTTACCCATAGTAGCCATAAAAACTATTTTCTTGAAACTTAGTGTGTTTATTCCCAAACGTAGCAGTTAGAAAACCTGAAACCTGGACGGTTACCAACACACAGTCCCCAAATCAGAGCAGTGCATGTAACACACAGGTGTGTTGTTATGGCCCTTGCAGTGCAGGACGTGACTTTTAAACCCTGCCATTGCAGGTGGCATCGAGTTTGGTTTTCTGAGCATTGTCTTATTGTTGCAACATCATCATCTTGTTGTGATTCTGTTGTGTTCAGAATCTTGTGAGGAGCGGTGTCTGGAGGCAGGGACAGTTTCGCCCTAGTCCTGTATAACCTCCCCATAAAACCGTCCTGGTGCTCTCAAAAGCTGTGGATGAAAAGAACCGGGTCCCAGCTGAGGGATCCCTCACACCCTGCTGTAGAATTCTGCCTCCCTAATGGTCCTGTAAGCTTTTAATTAAATCAGTGCCTAGGACTTTCTCATTTTTTTAAAAGAGATGTTATTCCCTCCAAATTTAAATACAGACTCTTTTTAAAGTATAACATTTTGGCTGTCTTTTATGCAAAATTTCAAATAAATAAATTTAGTCTTGTCATTTGTCAAAGTTTTTGGGTTCCTTTACCTTTCAGGCATGAAGTCTGTGTATTTCTAATCTGAGCTGAATCCAGGACCATGTTCAGTTTGCTACTACAGACACTGAAATAAAGGCAGTGGAAATACACTGGATTCTGCTGTAGTTCTGCATTTTTGAACGAGTGTTTTCAGCTAAAGAGTGTGATGGGGTTGTGACGTACATGGGTGAATGCAGCCTGTTCTAACCCTGAAATACTAAGCTGTGGAAATGGCAGGGAAAACAGTTGTAGGGAGAAAAAAACAACCTAAGTTCACAGTGTTGGTAACAGAAAAGTAATGATAGAATTTCTTTTGTTACTTACAGATAATAAAATTACCCAGTGGGAAGACCCCAGACTGCAGAACCCAGCGATCACCGGTCCGGTAAGTACTGCTCTGGTTTTTCTGCTGAATGCTGTGACTCTGTATTTGGTATACAGGCAGGAGATGTTATGGGGCAGCAGGTCCTGCCTCTTCTCCAGACCAGGTGAGGCTCTGCCTGATAACAGAGCAGGCAGCAGGACCTCTGCCCTGCCTGGCCTTTTCCTGACAGACACGGAGGCTCAGCTGCCGGCTGTGAGGAGTCTGGGCGGGCAGGGGGAGCGGCCGTGGTGACAGCCAGGCACGGCGCCCCAAAGCTGACGCCTTGTCCCCGCCACTCACACGCTCGCACCACTGTCTGTACTGCCCTGTGCACCCTGTTCTGTGACCCACAGCCTGGAGTGCCCTGGGGGCTCTTCCACCCACTGCCAGTGGGCCAGAGCAGAGGTGGGGTAAGAACCTCTGCAACGCTGGGAACAGCGGCGCTGTGCACACTGTTCCCAGGTCAGGCCTGGAGGCTTTCCTAGCAGTAACTGCTGACATCCAAACCCATGAATTGGGGGAAAAAATGTGTGTTTCAATAAATTGCATCTAAAATAATGTAAGTGTAAAACACTCTTCAGATTATTTTTTTTCTTTCTCCACACTTTCTGATATTACAAATTACTTAGTATGGAACAAGCTATATTAAATCTTTGCCTCTTGCATTTTATTCCTCTATTGTGATAAAACAGTAGGTTTCCATATTAAGCTCTGTGAAGGGCATATGTCTGCTCTGAGTCGTAAGTCAGGGATCTTATGAAGGTATATATTTTCATTACAAGTAATTTACAGAATAGTTTTGATATAGTTGGATAAAAGCTTGATAACTATTAAGAATTAGATCCATTCAGATGGGGCTGAAAAGGTAATTTCTAGCCATGGGTATCTCCCTGCCTAGTTAACTCTGCCAGGACAGAGTTATGCACTGTCCCCTGCACTTTTTGGAGCGGAAACTGTGTTTTTGTTCTTGTTGTGGTTTATCTGGAGCCCCTTAACTTGTTCTCAGGTTCACTTTCAAAATGGTTTAAATTTTTTGTCTTTGGAGAAGCACCACTTTCAGCTGGACAAATCCATATTCTGTGGTAAGACTAGTCATTTTTTAAATCCACTATCATGTGGCATGCTCATCATTTCCTAATGAGACATGTGGATGGCAGCAATACGTTCCAGATTTTTTTGTCTGTGTTAAAAATGGGTTTTGCTCTTTTCTGTTCCTAAAAGAAGAAAAAAAACCCCGTGGGTAAGTAACTGATAAACAGCAGAACTGAGTCGAAACTTTTCATAAACTCTTAACTCGGATCACACACTGAGAAATAGGAATGTTTTGGCCGCTGTACTTCATGTGAGGTGGGGTTCAGTAGATGATCTGTGGCACACATAAGTAGATAGTACACCTTTAAATTTCCTTTTTGTTTAAATAATGTTGGCATATCCAACTGCTGAACAGCTGGAATAATCTGCATTTGTGATGCTCTCTCTGATAGGCAGTTCCATATTCCAGGGAGTTCAAACAGAAATACGACTATTTCCGGAAGAAGTTAAAGAAACCCGTGAGTACAAACGTGCGGCTTTGTGTTGCCCTTGAAATAGACCACAGTAATATCAATGATTTTCTCACTTTTGTTTGTTTATGTGTTCCTTTTCTTGTTGTTGTCACTGTTTTGTCAAATATCATAGAAATCTTAGAACCACTATGCTGGAACTTGCCTAGTTCAACATATGCTGTCAACCTGTAGACTTAGAGAAAACAAAAATAAGGGGAAACTTTATATATCACGTCTCATCTGTCATTTAATTGTTACTACTGGACAGTAATTTGCCTGAAGACCTATTTACTGAGACTAACAATTATAATGTAATCTCCTTTCACATAGGCTGATATACCAAACAGATTTGAGATGAAGCTACACAGAAATAATATTTTTGAGGAGTCCTACAGAAGAATCATGTCTGTGAAGAGACCTGATGTACTAAAAGCCAGGCTCTGGATTGAATTTGAGTCAGAAAAAGGACTTGACTATGGAGGTGTGGCCAGAGAATGGTTTTTTCTCTTGTCCAAGGAGATGTTTAACCCTTATTATGGTCTCTTTGAATACTCAGCAACGTAAGTGTCCATTAAAATGTTTCCATTCCTCACAGATAGACGTTAGATTTTGCATAAGACACAAGTTACACTGGAAAGTAGTTAGAGCTTCCTTCGTGGTCCATCAGTATTATAAGTCAAATTTCTCTGTTCTGTACTCACATTTCTGACTTGCTTTTCAGAGGACCTTTCAAATTGTGAAAATCTCATAAGCCATTTTCACTGTGAAGACAATATTCAGTGCTGCCTTGCTTGCAGCAAAACTGCAAGTGTGGAGGCTTGCAGCAGTGTGAGGAGCAATGTCAGACAACAGACTGTGCCCTGCCATCACCCTGTGAAACACCTGCTGTCTGGAGTGACAGTGCTCCTGTACAGTTAGCTCATAAACAGCTTCTTGTTTGCATTTCAGTAGTTACAGCAGTGCCCTCACCTAAGTTCAGATTTGGTTTTGTCCAGTTTTAGAACCTTGGAGCCATCAGTGTCAATGAGAGAGCGAGTCTCTCGCCTGGAGTACCTTTGTTTGAATCTGCTGCATGGAATCATTGTCTGCCTGGCTGCAGGGGGATGGAGTTCTTAATTGCAGTTTTGATGGGTTTATGCCAATATCGAGCTCACGCCTTTCTCTAATAAGTGTTGAATAGATTGTAAAGCAGATGAACAAAGACTCTATAATGAGAGTTCTCTCACATTTTGTGTCTCAGAAAAGACACGTTTTGTTACTGCAGGGAAACACAACTGAAACTGCACTGGGTAGCACAGAATGCCTGGGTGTTAACAGAGTTCACTGGATAAACACTGGCTTTGAAATATCTCCACGTAAGGGATACAGGCCACTGGAGATATTTTAAACATAATGTTATTTCGTTTTAGGTTCAGAAGACTAAGTAGTTATTTTAAGAATAAGAAAAAAAAAAATCTACTTAAACCCCTCCTATCTTTCTTCACAGATTAATAATATATTGCAAATTAAAAATACTGCTTTGACACTAATGTCTTAGGGTGACACACACAATTTCACACGAGTCTTGGTGCTCTGTTACCCAGTTAAAAGATCTCAGTCCAATGCTCAGGGGGTGAAGTGTCTTTCAGAGACATTCTCTAGTAGGCCCTGTTCAAGATGCCAGTAAGAAAACATCCTTTAACTGAGGATGGGCCATGGGCCTACACTTCATTCCTCTTCAGTACCTGCAGGTATTGCAAGAACTAAAAGCAACGACTGCAAAAGAGATTCCTAAAATTTCAAGCCCTGAAATTTGGCTGTAAAGAGTGAATAATCAAGGCTGGCAGAAGAGAGCTCAGATGAAGTTCTCATTTCACTGCAGCTGATGGCACAATGTCTCTGTGTTCAGCAATTCCAGGCTTTTTCCCCCTCTGCAGAAGTTCCCACAGCCCTCTGTCACCTGCCACAGCTGGAATCCTGTTACCCCACACACAGGAGTTTTATTTACCTTTGGCAAATAATTATTAAGGTTGTAGCAAGACAGTTAGGATCAGTCAGCCTACCCACAAACTGTCAGAGGCTTTTCTCGAGGAGCACGGGGATAAGTTCCATTCCTACACTCTTGCAGAAACGCTCAGGAATGGCCCTGAGCTCACATTATTGATTCACGTATCTGAATATCTGGTTATTTAAAGACTTGATTATTTTTTTTCTTTCCCCAAAAAGGGACAACTATACACTTCAGATTAATCCTAATTCAGGTCTTTGTAACGAAGATCATCTGTCGTATTTCACGTTTATCGGCCGGGTCGCTGGTCTGGCCGTGTACCACGGGAAGCTCCTGGATGGTGAGTGACTGCACTGGATGGGGGTGCTGCTGTTACTGGGCTCTGTTAAACGAAATAAATCACTCCAGTAATTCATGTGCTCTAGAGTGGAGTATTTCTGAGGCAAAGTCTGACGTAAGGGAACTGGAACTGTTGGAAATTGCATTCCTGATGTGAACAGTGATTCAGAAATTAGTGTCTTGCTCAACAAAGCCATTTTATAGACAGTTTTGCTCCTTTCTCCACTCCTGTTAAAACTGTAGAGTCAGCACTGCTACATAATCACTGTCCCCAAAGGGAAATCCCTGCATTGACACCAGCCATTTCCATGCAAACCTGCGGCCGAGGGGGTTGTGTGGGTGTCAGCTGCAGCATATTTTGATCTGTAAAGTTATTACTGAGTGATTTAATGAGAAAATACGATTTCTGCTGAACTTCACAATAAACAAGCAAACATGAACTGACTGTTTTATTTAGCAGAAGCTCAGCAGACGCAGAACAGTGGAGGTAACGCTCTTCCCTCTCTTTTAGGTTTCTTCATCAGACCTTTTTACAAGATGATGCTGGGGAAACCAATAACTCTGAAAGACATGGAGTCAGTGGTAAGATAACACTGAAACCACATCAGCAGTAGCAATTACATGGGGTTTTTTCCATGTAAAAGAATTGATAAGAGCTAACAATTCCAGTCAGCTGCGTGGTGGAAAACACCAGGTCACACTTGCAGCAGCTTTAGAAAGACAGGGACGTGCTTTTAGAATAGAAGTGAATTTCCCTGCTAGGACAGGTGCTGCATTGCCAGCGCACTAACAGTGGTGAGAGGCACAGGGAGAAGACACAAGGTCAGCAGAAGACACCACCTAAGATGTCTCATTCTACTCTGAGCTCTTCCTCTGGGTCAGCCTTCTCCCTGTGAGAGGGAGCACCACCACCAAGCCCCGCAGCGTTCTTGTGCTGCGGAGCAGGAAGAGGGAGATGCAGGGGCTCAGTTCTGACCTGGCAGCGCGGGAAGTTGCCGCAGGGCTGGAAGGAGGAAGGGCTGCCAAGTGATAAACAGTTTTCTCCAGAATAAACTTAATGAATGCAGCACAAGTTGGGCCCTTACATCCATTCTGGTTTTGTTTCCTGCACTAATTCCACTTTCACACCGTCAACACTAATTGCAACCAAGTACTTTTGTGTTTGGCACTCTCTGGGAGAAAAACAAACGGTTCTACAAGGGATTTCTGCACCTCCCTAAGCCTTCTTCACCCGCCCCGTCCGGTGACTCGCGAGCCCAGCACCGGGGCAGAGTTACAGCTGAGAGGGACTGAGCTCAAGTGCAAGCTTAGAACCAAGCTCACGAGATCCATCTCCAGAAGGATCTTAAAGGGATGTTCAGGCTATTCCGACAGGGAGCTGGGAAACCTTTCATTAGCTCTGCAGCAGCTGTCCTAACTGTGCTCAGTAACAGAATAAAACACAGTTTATTCTTTTTGATGTTTTAGCGTTTTACAGATTTTCAGTTACTGACACCAACACTGGTTCAGCTGCTTAGCCTCTCCTCCAGCTCCCACTATCTCATAGTCCCCAGATTTTGGCAGGCCATTCTTCTCTTGAAGCGTATGAGTAGATAATGTTTTAAATTTATTTTGAAATTATTTTTTTGTCTCTCTTGCTTGGAAATACTTAATGATAGCTACACACAGTTTTTTCATTCTTTTTTTCTTGGGTCAATCCTTAATTATTAAACTAATACATAATGTAGATACAACCCTTTTTGGAAATTAGAGGGGTCTTTTATTCACCAACCTTCAAGGCTTTTAATAACAGTGCAATCAGTTATTGTATATTACTGATGTAATGAAGTGGTATATAAATTGTGTTGCAAATAATTTAATCAAGATATTTTCTAACCAATTATTTCACACCAACCATATATACGTATTTACCTAATAGATATGTAGAGCCAGTTTAATGTGTTGTATCATAATGCAATTAGGAGTCCATTAAGACAAGTTACATGAATCTAAAATATAGCATGTAAGAAAAATACATATGACTAAAGGAATCCATCTTACCCTGCTTTACAGCAGCTGGGCAAATAAATGAGTTCTCATCTTTCCAGTCCCGTTGAAGTTCTAGTTTTAGATGTTTTCATTTGTTCAATTTAAAGTTAAAGTCTGCATTTAAGGGTCAGATTTCCACACTTTATTTAATTCTAACCCACTGCAGGACAGCGAATACTACAACTCTCTGAAGTGGATCCTGGAAAACGACCCTACGGAGCTGGACCTCATGTTCTGCATAGACGAGGAGAACTTTGGCCAGGTATGCAAAGGCTGTCCCAAAAGTCCTTACTTCCATCTTCTGTCAGTTACAGACAGACAGGGATTAAATACCAAGCAGGTTCTCTGCTGATTGTTAATGGTCAGTCTGGGCAGACTGGACAGTCACCTCTCTTTCCTCCTGGACTGCCTGAGACTGGGGCTGCCACAGGAGGAAACGATGTTCTCGCCAGGGAGCAGTGTGACATCTTTGTGAGAAGCCGTACTTGAAGCTGAGGACGATACTTGCAATGAGGAGTCATAAAGGTGTTACAGTTTGTCCTGAAAAATAGTCTCAGCCTGGGAATGTTTGGGGTTTTATAGGTTGAAGATGTTCTCAAGGGACAAAGTAACTGGTAGGATTATAAGCAGTGGAGTGCTCTGTTTGTAGTGTCTGCTGTGAGTGCAGGCAGATGACACCACAAAAGCAAGCCTGCTCATTTCAGAAAGGTTCAGTCTGCGGACAACGAAACGCTCGATGCATTTTTAACAACTGAGAAGTAAGTGTGTGGGAATAGAATTCATCAGCCCAAGTCAGAACTCATTTATCAGGAGATAAGCCTTGTCTTGGATTTACAGTTGGTCTTTAGAGAGAATCCTATTAAAACAAACTTCAGAGCTCTGTATCAGCCTCTGGATGGAGAGGAGCTGGGTGCAGATAACTGTGCACAGGTACAGTGTGCACTCACCTGCCAGCATTTTTAACAATCATTTATTTACAGCTGTGGAGCTGACCCATTTTGTAACGTGTGCTCACGTGCAGTGACTAAAACATACTGGGTTTGTACAACCTCAGGACTCAGGAACACCTACCTGTGTCCTTAAATTAATTTGCTTTTATGAGCTTTTTTAGCATCTTCAGTTTAACTCTCAGACCTGGATGTCTTGGTCCAGGTTCCACTGGTGTCGTGGACCACGGCGCCTTTTTTAAAAGCGGGCTTCTAAATTTCAAAGCATATGCACAGAGTCAGGAACACTCTGATCCACTTCTCAGTGCTCTTTCCTGAAATAACATCAGCTTATTGGTTACATGGAAAATTAGGGAGAACACTAAGGTCACAGGATGGAGTTTTTGTAATACACTGGGTTGGTTGTTGGTGATTTTCATTATCTTATTTATCATTCTGTAACGATTTGCCTTCAAATTATTCATACCCTTTCACTGCCAGCTTTCACTTCTGGCAGAAGTTTATCTCTGACTGAAAGTGTAAATCAGCTTACTGGAGATACTTTCTGCTCTTACTGGAGATACTTTCTGCTCTTACTGGAGATACCTTCTGCTCTTACTGGAGATACCTTCTGCTCTTACTGGAGATACTTTCTGCTCTTACTGGAGATACCTTCTGCTCTTACTGGAGATACCTTCTGCTCTGCTCCTAACTCTTTAGTACCTCCAACAGCTAATTCTGGCATTGCCAGCAGGATTGATTTTTTGTTTAATTTACGATTAAACAAAACATCTGATTCCAGAAGAAAATAATATTGTTTCATACTGCTGGTGAGATGCAGAATTGGCATGACAAATGTTATCAAGGAAAAGCCTGAATAAGCTCAGCAGTATGAGGATGGGATCTGCTCTAGCGAGGAGGCATTTGTCTCGCTAGAGATGGACACATCTGCCCAGTCCATGCACCTGGGACACTTCCCAGCAGTTCAGAAGGGATGGCAAACGCTGACTGCATTGGCACGTTCTGCCTGTGCCACTGGCCACGGCCAGCACTGTGGGGACTACAGCAGTCAAGGGACCCTGACTCACTACTGGCACTTGTTTGGCCTGGTCCTCGTGGAACCACTAAACTCGTGTTTCAGAGGCGTGTGGGTGCCCTATTAATACTTTTCTTTAATAGCACAGTCAGTTTTATTTTTCCTATCCAGTACCAGGTTTGTTTATTCTAATGGACTATTGTGCAGGTTTCTCCTTGTTGAAACACTCGGTGTTTATCCAGTCCTGCCAAGAGCTTTCCAGCCGCCTCCTTTCACAGCTCCATTTATTAGCTAATGTCTTTAATGTCTTACTGTTACTCAACCACAACATCTGATTTAATTATTAAAGATTAGTAACAGCTTTAAAAAAAGGCTTGGTTGAATGTGAGTGACTGTAATGAATTTGGTTTTTTCAGGCTTGCACTCCAAGGTGACTCCATCATAGCAAATTGTGCTGAACCATGTCTGTACTCTGTTTTTCTACTTCACTTTTTTGGCCTTTTTACAGAACAGTTTCTCTGTGGATATTAAGTCATCTCTTTTTTTTCTCAAGCATTGTGAAAAATTAGAAGGCATTTTTCTACCCTTATTAAAATGGACTAGATGTTTTCTTTACCCAACTGCACCTGCTGTTCAGGACTACAGGTTTACTTTGCAATGGTTTGCTCACAGTCTAACGTGATTGAGGATTCAGCCTCCTAAGTGATCAGATAAAGATTTGTTCCTAATGATGCCATCTTTAAATGTGGAGCGTTTTGATGTCTCATCACAGTATAATAATTTTCTGATGCTAATTATAAAATGCTGCTGCAGGAAAGTGGATTTTGTGAGAAACGTGTCCTGAAACAATGTCATCTGGTGTTTTGGTTTTTTCTTTCAGACATATCAAGTCGACCTGAAGCCGAATGGGTCAGAAATCATGGTAACGAACGAGAACAAAAGGGAGTACATTGAGTACGTACGCGTTTGTGGAACTCCTCCTGAGCGTGAGAAAGCACACTCGTACCTGGCTGTCTTAGAATTTACCTGACTTGCAGGCAGCCCAGTTTTGCTGCAGAACTCGGGAACTGTAAATGTTTAAAAGAGGAGAACTTTGTGCTTGTTTGTTAGTCTCATTTGCAGTGTTGTGTTGCAGTGATTTTTGGCTGTAAAGGTGGAAACAATAAGAAATTTCTGCTTTTATATTTTTTCATTTTTTGTTATTTTGTGTGGAATGTATTTGCACTGTCAGCTCTTTAATTTTTCAGGTAGGTCTATTTTTTTCAGTTTTCAGATGCAAAATAGTAGACATCATAAACTTTTTTTATCTCCATCATAAAGCAGAAATGAAAAGCTCTTTGAAAATGTGTGGGCCAAACTTGAGGACTGAGTTAGGTTTACATCTAGACAATTCTTCCACGGCGAGTCACAGTATTTTTATAACTTCAGAGTCAGTGCTTGTATGTTATCATCTGAAAATGATTCATGCAACTTAAAACCTCAAGTGTTTTCCCCAGAATTCCGTTATGATACAATTATTCTAGTTGTTATACTTAAAAAAAAGGCCAGAAACAAGAACAATAAAAGGAAAACCAAAACCCCACCGAACTGCAGGTGTAGTCACAGGTGGGATTTTATTTCTGCCTCTGTGTTAACATCCCAGTGATGCGTTCTCGTGCATGCGCAGTGCTCGTGGGATGTCACTTAGTGAAGCACCACTGTCCAGCAGGAGCCCTGGTGGTTTGTGTGCGTTGGTTTATTACATACTGCTTACTGCAGAAATAAGGAACATAGATAACCTGACTGAATAGCTGCTGCTTCAGAATCAATGTTCTGTCTTTAAACCTTACGTGAAAATCGCACTGGAGTTTTCCAGTGACTGTCAAATACACAGCATCCAGTATTATAGTGCCTTTGAAAATCCAATTTACGTAACACTGGCCAATATAAGAATAAAAACAGAGTCAATTAAATGAACTGCTTGGTTTTCCTAAAATCCCCACATGGGAGATGTGCTTCTCCAAGGTCTGGCTCAAAGTGCCCAAGTTAAAATGCACCAGGAGTGTCTCCAGCGTGTCTCTCTCTGCTGGCTACACAGCCCAGACCCACGACACTCTCAGAAATGGGCCAAATCTTAAATTGTGTTTAATTTGAAGCTTCCTCAGTTTTTCTGCCTACCAGAGTGTGAAATAATAAATTCAACTCTACTTGCTGGCATTTTTAATTAGTGCCTCTTTAAAGGTGAGAAAACATTGTAATTGCCCTGTTTGTGCAGATTAGGAATGAAACGTGCTTTAGTAGGGAAGGAATTGGATTTCTGAAGCGTTAGTCTAGAACCTGTGAGGTATTGATGCTGTAGGTGGTTAGCACTGAAACACAAGCCTTTTCCTTTGATGCTGCAGCTTTATCCATCTGGTTATTTATTTCTAGGCAGGCTGTCACATGTAATTACGTTTATCCTCAAATTCTGTAGACTTAATTGGGAATTGTTAATTACTCAGAGCTCTGGAAGAATAACATGTCTAGTCACTGAGGCACCCGACACTAGCAGCAAACACATCGTTTAGCACAGGCTGTCAGTCCCAGGTGAGCCTCTGGCCGTGCTCACCCTGGAGCTCAGCTCCGCGGAACAGAGCGGGTCACGTCAGTGTCCCATGGAAACGTTCCTGGGCAGGGAGAGGACTCATCTGTGGAACACAGAAGTGTCTGCGTGGGGTTTGTGCTGTGTGTGGAAGTGAAGCCATTGGTGCTATCGCTTGTCCACAGTCACTGGGGTTTGTTCAACAATGCCATCAGTGGCACGAGGTAAACCTGAGCCGCTGACAGAGCTGCTGGGTTCCCTCAGCGTCCCAGCGGGGGCGGGAGGGGCCTGAAGCTGGCACCGAGGGTTGGTAAAACCCCTGACCAGGGTGTCTGCTCGTGAGTGTGCTGACTGGTTCTGTTTATCTCCCACAGCCTGGTCATCCAGTGGAGGTTTGTAAACAGAGTGCAGAAACAAATGAATGCTTTTTTGGAGGTAAGGATCTTTAGCTGCTTTTTCCCCAAAATAGTTTTTTTTAATGCCGCCTTCTTGTACCTCAGTGTCTGCGTTAGGGGAGCGAGGAGCTTTGCGTAGCCGCACGAGTCCTGGAACGCTTATGTTTTACAGTGTCACAGTTTTACCTTGTGTAAGAATGTATCATCTTTCCCTTGTGAGGATAAAGTCAGTCTCTTTCAAACTTAAATTATTTGAGCTTGAAATAATTTGGTGATTTTTTTTTTTTAAATGAGGGACTTGTACTTCAGCAGTTATTTATTTTTCAAAAACCCTTCTTTGTCCTCTGTTGTTTACTTAGTTTCCCTGAAGCAAAGCTCCTGACAGAGAGAAACTTAAAGTTACATGATATCAGAATTTTAACTTTGCTTTGCTTCCTCCTAGGGATTCACAGAACTTCTCCCTATTGATCTGATTAAAATTTTTGATGAAAATGAACTAGAGGTGAGTTTGTTGACCTGGCATCCAGAGCCACCAGAGCAAAAAGCTGCATCGTGTTCTGGGCTCCTCATTCACCCCTTACTCAGCGGAAGGGAACTTGCAGACAATGCTGCTTTACTTACAGTGGGAAATAAGATTTTTCTCCCTAGTGAGTAAATCTGTTGATCGCATACAAGCACAAAAAATTGTAATTATTTGGCGCTGTGTTTAAGTGTGTGCATATAAAAGCATGTAAGTAGCTCACTGAATTAATGCCATTATGTCTACACTGGTCATATTTTGAGCAAAACACCATAAACGATGGTGTCACACGAAGCATGCACAGTCCAGTGCTTCCCCAGGGAAATGGAATTTCCTCTGAGCATTCTCCTGCAGAGAAGCTGCAGTTCGGATCGCTCTGTTTGCATTGGTATTGGCCCTGCTGAGCTGTTTAAAGGGTCAGACGAGAGGGAAAGCATAACCATGTTTTTCTGAAGAAGTGCCCAGATAACCCAACTCCCCCTGCAGTGACACCAGCGCCTTTCCCTTCCCTCGGCAGCTACTGATGTGCGGCCTCGGCGACGTCGACGTTAACGACTGGAGACAACACACCATCTACAAGAACGGTTACTGCCCAAATCACCCCGTTATCCAGTGGTTCTGGAAGGTGAGAGTCTTTGCATTTGGCTTCTCTGACTGTTCCTAAAGTAGGTAAGTGTTATGTATTGTTTTGTGGAGCTGTTATGATTTCCCTTTCTTTATGGAACCTGTGTATGTTGGAAATGCAGCTGGGGCACTATTAGAGGCTAGATGAGAAACAGACCCAAGATATGAAGTTGGATCTTTGGTTTTATCTAAAGTGTCTTGCAGTATTTGCACAGTAAAATACTTACATGAAAAGTGTCTGTTCTCAGAAAAACAACTAAAATACTTTTTCCCACAACAGCCATTGATTTTTCAAAACAGTGTCTGTTTTTCTGTAAAATGCTGGAATCTTACAGCTTCCTGTGTGTCCCTGAAACTGTTTCTGGGTTTCTTACATCATCTCATGACCGTGGCTGGTCAACATGAAGACTCTGTACTTGTATCAGCCCAGGAGGTTTCACTCCAAGGCCCTGCTCTGGTGCAGCAGTGACCTGATTACCTGTGAACCCCTTTCCCTGTCTCCCTGCCCCGCTCTGGGACACGTTTGCACCCACAGTGCCCCCGTGCCCCTCCCCGGTGTGCCAGTGACGGGGTGTGTTTGTCACAGGCCGTGTTACTGATGGACGCCGAGAAGCGGATTCGACTGCTGCAGTTTGTCACCGGGACGTCACGCGTGCCTATGAATGGATTTGCTGAACTCTACGGTGAGCTGCACTGGGGAACATGGGCGAGAAGAGCTGGGCCTGAGTGAGACTCAGTCATAGCCAACCTTTGGCCCCCACATAAGAATTCTCCTGGATGCCAGGAGCACCAGAGAATTTGGGGGGAGCACCTTTGCACACCATGGTGTCAGGTAGACACTCACCTAGCTCCTATAGAAAAAATTTCAGTTGTCAAGAGGAATAATACATCATATGAAGAGGAGAATGCAAGTTGAACCAAGCACCACTTAAATGTCAATGCCTGAGCGTTCTTCTTTTGCCTTACATATCCTCTATGCAAAGGTAGTGAGAGAAACTTGGGCTTGGAAATAAATAACCACATTCCTCTGTGCTTTACACAGTTTGTACCGGGCATTTTGTACTAATTGAAAAACCTAGCCTACCATTTATTCAAACACTTGATGTTAAAATCTCTGTAGTGCCCAGCAATTTATAGTTCATATGATTTTCATTTTCCACCAGGTTCAAATGGTCCTCAGCTGTTTACAATAGAGCAATGGGGAAGTCCTGATAAACTGCCCAGAGCTCACACATGGTAAGTCATAAAAGCATGAAGTTCTGTGGGGCTTTTCTGTATTGTTACAGTGACAAGGAAGGGGGAACTGATGACCGTGCTTATCTCTAGTGTATTTCAGCCTTTTATAAAGTGGGATACTCTGAAACCCCTGTATTGTGTATATTTAGAAGGCAAAGAACAGTGAGTGACACTCCCAGGGTAACAGGAGGTTAACAGGGATATGGGAAGGAAAAATAGCACCTCACCTTGTAAGGCCAACACGAGTCACTGCCACCTTTTTGTGGCTAAGAGATTTATCACCTCTTCCTCCTTCCTTCTGGAAAACTAAGAAACTTAGGACAGCTCTGAGCTGGCAAAGCAAGACTATGATTTGTACAAATAAGGGTTGATGCTTTTTTTCCCTTGGTGCTGTGATTGTATTTCAGCTGTCACTCCACTAACCTGTACCAGGCCACAGGCACCTCTTACTCTCACCATCATTTTCTCATTTCTCACCATAATCTCATCGTCCCTTTTTCATTTTCCATGATTTTATTTTTCCTCATCCCAGTAAGGGGCTATAATGAACTACAGAAAGTCTGCCACAGCATAGCCACAGAAAGCCATGCTACATGAAGGTCATAACTTGTTGGACAATTCACTAAAAATGAGGTCATAAACTGCCTTAATTTCATCCTAATTTATAGAATTTACAAATGTTAAAAGCATTCCATACAAATATGTGTTTTGCTCTGTTTCATATCAAGAATATGGCTTTTTTTTTTAAGGTAACTTAGAGTGCTGTATAGGAAAACTGACTTTAGAACACTGATTATTTTTATGGAAAAATAAAAAAAACACCTTTCTGTACCATTCTATAGAATAAAAAGTTTTATTTAAAAACAAAACAATGACAAAACTCCAAACACATTCCAAAAATCAGTCCATCCTCTTTACATTTCAATTACCTGTTACATTTTCCAGGACCTGTTCAAGACCTTCTTTTGGATTTTTATTCTTCTTTTCCCCCAGAGGGTAGACAGTTTGTCCTATAAATTCACCCCATCTTTGGTGAGCCTGAGGCAACCGGCCTTCTGAGAAAGATGAAGTGTTTCAAGCAGCTGAGTGGGGGAAGGGTGTTCTGTTGGCCTTTTTCCTCTCCTCAGTGGTTTTTAACCAATTCCTGTTTCCAGCTCTGGGGAGAAAGGCAGCGCAGTGATTTCCGACAGCTCTGGTGCTGCAGGGCTGGTGTCGGGCGCTGCCTGCAGGGAACACAAGCATGAGTTAGGTTTGCAGAGGCCACTGTGGAGACTGTCCCTTTTGGACAGCAAGATACAGGCTCTGTTAAGGCTCCCAAAATTATTTAGCCTTTTCTATTTCTTTAAAATTACATGTATTTCTCAATATATTATTAACTGATTCTTTTCCTTCCGCATTTCAGCTTTAATCGCCTAGACTTACCTCTTTATGAATCCTTTGAAGATTTGCGAGAGAAGCTCCTCATGGCAGTGGAAAACGCTCAAGGATTTGAGGGAGTGGATTAAAACACCGACGTTCTCCCCCTTCAGCAAGCTCTGCTTGTGCTTTGGCATTTGCCTGAGGGCCGGTGAGTGACTATGGCAGAGGAGTTGCACAGCGCTGGTTCACGGAGCAAACCCTTCCACAGTGCAGCTGCCTGCATCCACAAGTGTGAACTGTAATCTGTGGGTGGCTGTTCCGACGTCTCCACAGCAGATGAGCAACGGCTTAACATGAACTCTGGTCACATTTCAGCAGGACTTACTCTATTTATGTTGTGCCTCTGTAGGCAAAGCCCTTAATAAATATTTTACATAATTTCTAATGACAATGAATGGAATTAATCATTTTACAGGTATAGTATTACAACTCATGTTTACTTTTTAATTGATTAGTAATTTTCAGATTTTATTTCATTACAATTAAATATCATCTACTTGGAAAAATGAGCATTTTTTCTTAATTTCAAACCAGACTTGATGCCAGTGTCATTTTTTGAAAGCACATTTTGAGCCTTGTGTTCCCAAACCATTAAGGAAGTAGGAGAAAGCTATGTTGGACATTTTCTCTACCTGGGCTATATTTCGAGAGCAACTCTCTTCATTGAGCACATCAATATTTTTCTGTGTCCACAAGTACGGACTGGATGTTGCATTTTTGTATAAATATTAGAATAGTTACAAGTCAAGGGAGAATCATGACATAGCATGCCAAATCTCATGTTCCATAAAGAATCTGCCTCATTATTGGCAATATTTAACATGTACTATAAAGCATTTTGGGGTAGGGTTGGCATTAATCATTTTAGGAGAATATGCTTAACCCTGTCCTCATCTTTGTACAGTGACTCTTTTATTATCCTTTACTGTTTGCAACGGAGGCATTTGGAATGAAACCTGGCACTATGTGATTTGGCACTATAGACAACAGGTCTGTTTGGCTCCTATTTGTATGCATTTGCTAATGATATCTAAATAACAAATTTTTTTGTTTGTTTCTAACTGCACCAACTCTAAAGGCACTTTATGTAACACATGGAAGTCATATCTGTTTTTTATCATAAACATTAATGTGATTATATTCCTTCTCACTGCACATGTCTCTCTGGTGCAATATCTATCAATTGTGAATTTGGCTGCTGCTGATGTATAAAAGAAAACAAACCACAGATGTAGAGCTGAGCCTGCAGACATGTTCCTCAGCAATTGTTTTTGTGATTTATTTTTTACTTAATCACAAAGATTTATTTAATATACACTGCTATCTAATCAGTTTTGTTACCTATGACATGTTGCATGCTTAAACTATGATGTCTGAGTTGCATCTCTTTTGTGACGGATTAGAAGTGACAGACTTGTGTGTGAGGCACAGGAGTGAAATGGGTACAGCACACCCAGAGCAGGTGCGAGGGGTGCGGCCTCAGCAGTTCAACCCTCAGCTCTGCCCATGCACTTACCTGCAGACAGGCCTTTTTCCCCCAGTGCTGGGGAAGCCAGAGGACAGCACATGGCAACACAAAACATCACCTCACTGCCAACAGCTTTTTCAGCCCTGCCCTCACCCCCTCCCCAGCACCCCGACAAGCACAGCCTGTGGCTGAGGAGCAGCCACAGCCAAAAACTTGACCTAGTGATAGCTCAGCTGGAGAGAAGCCCTGATGCTGAGAACACTCAGAAAGTGGCTGCCTGCTGGCAAAACATGTGAAGAGCTAACAGATGCACAAGGAAGGTCATTTTATTATTTGAACACAGATAGAGATTCATTTTCTACTATTAAGTGTTCCCTGACATTTGTTTCTGACCCTTTACCTTTGATGTGTGAGCATGAACACAGGAAAGGGGATTACCTCTGAGTAGGCAGAGGAACACAGAGGGAGGAAGGTGGAGAGAATGAGGTAAATCAGGTCTTTCCACTGCCCTTCTGCATGTTCAGCACACCTGGGTATAACATGGACTTCCTTGAGGAACTGTCATAGTCCAACATTTGTTTTCTTTCTGTCTTAACCTGAAGGATTTTTGGTGTGGGTGGAGGCTCCATCCATGTCCAGTGCTGTGTACCAGAACCTTAAGAACACCTGAGACTTTGGGTTGTGAAACTGAAACATACTTGTGATCTTGCTTTGGTTCTTCCCTCCCCTCACCCTCAACTTCCAAAACAGGGCTGCTAGTACTTGTCTACATCAAAGCCCTCTGAGCTAGCCAGAATTACAAGGGGATGTTTGTAAATTTTCTTTAAAAAAAAAAAAATCCAATGACTTGATTAGTTTAACATCTTTTCAGATGCACTTACCTCACAAACTGACAGATGCCCCAAGAAGGATTCACTAGGGTCTTAAAATAGCGAGGCAAGTGCCAGTGTAAGAACTGTAATTCATGTGCATTTGGCCTGTTGTGTATTTGAGAGAAGTTTTCATTTTGAGGAAACATTTTGGTATGAAAAGGCAGCCCTCAGCTCCCTCAGGGTGTGCCAGTGGAGTGTCAGCTTTGAGTGCAGCACATAGAGACAATGCAGATTTTATTACTGTTGGCTACATTGCTGGAAAAACCCTTGGCCAGGTACCTCCCTCTCATCAGCCAGAGTTAAGATCCTCTGTGCTGTGACAAAACCCACGTGTAAGTTACCTTCAGTTTTCCAACAAGCTCTGTGAGGCTAAGGAAATGGTGTCGGCTCTGCACGTAGCAGCTGCAGAGGAAATGGATTTCCTTCTGCAGAGCTCTCAAAGCCATGCTGCTGCTACTGGGAGCCTAGGCTGGGTTCCAGACTTCCCCTCCAGAAGTCCTTCTGGAGCTCCTGAAGCTACACTTGAAGGAATATTTCTAGGAAAAAAGGTAACTAAATGTCATTTACTTAAACCATCTAAACCACAAAGCGACTGGAGCTCCAGTGGGACGGGGACCGCAGGGCGGTGCCTCTCTTAGCACAGTGCACGCTTCTGTACGGACAGTTCAGCCCCTTCACCACAAAATGGATTTAAAAAAATTCTAGTCAGCTATGGTTTTGTGAATAACTGGTAATCACAAAGGCAATACCTAAACCATTCTTGTTTGCTCTTAAGAAGCGTTAAGGCTCCTGCTTGCCAGCCTAGCTGCTGGAAACTGCTTCCTTTTAGATTTTAGTCCAAAATTATTTAAAAAACCCCAACAAACCAAACACCAACCTCTGTTACCACCAGATTTATCTATCTTTCATCTCTCTCATGTCTCTGAAGCGCTAGGCCGGTGTGACATGTGCTGATAAATGAGCAGGGGATGCTGCTGTCAGCACAAAGCCCCCAGCTCGCACCCATCCTGCAGGATGTGTGCCCAGCCCTGTCACCCTGGTCATCACGACTGCAGCCTTCAGCAGGAATTGTTCCCTGGGCACTGAAGGGCCAGGAATTGCAGCCAGGGAGAGGAAGGGGGATGGCTGGACTGCACCTTAAAGAGTTAAAATAAGCGAGCATGTGATTGCAAGGGCTAATTACCATTATGCATAGCAGAAAAAAGTGAGATTACCAGATTGGAAATCTTTCTTACCTTTGATAAAAACTTTCCCTTTTGTATGTAAAATTACAACAACAAAGAAAAATCTCTACAGTCTTCACCTGCCTGCTAGGATGCTGCACTAAGAAGCAATGCAGGTTTGACACGCAGGGGAAGCTGAGGAAGCTGGAATTTAACCATATTAATGTTACACACCCATCGGCGCTGTCGTCGCAGCCCTGCCAGACACCGTCACCACCGACCACATCCAGTCCCCTGTCTGTCCATGCACGCTCCTAACCAGCTGTTCCACCACATTCACCCTCCTTACATGCTGGAGTTTCTTCCCTTTTCTGTATGATTTCACACAGACCTTGCTTTTCCCCTGGTGTTTTACACACGGAGTACACCCACACCACCGTACACACTCTGCATGTTGGCACTTTAATCTCTCCTGCTGGATGTGCAGCTGCTGGCGAGCTCTCTGCCTCCCCTGCGGACCCGTCACCGCCCTGCGGCAGCGAACAGGTTGTGATTCTCAAAACCCAAATGGAAACTCCAGAAAACAGTGTTGCTACATTCTATGTTTGTGAACATAAGTTTTAAGTCAAATTTAAAACCAGGATTATTAATACTTCCAAACATGCAAAAGTGTCAAACATTCCAGATTAAATCCACTGTTTAATAGTTTTAAAAAAACAAAAAACCAAACAAATCTCATATTAGAAAGCTATTCAAAATTATGCTAAACTACCTTAAAATGGATTTTAACAGCAGTACTTATAAATAATGCTCATTTTCACAATTAATACAGCTTTAAACTGTGGTTGGATTTGATACACTGTGGGGAAAGGTTTTATGGACAAAAGTCATTTTTTTCCATTTATTTTCTGAGGAGCAGTGAAAGAAATTGTAGTTTGTTTTCCTGACAGCAAAAGCTCAATGTGACAAAATGAAATTCTTGTAATGAAATGATGCAACTTAATATTTAATAAAGAATTATGGAAGCTACAGCATTTTATACTTCAAATATATTTTTGTCTAACTGAGGCTTTGTTTTGTTTTGTTAAGAAAATACAGCCTGAAGGTGAGGGTGTGTGGGGAGCCTTTCACAGCCTGGGACGTGGGCGGGGGCACATCATCTCAACTCGCAATTCCAGCGGTATTTACTCTGCTTTATTAATTAGTGCACCAGCCTCTTTACTGTTGTATCAGCACCACGGAGCAGCAGCTCATTTACTTTGTATTAACTGTATTTGTGCCCAGCTGTATTCTCCTCCCTTGGGCACCAGTTTCCAAAAGGGCCACCCATCTCCTTCCCCTTCTTCCACCTCTCCCTGAGCTAGAGCAGACAGGCCACCTTTCAGAGTCAGTTCTTATCAGCTAATAGTGCTGGAGCTGTCTTGTTAATGCACTCCTTTACATGAGCAAACTTCTTTGTACTATAAAGTGTGCAATGCTGAAACACAGGATTAACCAGCACTCTTTACAAGTAGTTTAAAAACAAACAAAGAAAACCCACCTCAGCGCACACATCACTTCCAGCAATACCTACATGTGGACTAATGCTTTGGCACAGCTACATCCAGTGGGTTTCAAAAAACCCCAAACAAAACCAAAACCCCACACACCCTACAGCAATTCCATTTGTGGTTCTAGCTGGAAATGAAAAATAAATTGTGGCCAAAAAAAGAAATAAAGTGGTTCATCCTCCCTGCATGCCGTTTGTACACGGCTAGCGAGGTTCGGCTGCCCTTGAGAAACAAGTGAACACACAAAGCAGGAAACCCACGTCCCTGTATCCAAACCCCAGCCCGAGCGCAGCCCGCAGCCGCCCGCAGGAGACGCTGCAGCAGCTCGATTCGCACTGAATACACCCGTGTTCCCAGCCCCGGACCGGGCCGCTTCCCACCCGGACATTTCCTACCCCCAAGGGAAAAACCCTACACCACCCAAGTTAATTCCTTTTTTTTTTTAATCTTTCTGTCAATAATAAAAACCACCATAGCAGATCAAATGAAAGGGACAAGTATCTGACTTGCAGGTCCTGCCGGAACAGTTTACAGAAGAGCCTCCAGCAAACACACTTCCAAACACGAGTGGCAGGCGTGCTGCTCGAGGACCTGTTCAGCACTGATGGCTGCTTTGTCTTTGCACCAGTACATGCTCATGCCCAGAAGTTCATTATGTATACTAGGACATTAATTAGGTAGGGGTAACAGTTGTGAATGTGAGAATTAGTTACTGTTGAAGACTCATCTGTAACTGCACAGTGAGTATCTGGGCACTGAAAACCCAGGGGCAGTCACAAAAGGCTGAAACACCTTTAAAAGAAATCCACTCCGTACCCTCTTCCCAAAGCCGCCTCTCTGCTTCAGCACCTGCGGTGTTTCAAACCCACCTGAGCCACAAGCTGAACTTCACGTTTTTCCTTCATTCCAAGGCTGACTCCACATAAAATCCACTATCATTTCGGTCCCTTCCAACCCCTAACATTGTGATTCACATTCCTACGCAATACTGTCACGAGAAAGGCACCGAGGGTTTGCTATGGCAACCCAACGGGAAACACTCGCCTTCCAAACACCTCCAGTACCAGGAGCACAAACAGAAATGATCTCTTGATGGTTACCATTGATTATTTTCCCCAGTTTTTGACTGAGAACCTTGTTCAAATTCAATTTATTCTCGCTCTGCTTCTGTTGTCACCCGACTTACTTTCTGCTGTTTGCTGTGGGAGCTTCATTAGCTGGACAGATTAGACTCAGGTTTAAAGTGCAATACAATATAAATTCAAGGTACACTCATTACAAATACACACCGTTCTAAATCTATTATCTTCTACCCTGCCATATCCCAACCTCATTAATAAAATTTCTGACTGCAAACTTCAGTGCATTTTCCTCTCTTTGACAAGACTATCAGTAGCAAATAACAATGCAACCACTTTAAAATGTTCATATTTTTAAGTGTTCTAATAATTTGCCACAATGGTTTTGCTCATAACCCAGCAGCTGGCTGAAACATCTGCTATTGCCAGTAAATTGCACTATGAAAGCGAAGAGGAAGGCCAGAGCCACCTTCTAGGAGCTGGATTCCCACTGGTGAGCCGTTATCGGGCTCTCACTGAGCTCTGAGAGTTACCAGCACCTGAGCCGGAGCCAGACACGCGGTGGGTCTGCAGCTCTGAAGCAGAAGACTTTGCAAAGAAAGTACTGGATGATGTGTGGTAGCTGCTCAGTCGACAGCCACCAACTCACTGAAGCCGAGGAAGCCTGGTTTCCGAGTTAGGTCCCAGAAATAAGATCTGGGAATATAAAATAAGGAATTATCTATATTCCATGGGGAGAGCAATCAGGTTAACCATGCAAGTTCAAATTCAATTTTTGCCTAGCTTTCAAATGCTTAGAGCTGATAAACCGGAAATTATCCTTTGGTCCATCATTTGGTCAAAGGAGGCGATTCTCCCTTTTTACTCCACTCGGGTGAGACCCCCTCTCAGAGCACTGTGTCCAGCTCTGGGGTGCCCAGCACAAGGAAGACGTGGACCTGTTGGAGCAGGTCCAGAGGAGGCCACAGAAATGATCAGGGGGAAGGAACAGCTCTGCTGTGAGGACAGGCCGAGAGAGTTGGGGCTGTTCAGCCTGGAGAAGAGAAGGCTCTGGGGAGACCTTATTGCACCTTTCAATGTACAAAGGAGGCTCACAGGAAAGATGGAGGGAGACTTTTCACCAGGGCCTGGAGGCAGGACAAGGGGCAACAGCTTTGAACTGAAGGAGGGCAGGTTTAGAACAGGCATAAGGAAGAAATGTTTTACAACAAGGGTGGTGAGACCCTGGCCCAGGTTGCCCAGAGAAGCTGTGGCTGCTCCTCCCTGGAAGTGTTCTGGGCCAGGTTGGATGAGGCTTTGAGCAACCTGGTCTAGTGGAAGGTGTCCCTGCTGCTGGCAGGGGGGGTGGGACTGGATGAGCTTTAAGGTCCCTTCCAACCCAAACCAGTCTGGGATTCTGTGGTTCTATGACCTGAATACAGAGCTTTTTCTTGTGGAGTGCTGAATGCACCCACTCGCAGGTAACCAAGAATTTAGCTGTAATGCACATTTACCCAGCAAAGTGAGCAATAACCACTGCACTGCCTCAAACCAGCACCAGGAACTCGGGTATCAGAGTCTCAGTGACACATGCAGAGATATGAAGATAACGTCTGTTCCCTGGTTTCCAGTATGTCACTATCCATTCCTGCCAGCTCCACTGGCACAGATGCAATTGCACAAGTGATAACCACAGCATTTTGCTGCCTTTGTGCAGAAACAGGTGGGACAAAGCTGAGGCTTCTGCTTGTTCTGCTAATTTGGACTAATTACTTGCTCCACTGTGATCCTTCTTCACACTCATATGTACTGCTGTGTTTGTGGACATGTACACATCTCAGTGCCACAGAAGTTTTCTGCACGGGCTTCAAAGCTTTTCTGCAAATTGTGGTAAAATCAATTTTAATTTTACAGATCTCTGTCACTACTGGATTAGGACATGACCCCCCTGTGAAATCAGTTTTTAAACAAAAAGTAAACTTTGAACTTCAGCCTAAAGTTAAAGGACAACAGAGATGGACTCTAGGTCAATACTTGGCAAATATTAGTCGCATGCAGCAAACAGACACTTCTTGGCTGTATCTGTAAATATTCTGGTATGCTGATGCAGAATATATCTTCAGTTTTAAGAGTTTAATGACACAGAACAAAAATATACTCTGAAGCAGCTAGAGGTGCAGTCCAATTGAGGGCTACTTGTTACTCAACTGACAACACTTTCCCTACCATCCCAGTAATGTCCTTTGCTCCAGTACTTTACTTCTGTGAACAACAGCTTTTAAGAAAATTGTCAAGTTTTAAACAGTCCTGCTTCCTAACCAAGCATGCAGATGGTTCACTGCCTCTCATTATGTAATAATAATGTAAACAGGAGTTGTGATTACACATTGTTATCTCAATGGCTTGTTACAACATCCACATCTTGGACTCAGTATTTCCCAACTGTGCCCCTAGATTCATACAGTCCAAATTATTAATTCTTTTCCCCCTTTTATAAAGGGCTTTGTTACTTGCCAGCAAGGCAAACATCTCCCTGGCGCTCCTTCCTGCCTTTTATTTGTAAGAACAGTACCAACCCTAATCCAGGAGTTTGCAGATCACCCAGCATTCAGGAAGACTCAGTCCCCAGGACAGGAAGGCAGGCAGTGCTGCATTACAGGGAAGCAGCCCAAGACAAATCACGTGTTCCTCAGAAACATCCTAGACCGACAAACGCTCTCCTGGCCTGCGAGTGGGCAGCGGCACCACACCAGAACATGAACCAGAACAGCTTCAGGGCAGGTGCAAAGACCTGTCTGTGCTTATCTGCTAACAACTACAGCCTGGCAGCGTGCTGGCAGGGAGGAGAGCTAGTAAGAACCCTAGCAAGATTTAAAAAAACAAACAAACTATCTTTAGATTTTCTGGACTCTGAATTCTTAGAATAATGAATATGCTGATGTACTGTTTGCTCAGAAAACCTTTTATGGTGAACTCCCACCAGCATTGTAGTTCCTTCAGTGGCTTCTGGAAAATAGAGAAATTAATCAGGACTCAAACACAGAAACAAACACTAAAGAGTCAGTAGCTGTTCCTCTAAACCACAGGTTTGGACCAGAATTTGAATCTCCCCCAATGTGGATTTCCTGGAAGCAAGACTGTGCTTCATCTCTAACTTAGACAAAAAACAAATTTAAGAATACCCCTGCTTGCCAAGGAGACCCTTTCTCCTTAGAGTTTTTAACAGCTGGGTTCTAGTCCAGCCTCTCTCAGGTCTAGAATGCAGGAGCCAGGAAACTCAGACCAGATCCAGTTCCCAATCTCTGGCCTCCCATGCCTTCACAAAGCACAACCCCCGAAATGTTTGGTGATACATGCCAAATATACTTCACCAATCTATAATTGTTTATGGTAAAATTATCAAAGTATATCTTCATCATCTGAATTTGTTTATCCTTACTGCAAAGTTATTATTTGTTGCATGGCAAACAGTCTTCTAACAGCATCAGTACAAATAGAAATTTTTTTTTTCTTTCTTTCTGGCAATAAAAGCATAATTTTTCACCCCCACATTGCACAGAGCAGTAAGCACAGAGTCAGGCTTGGCTCCAAGCAATACTGATGGAAACATTTCTTCCAACTTCACTCCAAAGATCCACCTTCTTAACATTACCTTACACAGCCTTCACTTGGCTCTTCAGGAAAAGAAAGGGATGAAGAAACTGTGCTACATCCACTGCTAAACTGCTTTTAGCTCTTACTCACCACGTCTGGACACTGCATCCCTTACCCGTGCTCACAGGACAAGCAGCCACCAAAACCAAACCTACCACTAACACCTGAACTCACAGAGAAAAGGAGAGACTGGACAGAGGCAATGCAGAGCTCTTCAGAAGGCAGTTATAACACATCCACCACAGTTTAGGAAGTGACAGTTCCTTACATTTTGTATGGAATGACAGATCAATCTACAGCAACCTCTGTGGAATTTTTTCTGAATTTCTTCTATTTTTTCAATTTTTCCAATTTTTTTCTATGGACCCACACATCTTTTGCACAGGAAAAAAAAAAATTAAAACCAGGCACCACAAAACAGTATTGAGGTGTGGGGAACGAAGGAAGAACTGGTCAGACTGCTAGTATATGTACCAGTCCACATCCAGCTACCAGGGAAACCAACACCATCTTCAGGGGACTTGGGGGTCTTTCTACATGTACTGCATGCACAAGTAAGGGTTACCTGAGAAAATACAGAACATTTATTTTAAATCTTAACAATATCTAACAACAACAGAATACCAGCATTTAACAGAGCTCATTTGTTAGATTCATCTGACTGTCACAGCAACTACAAGTTAATCCACAAAAAGAACTGTCATCAGGTTCTCCTGTTGGATAGTTACTAATAAAAAAGCCTTTTCTTTTTGCCTCTAAGGCCAATGTATGTAGACACATATATATCCATACCACCTTTTATCTGTGCCACTGGCATCTGTTTAAATAGCTTTGTTTGAGCACATCTGTCCATATCCTGAAGGACAGGAGTCCAACGACCAAACAGTCAGTTCATCTGGTCATCTACCCAGTGGCTTGTTTGTTCTTGGTTATCAGTTTCTATTGGCACATCAAATTGGGGGGGGGGGGGGGGCAGGAGGGTAACAATGCCAAAAAACTCAAGCCAGGGATTCAGCAAAACCTTTCACACTGTGAAACATAAATTATATCCTAAAATGCATTGAAAAGCCATTACAGATCCTTGAGAAACTCCTAGGGACAAAGCTGACAACTACTGCCTCCGTTGTGTTTCCTCTCCTACAGCTTGGCATCTGGCTACACAAAGACTTCCCCTCTCACCCTGACAGCTTCAGTTCTTTAAGAATCGGTTAGATTTCTTGCAAATGCAGAAAGCCCCATATCAAGCAGACTTTTGCTCTCTGAATGCCAAGGCACCCTGCACATTTGGGATGCATGATTTTTTCCTCATACAAAAGCATCCCAACACTTTTCCTCTATCATCCTATTTTTTCCACCCCACTAACTTCTACACTTTATTTCAGTCTGTCAGACATGACCCAAGCTAGGTATGTACATTCATTCATGAGGGATAGCTAATAAGATGAAAGCAGCCTTTAAACTGTCACAACACCAGTTTTAATAGGCCAATCAAATGAATTGTTAAAATGGCCCTGCATGGAACAACAGGTCCTCTTGCCAATGCTGCTCCTGCAGATCATCGACACAACATCAAACAGCACCAGTCCTACAGCGGAGCCCTGAGGAACACCACTGACAACCACACTTCAGTAACCTTCCTGCAAAGCCTGGCCTGGCTTGCAGAGATCATCCAAGAGGATGCAAGAATCTTTAAAGAAAAAAATAAAGTGTTTCTTAAAAAAGGTGGTTCCTAAAAACTGACCAACACTCACCCCTAAGCCCTCAAAAGCAGTTTCTCAGGGGACACTGCCAACTAGCTCCCCATGTAGATTAAAGTTTGCTCTCTTGAAATCCAGGGTAGCAATACTGCTGACCTTTTTTTCCTCATTACATCAAGAATTTTAAACTCTACCATTTCAGGATGACTGTGGCCAAGGCAGCCACCTACCATCACACCTCCCCCGAGTCCTCCTCCTCTATTCACAAGCAAGTGTAGGAGGGCATCTCTCCTGGTTGGCTCACTGAGTACTTGTGACAAGAAGTCATCTTCAAACCAGGAATTTCCCAGACCTGCTTGTCACAGCAGTATGGTGCTTGTGTCTGCTTGAGTTACTCACCAATCCTCAACTGAAACAGGATTTATGTTCCACTAGCATTTAAGAACTGTGAAACAAACTGAATCTTGCTACACAAACCACTTAGTTTCATTAATTGCCTGGGAGCGTTTGTTCATTTACCTGAAGTTAAAACAGAGCACTGGCTTACTGCTTACAGAGGGCTGATAAGAGTGATTAATATTTAACATTCTAAAGTTCACGTATGTGAAATAGCTCCAACAAGCTACCCATGAAAGTATCGTCCCTCAATTCACCAGTCACCCTGGAAACACACGTGCATTTTCCCCACCAGAATGCACATTTCACGTTAAAATGTATGTTCCTCTCCACATCAGTGAGCAGGCGGTATGACAGCATGTCTCAGTTGAGCACACTGTCACTCTGCAGAGTCCGAGCATGGCAGTGACAACCTCTTATCCCAGAGGCACCAAGGAGCAGCCCTGTGCTTGTAAAACCCCACAGCCTCCCGCCGCTCTCGCAGGAGAGGGGGCTTCCCATGACCGAACCCACCGACACGTGCTGGGACTGCAGGGGACTTCTCCAGAGAACAGACCCTGCCAGGTGCTGAGAAGTGAAGCTCTATCACAAGGGTAAACAACAGTAAAGACAGAAAAGTCCTAGAGAAATGACCCCCACAGTACCAATCTGTCCCCCCAGGAGAAGGCTCGGTGCCTTTCAGACTAATCTTTAACAGCGGCAGGCTCCGCGGCAAGGGTCGCTCCTGACCCCAGAGCAGCGCTCGCAGCCCGGGGCTTTGGCACAGCAGATACAAATGCCACCTTTGTCCAGTGCCACACCACGCTAAAGGCAGCTGCCTGGCACAGACAGTGGATAACCTTCCAGTGCAAGCTGGGAAAACATCAGCCAAGGAAATAACCCACTGGGGACAAAGAGTAGGAGTTGTGTGTGTGGTGTTTGTGTCTTCCAGTCATAATAAACTTCTGAGGAAGAAAAGCCAGCCTTCAGGAGTATTCTAGGAACAGCAGGTGAGTTCTAAATTTCATTTCATACAGAATTTATCCTGCAAGCATACAATTTTAAAAAATTATTTTTTTTTTACTTGCTAAGCAGAGAGAATAACCTCTGAATCCCTGAATAAACCTTCAAAGTAAATAATGTTGAAATGACTGCAAATTGCATAGCTTAAGTCTTCACTTGTACATGAAAATAACTAATTTTTACTTGATCTTTATATGAACTCAAGCCTATCTTCCATTTAATTAAAATAAAAATTAATTCACTGAGATTACTAAAACAAGAACTGAATGTGTTGATTTCCAATACAACAGAAAAATAATAAGAGGTTGGAAAGTTGTTTTATTTTAGTGCCAGTGAAAGTTTTTGCTTCTGAAGTATAAAACCCAGAAAAGTCAGGCTTCTTGAGCTGAAAACAACTCCTCAGAGACTAAACATACATTTTAAAGAGTTCATGTGGCACAGAGAAAGCTGTAGCTGAGATATATGCTTTGTGTTCTGAGAAACAGCAGCAAGGTGGTATCAGTGATTCAGCAGGAATGCCGTACGGCATTGTGGGGCTGTACGGGGTTATGAAATGCAGTCCCTGTTGGGACTACTGCAGACTCGTACAGCAGATACCCTGGGCAAAAAAATAGTGAAACATCGCAGCAGGACCTCCAAATACAAATGTTTTCAAGACATAGATACTTAAAGTAAGCATTTGTTGCAAACCAAACAGAGTTTTCCTCCCTCCTCCCCCACACTTTTAGAAAAGCCCACTTCTTTCACAAGGGGATCTACATTTCTTAAGAGGGAAAAAAAAAAAGGAAAAAATAAAATGAGTTTGACCAGCAAACTAGTTACTCTTTCAAATACTAACACCAACGCAATGAGATATTTAGAAGTGAAGCACCAAAAACATGCAGTCTCAAACCCATTTTTCTTTTAACTGTATTCTGAGCACAATATTGTAAAACCTGGAAAACTAGTGAGGTCATGGCAAGAGATTTAAAGCTCTGGTGCTCTGACACCTGATTACATAGGCAGCTGATTCCCATTATTTGCATCCAATTCCTAATAGCTTAAAAAAGCTAGGTGTTGTTCTCAAGGAGCTCATGCATTCAATCGCTTATCTCCTCTCCCCACCCAACGAGATAATGAGAAACTCCTCCCTTTCACACTGAGCTCCATTGAGCTCCTTTCTGAAAGGAAGCCCACATTTGCACACAGTCACACATCAACGGGGTGTTATAGGAATATGCACGAGGAACACCCATACAACTGAATGGTTTTGTTTTCATGGCAGGTATTTCATGGTGAGGTAGAGGATAGGATGTTCTTTATTCTCAAACACCTGCAAAAGCATGCCCTGAAGCTTTCTCTGAAGCTTTGCTGAGAACAGTCGCTCAAAAAACCAAATGAATAAACAAACAAAAAACCCCTCACCAAACACACAACCCTCCCCCCCACACACACTTGGCCAGGCCAGCCAGAGACCAAAACACAAAGCCACTCTGATTCCATTAACCACACCATTTTTTATTCTCCCCTCACAGACAGCATGAAGGGAAGGGGGCAGAGGGACAAGCTCATTTAGCTTCCAGTCCAGCTCATTTCTCATAGAAGCCCATTCCATCAAGGGTATCAAATCTAATGCATGCCAAGGGAACACCACCTCCTGTTTTAATTGCTGAGTACCAGAACCTCACAGACATCCCATTACAACCCAAGATTAGAAAGCTACTTACCTCTCAGTTGTAAGCTTCTCACTCCAGCCGAGTCAGTCCAGAAGAGCAGTCCAAAGAACTCCAGAGCCGTTACCATCCAGTAAATTTAATCCCCAGCTTCTCCAATTTAGCAGAGACTATTCTGAAGACCTAACCACACCCTACAGACTCAGAAGTCTCTAGAAAGGTCCCTGAGCCTCCCTCACACCTGATCTTAATGAACACTTACTAATTTCCTGTTTGTCTCAACACCTGTGTACCTCTCAGACCCAGCTTCTACAGCCCATGAAGTAGATTAATAATTCCTCTTTTAGTATTTTTGTTAAATAATGTTGCAATTCTCAGTGCTAGGCCAGGAATTGCTACTGCTTCATTTTATCTTGAGCTCAAGAACCATATTTAATTCCCCTGTTGTTTCTATGTGCAGGTTATCTGCTCATAGTTGTCACTGGCCAGCTAACAAATGCTGTAGCCATTCAGGCTTCCAACTGAAAACCAGCTTCTGCTTCCTGAAAGAGAATCCTTTCCATAGCATTCTCCATTTAACAATTTAACAAATAAAACTTCTTGATGAAAGAGAGAAAGAACTCTTCAACCCTTTTTACAGGACCAGCTGCCTTCCTTTTCTCCCTGCTTTAGTCCTCTTTCTCTTTTCCATGTAGAAATTTCTTTTAACACATAAGGAGAATTTAGGGTGCCTGATGCTCATCACCTGCATTAATCTAAGCAAATGCAGACCAGCTGCACCTGAGAGGCCTCCACCCTGCCCTACACACACAGGAACAGCCACTAACCCACAGACTAGACAAAGAAAGAGCAGATTCATTTTCTCAGGCATCTCAAAGTCAGGATTTTGTGAAAAATACTTCAGTTCAGCAGAGCTGTGGCATCCAGGACTGCAATAACCCTGTGAAATTCAATTTCATGCTGCATGGAACAGTAAATGAGTTAGTAAACTATCTGGTTAGCCTGAACAGGATATCTGTGTAAAGTTTACACATAGCAAGGACAGTGTCTGCAGTGTCACATATGTGACACACATCACACTTGATTAATAATTTTTTTTGTATTATTTTGTCACCACTCTTTGTCTCCAAAATATTGATATTATAGCTACCTTATTTGTATGTTTAATTGGGGGAATAGGTGCAGAGGAATACAGAAAAGAAAAAGAAAAAAAACCCAACCAAACCCTACCAAATTTAAGTAGCCCTATCTTGGCTACTTCTTGGCTTTTACTTTATGCACAGTTAGTGTACAGACCAGCTGCATGGAATTCTTTTTCCAGTCACCATTTGGCCAGAGCCAAGCCAAACTGGCAGAGGAATCAGTTAAAGTGTCAACACAGAGTTATTAAAACATTATCTTCATGATTTTTCAAGAGGCCAAACCAATTTTTATGTCTGCAATTTTTATCAAAAGAGCAAAAATAATAAAAAAGTGTGTCAAAGTCTATACTGAATCCTTTTTAATTGCGTAAGCTGAAAGGTTTTGCCTGAAGCACAAGGGAGGCAGGGGAAAAACACACTGTGACTACTCACATCTAGACTGAACTTCGCCAATGGCCGAAAAGTTAAAAAATGATTATAGTTGGCTCCAGGAAGGAAAAGGTACCGAGCACGCTTTCCACCCTACTTCTAATGCTCTCTGCCACAGCCTCGTCACTAACTGCCTCTGTGCTGGCTGCTCGAGCTGAATTCACCTGTGCAATGTCCTGTCCCCACAGGCACTCTGACCTCTCCTCCCAGAAAGGGACCCGGTGGGTCCAGGTGCTTGGGCCTGGTTGGCAAGGACGGCTCCATGGCCACAGCCCCCGTGCTGCTGGCCCTGCCTGTGACAGCACTTGCCTCATCCCTGTCCTCCTGGCCCTGTGCTTGCCTCATCCCTGTCCTGCTCGCCCTGTGCTTGCCATGTCCTCATGCTGCTGGCCCTGCCTTGGCAGCCCTCACCATGTCCCAGGCCATGCCCGTGGCACTGCTGGCCACAACCCTGTCATCACCACGTCCCTGTGCTGCTGGCCCTGCCCGTGGCAGTGCTGGCCACATCCCTGTGCTCGCCATGTCTCTGTCCCTGCCACGCCCCTGTGGTGCTGGCCCTGCCCGCGGCAGCGCTGGCCTTGTCCCCTGAGCACACAGAGCCGGCAGACACCACCAGGCCTGGCCCGGCCGTGCTGAGGCCGTGCCTGAGGGACTGATCCGCCATCGAGCAGCGAACACGCATCCCTTCAGGGCAGACCCGGCCCCTCAGCCCTGCCCCTTCTAGAAGCTTCTGCAGCCCGGCCCTGCTCCCTGCTGAGGGCTCGGCCCGGCGGCCCCACCCGCTGTCCCGCAGCAGCCAGCCTGGCCTGGCCCTGCTGGGGGCTGTGGGGCTCTGATCCCTCAGGAGGGGCCTCTTTGGGATTCGATTGCTGGTGATTTACAGATTTCCGGCCACTAAAGGTTTCTTCAAGTGCTGAGAAGAAGATTTAAACAGTTTTTTTCACTTGCAAATATAAAAAATGAATAGCTGCTCATCCTCATCTGCATCAAAGACCTTCGCGTTGTGCTGGGCGCTGTGTTACCTGCAGCTCGGGTGGCATTATAGTGGATGCTGATCTCAAATGGCTGCTCTGGGGTAGATCCTGCAGGTCAGGCTCTGGGCACCTTCTCTGCTGGGCACAGAGCTGTGGTGCCGGTACGTGACACTTGAATTCATATGGGCAGAAGTTAGTATGATGTTAAGGTAAATTATTCTGTAGGCCAGAGAAGGCAGCAAATGCCCAGTGGGTTTTTTTGTCTTTTCTGAGGTAGACGGCACAGGCCCCTGCTGAGCAAAGGTCTGATTTACTGCGGCGATTCCTGAAGATAATAATCCTATTGGGATTTGGACTCCAAAATGATTTAGGGCAATAGTCTTGAAATGACTAGCCTTCATTTACTGTTGGAAAATTAAACTTCTGTATCCCACGTGTGTAGCATGTCAGTAGCTGATGTGGTATGGAGAGGCTGGAGTCACAGACAAGAGAGACGTTGCGATACACATTTCTCTGATCAGAGAACCATTTATGGCATAATGACTAAATTCCATGCATTTAATGGGTGCCAGGCAAAAAGAAATCACTCCACAGCAGCACAGTGAACTGATACTCACTGACCCAAACTCAGAAAAATACTATATGCAATCTGGGGGCAGGGCAGTTTTCTGGCCCTGCCCCTGACGCTCGCAGCCGGCTCTGTGTGGAGCGTGAGGCCTGTCGACCTCCCGGTAAAACGTAGGGAGGAAGGGAAGTTACAAACATCTTACGTTCTCTGCAAATGTCCATTCCTAAGCAGTTTATTTTGCTGTGGTTTGCAATTTATAGGATTAATGCTTTGCCTGAAATGTGCAGGCTACAGCAGCGGTTGACAGGAAAAAGGAAGTTTGTGCCTTTGATAACTGCTGATGGACAGTTGGTTCCTCAGGCTAATGGAAGCAGTGTGGCTGACCTGGGCAGAAGAAGCCAAGTCACAGGGTTTGTAAAGGGAGTAGTTTTCTTGGGGAGTGGGAAGTTCTCCCCTAGGGACACGTAAATAAACATAAGTTTTGTCTGTCAGCTGTCTGCTTACATCAAAATTGCTTAAATTCTATCCACAACTATTTTGCTGGGGCAACAGAAATGTCATGGATGGTGCATTGTTGGTCAGGCTTTACACCCTTAACCTGAAGATAATCCTCAACCTGAACTCTTAGATGTGTCAGATGTGTCAGATGGTGAATCGTTATGGGGAATGCCAGGATGATCTAGAACTGATGTAACGAGTTTGAGGATTGGGAAACTCAAATCAATTTCATGTACTGAGCCCCAGCAGAAATCAGAAGAGATCATGGTTTCCAGGTTAAATACCTTTACTCTACTTTATACTGCTCTAAGTTAATCTTTCTCTATCTGGTAGTCAGAATGACCATAACAGGTAATCTTTAACCACTAGCCATCGACTTACAAGGGTCACAACATTTTCCCTTCTGTGATCTAAGTTGTCCTAGCACTACACATGCCTCACCTTTGTCTATTATATTGTGATATTAGCGCTGGTAAATGTGCTTCCTTTAATGTTTGTGAAGGTTGATGCCCCTTGAATAAACAGATAAATACCAGCTTTGCCCACAAAATTCCTGTAGTAATTTCCTCTCAAAAATCAGGTAGTCATATCCTACATGGATGCGAGTCAGCATAGATCACTGAAATTAACAGCTCATAGCAAAGGGATAAATTCAGTTACATTGCTTGATATTTGTCAGTTTTCTCCATAAAAGGATCCGGCCTAAATCTTTGACCCAGATTTGTCTGAAACTTTTAAACCCAAGTAAGCCATGCCCATAGCTGGTGGATAGTAACAGGATTTTTCCACAGATGAAACAGCCAACCCCAAATCAGTTTAAGAGTATTGATTATATGCTCATTAAAGACAGAGGTGGAGCAAAGCCATAAGGATACAACTGAGGTTCTCATACGTGAATGGCCATTAGTGCAACAGACTAGAATCTGGGGAAGAAAAATTGTTAAATATCGGGGTTCCAGAAGATTGCAGAATTGGGGTCTCTCTGGACTGGTGCCCCAGGAGTTTCTTTTTAGACCTCTGTACCTTATAGCATCAGATGTTTCAGATCAGAATCTTTTGCTCTAACTCCCTCCTCAGCTGAGGATCTAGTTTCCCATATCCCTCAAAACTGCAAGTGACTTTAACCTGAGGTTTGAGATAAATTAGCTGGATAACAGGAGGTCTTAGGCCATCCAAAGGAGGAAGAGAAAGCTCTTCCCAATCCACTCGCTTCTCCCCACTTAATCTACATGCACACCATGATCCTCCTCTGTGCTACTTTCCTTTTCATATAAAGTTCAGACTGTTCTGATTTTAAGTGTAGAGTAAAACAGAATGAGAACTGATTGAGGTGAGCCTTTCAGGTCATGTAAACGAACACTGATTTGAAAGTCTTCAATTTGAACTGGATGGTGAAACTGGCTTTTGAAATCTACTCTAAATAAACAAATTCTGTTTTTTAAGCCCTTTCAAACAGGTTTTCTAAATGACCTTTGTTGAACATGTAATATATTTATGATCAAAATTAACCAGCTGCAAAGGTTAATTTTTCCAGTGGGATTTATACCACTCACAAAACCTTGTGGGCCCATATAATTTTGAAACAGAGTAAAACAATTCCCTTAATACACTAGAGACATCATCCTGCACAGACCATTTAACTCCTTTTTTGCCAAAATTGTTGTTCTTCATTGAAGAATTTCATAATTAAGGTTTTGCAAAGCCAAACCAATGGTTCTTACTGTTTGGTAAATCTTCCCAGTATGAAAATCCCGATTTTTGCCCTTGTGGTAAGTTACTCTTCCTTCAGTTTTGGAGTTTTCTTTCACTCTTTCCACATAGAAGACTCCATTCCTCAGTTTTCTATTTCACTCTTCACATCCTTCACATTTAATATAAGAAAAATGATAGAAAAGAAGTGTGACATGGATCAAATGTCGTCCTGTGTACAGTGACACCTTAGTCACAGGAGCTACGCACATGAAATGGAACCACAGAATAACTTAGGTTGGAAGGGCCCTGTGGGGGTCACAGGCTCCGTCCTCTGCTATGAGCAGTGACAACTTCAAAGTTAAACTGAACTTCAAAGTTAGATAATTTTGCTTGGGGACACATCTAGATATTTTCAAGGGAAGAATTTGGCCCTCAGATGAATGTGCAATGTGTATTGCATTATTTGTCCTTCTGTCACCTTTAGTAACATTTAAACAAACCAGTTCCTTTTTTTTTTTTTTTTTTTTTTCAGGAATTTCCAAATAATTTGGCATTTAATTTCAAAGAACTGGAGCCAAACTGCTCCGCCACAGCAGTGAATGTCGCAATGCTGCTCCAGGCTCACCGGAGGCTCCGTGCGTAGTCAGTACCTCACTTACAATTGCAGATCGCCATTTTGAGGAAAACAGCTGTTTTTTTCCAGAAACACAGCCCGAGAAATACCAAGTAAACGGTGTTTCCTCTGTATTAAAAGTAGCATGTTTTAGTCTTTTCTCTTGCTAAACGACATGTGGTATTTGGGGTTTTTTTAAATAAGATCTTTTGCTCTTTTTTATGGTTAAGCAAATTGTCAGATACCTTCTGTAGACTTGAAATGCATAGAATATGAAAGCTAAAACTCAGGCATGTGCTTTTTCTTTTCCTATCTCATTTAACTCTCTGCTTCTCTACCTGCTGGCATTATTAATTTGTGTTTTGTGCTAAAATACATATAGTATTTAAGAAAACTGGAAAAGGGCACAGTGGAAGCAGTCGGACAATCTACATTAGGCAACTAACATTGCTTTACAACTAAGGTTATAAAAATGTGTCATTAAATCCCTAAGAATTCTGGAGTTTTTCATACAGGTAAAAAACTACTCTTGAGCTGTATATGCAGTGATAAGACTGCTAAGAACCTATAGATACTGCTTCATCCCTGCATAGAAAGCACAGTTCAATGCCTTTTTTTATTCAGGACTGCTGACATTATTATTTGTGCCTGAGACTGGAGCTACACTGCGATTAGAAGACAGCATTTCAGGAAACAGCACTTTAGGAAACAGTAGGAAATAGTTCTTGCCATGACAAATTTGCAGTCCAAACTGCAAACCAAATGCCAGCCGAAAGGAGAAAAGACATGCCAAAAACTGGTACAGATGAGGGTCTCCTAGTGGCTTTGTAGTTCAGGGTTTTTTTGCATTACAGGGTATTGTATCGTGTGTTTGAATACTGAAGGTGTGATTTTAAGTCATGTTCAGAGAAATCTCAGGTTCAAATCCCATACTAGCCTTCATAAAAAATGTGACATTTATTACACCCTGAATTTGGGGGTTTATGCAATGATCTAGTTGTTGATTATCTGGGTGAGGTCCTGAAACTTATGTTTAATTCCTGGTTTTGCCATTGGTGTTCAGATAGGCTCAACTGAAGTCAGACTTTTCCCCCATCTCATAGGTGTGCTGGAAAGTAAAACCCACTAAAAATATGACAGGGTCTTTGAGAGTTCTGAAAATTCCTGTGCAGAAAAGACAGTAAAACAAAATTTAAAAATGAAAAAAAGATTGGCAAGACCCAGCAGTGAACAGTAAGATGAGCACTGTGATCTGAGGAATTGGTGAAATCACTCTTGCTGGAAGAAGTAAGCAATTAATATCAAGACAAAGTGAACACTCTTCATCTCAGGGTCAAGCAAAACAAGCAGCTGAAAAAACCCCAGTATTTTGCATTTTTCCCTACCCATATATGCTGTCTCTGAAGAGACAGAGAAAATTGAGATTTCAGAGCTTATTTTCCATTCCTTAGTCCGACTAAAGGTGACTCTGGTTCTGTGCAGTGAGGGCCATCTCCCTCCCCCAGATCAATATTTTAATATCACTTATCAGAGAGAGAATGACTTGTTTACTTTAAAACCTCAGGATCCCATAAAGAGCGAGGGTAAGGTGTTCACTGGAGACAGAGGCTTTCAACAGCCAGCCACTGCTGGGAACTCATAAAAGAAAACCAAGACCTCCAAAGAGCCGAATACAGTGATATTCAGCAAAATGTCATGCAGGAGAATCTGGGTTCTGACAAGCCCTAATGACACACCAGAGGATCGTTTGGCAGTTGTGTCGGATGGTAAGTGCCTTCCTGTGCTTGATTCATGTAAGGAAAAGGAAATGTATTAACAAGAATAAAATAGTGAAGGTGAATTTTGAATACTAAGCACTTCAGCATACCAAAATATCTGTCACCTGTGTAATTTAACAGGATTTAATGTCTTGTCCATAGTGATCTCTGCCTGCACTTTTAAAGAGATTAGGCTTTTACTAGCATCAGTGGGCAAGCCTCTTGAAATGTTTCTTGGTTAACAAACAAAAGGAGTGGCAGGGAAGCTGGCAGTAAGCGTGGTTAGATTCCACCAGGAATGCTTCCAAGTCTGGATATACAAAAAGGACAGGTTCTGTGATCCATCGAGATACTTCTTGAAAAACCCTCTTTGTTCTTCACAATAATCGTTTCACTGGAACATTCCAGTAATATTCTTAGTATAAATGTCTACCAGAAGAGAAGCAAAAAGTGGATTTCTTTGTTTTCCCCTCTGATGTTTATACTTTGTTTTCTCCCTGAACTGACCTGTAACTTTCTCATTGTTCTGAGTTTTCTTCTCCATTGAAGTACTAAAACCTAGTGGCCATTTCTCTTTCTTTCATTACCTTTTGTCTTGAAAATATTCCTGTTGAATTGCTGGAAGCCTCCATGTAGTTGTGGAACTATAAAACTGCTTGCAGTGGCATCATTTGCCTGGCTATCTACTGTCATACACATTTCACAATGAAGTGTAGAGGCACTTCTGCCAGGGCTCTACTGCTCTTTGCACTGGATCTGCCAGTGATTGTCAGACTTCTCCTCAGAGAGCTTAATTAGAGTAGGATTCTGCCTGACCTTTCTTCCCTGCTGCAGAGAGAAAGCTCATTAAAATGTCTATGAGGAAAGGTAAGGGGAAAAAACACTAATATTGTGATGAATTAGAAAGCCATGTACAGTACTTATGTTCCTTTGGCATTCATTAAAAATAGCCTCGTGGACCTCAGGTCTACAATTCCAAGCTGCATCCTGACTAGGCAGAATATTCTGACTTATTCTGAGCTGTCTCATCAGTAAGAGAAAGGCAGAGGTCCTTGTAGAGAATGACTCATCCCTCCCTTCATAAATCTGTCTCTTAGGAGCAGACTGATGACTTTCTCAAGGTGCCTGTCCATCTCCTTTGCCTGTAAAGCCATGCTTAAATCTACTTAGCTTTTAGATTACTACAGCCAGCTGAGACAAAATATTCACCTCAAAGAAATACAGAATCCTGTCTCCCACTTCCTTGGGGAGAATCCTGACGTACCACGTATAAATATGCATAAACCTGCTTTTCTCTCTGTGTTTTGCAGATCTTTGAAGCCCCGTGCTGAAGTTTGCAATGTGTGTATATCATTTCTTTCATGGACTCATGATCTACTACTGCCAGAGCTGTGGAGTGTGACAATGGTGTTTGTGTCCAGTCTATCAAACGCCATTATCACACTAAATAGCTACTGGTAGACAAGGCACCAATTCAGAAAAGTATGGAAGCGGTAGCAGTACGTTTTCCCACCATGCTGAGGAATAAAGAACCTTTTTACGTATATGTCAGGATGGCTCTGCTCTTTCTTTTATAAGCAAAAGCACCATAACATGTGGGACATACATACTCTGCTCCATGCACTTCCAGATTCCCACTGTAAAGCACACAAGTCATCTAAAGGAATCATTATAATGTCATCACTAAGAATGTGGATTTCATTGGAAAAACAAGGCCAGCTTGGGATTTTCTTTTTCCTGTTGAATTCTTAGCACTTCAAATTATAATAACACAACAGGTCTTCACAGAGGAACCCAGAATAGGTTTCCTAAACCTTTTATGTATCCTAATCACTCTTTGCATTCAGAGTTTTCTCTTGTGACCATCTGTTCTGGAAACCTGCGCTGCCCCTCACTGATAACAGAAATAAAAGGTGATTGAATGGAGAATAATGCAGTAGCCTCCTGATAGATTAGTGCAGAAGAGCTCTTGCAAAAAGAAGATAAAGCTTACTACCTATGGGAAGAAGAAAAACTTTTTTTTGTGCTTTTTTTCCTCTTCCAACCCTGCTGTCCCAAATAAACATGAGGGAAGGAGAAGGGGCAATGGTAGAAGAGGTGGAGGAGAGAGGTGGGACTGCAACAGTGAACGTGTAGCACAGGGACAAAGCAAGTGGTATGGGAAGCCAGGACCTTGAGCTTGGCACCAGCTCTGCAGCCAGTCATTCACCTGTTCAATTCATCTCCTTCTTCTCAAAACCCCTTCTCCAACTGGGAGGACAGAGGAGAACACCACCTGTGCTCCTGATACCTTTAACATCATCCCAAGGGACTTAAAGTCTCTCATTTTGAGAAACCCATGCCTGATGCTTATCCACAGCTGTCCCACTTTCCTGCCATCACCCTTCCAGTACATATTGTACCCACTGGCCTCCTCTTCCCTGGCCCAGTTTTGCTTTCAGGAACAATACATCTTAATCTTGGCTACCAGATAAACCATGAACGGATGGACAGAACTATCCTGATGTCATTCCTCCCTTCTGATATTTCCTGCATTACCCAGGAAGCTCATTCAAATACCTGTGTGTGTGCCACAAAGGCTTTCTGCTGGGGCCTGGTGGCAAGTCCATCCCTGTTATGTCACATCACCGAACTGCAGCTGTGACACACCGTGCTGCCACGTGCACGGCACAAGTCCAGCCACAGCAAACACGCAGCTCTCATCGCACGATCCCATGTGCACCCCTATCACAACACCAAATGCCTATCTACTATGTGTTTGGGGAAACATGACTGTGGTTCATGTGCTGAGCTTTTCACTGTGTAAAAAGAAAAAGGCTGCAGGTTCTTTGTGAAAAGGGTGGAAAGGGAAAGGTGAGGGCTGGGCTGCCCTGTAGCAGAAGGTCGGGCTCAATCCTTTATCGGAAAGAAGCAGGTAAATGAATCAGAAAGACTGATGTAGCAGGCCAGATCCAAAACACCTGGCACAGACTGGGCATCTGTAAGACCACCAGACATTAGTACTAACATGGGACACTCTTCTGCCACCACTGCAAAACAGGCAGCCTCAATCATCCATAAACACAGCCAGAATCCAGCAGCAACAGAAAGCTCCCAAAGCCAATATTCTCCTGCTGTCCAAGACTCAGCAAATCACAGTAATTTCACACCCACAATATTTTATGGCAGACTCACAGTGAAACCAGCAGAGCTGCAGATAATTATGGCTTATTTTTCAAAAGGTCTTTGCTGAGAACAGGTTTCTAGCTGAGGGAATCTTTGTGCAGGTGAGTTGGCGGGGTGAGGTGGGCAAGAGAGCTGGAACTCCCTTCTCTTTTCTTGGGCTTTGCAGGAGGAAAGCAAAAGTGACCTTGTCTGCAAGGCCCTCTGTCTAATGTTTTCCCAGCAGCTACTTTTCTTCTCAGCCTTTGAGAGAGAAATCACGTCCCTTCCCTCCCTCACCACACCTGCAGTGCTTTCTAGGGAGCCTGTACCTGTCTTGCTTTCCCTTCTCCTGATTCCAGCACTGTGATTTTTCTTAATTTGAAGAACATCTCATGCTGTTTCTCTCCTCCCACTCAGTAAGCCTCATGTGCTGCCTGCCTGAGCACAATACCCACATCACACCAACAGAAAGAGCTGGAGATCAGGTCTGTCATTTTGCACTAGCTCTACAATTTGCAATGCCATCACAGCTTATTCCACATCATTTTCTTCTGGAGGTGCACACCATGAATCACCACTGCTGGTACTCCAGTGCTGGAATGGCAGTACAGGCTCCCCAGCTTCTACTTGTAATGTTATTAAGGACAGCCATTTAAAATTGAGTGAAACATCCATGTGGGCAAACAGTTCCTAACCCTTCCCTGGTGCTCTGTGGCAGGATAGCAGTGGAGATTAATTCTCTCTCCCTATTACTATCCTACTACTGTGCTCTTAAAACTCAAAAATGAAAAGCTATTTCCTAAGGCGTTTGTTGTAGAGCAATGTGACCTTTACAACACCCACATAAGTATTAGATACACTGAAGTTTCTTGAAGAGAAAATTAAAAAAAAAAGGAATTAAGGCATAATGGAGCTGCATCCCTGTGGCTCAGAGTTAGGTTATGTGAGGTTAAGCTGCAGGAGTTAGACTGAAAAGTTCCTCCAGTAAGAACTGCACAGAATTTTCCCCTGCTGTGTGGTGTAAAGAATGGATTGGGAAACATACTGCCTGTTTTCTAACAGGGTGCTCCATCTTGTATCTCCTTGAAGTGGACAAGTATTTAAGGCACAGCATTCGAAATACATCAGCTGCCTCCTGAAGGTGCGTCCTGGGGCCGAGCAGTCTGCAAAGCACACGTGTGTGTAAGGACTGGGAATGTGTGTCCCAGCGAAGCACTGATTTGTTCATCCAAGACTAGTCAGCCACAGATTCAAATCCTGAAACTGAGCAGTCTGGCTTTTCCCATCTGGAAACTTGAAATGAACAATAATCTAACTTCTGTGGCAAGGACCTACCTCCCTGCACAGGTTAAAAAACGCTACAGACATTTTAGTTAAAAGTTTTTCAATTTTCCAGTTTTAGAGGAAATTTTTCTGCACTCCAGACATCTCTCCCCACATTTCAGGACCAGGCTGTCTGTTTTCTCTACCCACTGACTTCCTCCTTGTGGGGGAGATTGTTATTTAAGATCTAAAGCTGGAACTGGAGTCTGCAGCTGGTTCCCAGCAACTGTGCTCCGGTTTTGAAAAGTGCAAGCTGTCTTCTTAAAACCCTGGAGCACTGACGTCTCCAGTTCATTCACTGCTGCTACCATGGGACACCTTGAACACTCAGGTGATATTTTCAAATGTACTCAAGGTTCAATTTCAAAAGGGACTGAGGAGGCCAGTTTCCACTGAGCAAGAAAATTCTAAAGATTATAGACACTCTTTGAAAAAACAAGATCAGCTTGAGAGTTATGTGTCTAATATTTTGTGGATATGGACTTGTACACTGGAATGCCTTAGGTTTTTTTGAAAAACATTACCACTGGAGCTCAGATGTTTTTTAAAGCACTTAAAAACTGTGAAAGAATAGGTAAAATTATCAGTTTATCTATAGGGACACATACATCTAAAAATCCAATACCTACAGGCCATCCATGTGACTAATTACTTTTGAACAAGAAGAAACATCCTGTAGAAGCTTTATTGACTCTGCTCTTGAGTGTTTCATCATTGTTAGTCTGTGTAATAGAATTTAAATCACAAAGCATTAGTGCTTCAGCCTAAACTACAGCTGTGCCCTATGAAAAGCATAACATTTTTAAATTGCTATCAGGACACAGTGCAATTCATTCGTTCTGTGTGTGCTTAAGAGTTAATACAATAACAAAGTGCTAGCAGCAAGAATTAATCTCTAAGTACTCCTTTAAAACATGAGTTCCAGTTTCTGCTTTGCTAATGTCTCTGTTGAGATTAGAATACATATTTATTTGATTTGCTCACAAAACCCATGCTTTGGTTCCCTTCTGTAAAAGGTAAAAGGAAACTTTGGCTCAGATTAAAATGCTGTCTGTAAAACAGGTAGCTGTTTCTCCCATTCATCTCAGTGCGCCATTAAATCCAGAGCCCAATGAGAATACTGTTTACTGATAATTATTAATTAACTGCTTATGATTTTTCAGACATCCAGCTGATACATATTAGCAGCAGAGGTACACCAAGGTAAAACCACAGCTCTACTAGGTGAATCTTTCTGCAGCCACTGAAGTCAATTGACATAAATAGGACCAAAGTTCCTTTTCTCAGTCTGACTCCTTGGTCCAGACCTTTGGATAAAGCTGAGTGTAGATGTGCTCAGCGTTCATTCTTTTTCAGAGAGCAGGGAAATACTTCATGATACAGGGTATATATGTATTTTCTGCAACAGCAAGACTACCAATCTACAAAGAACAGTAATTATTAGCAAAGTATTTTTTTAAAAAATCTGACATGAAGATTTAGACATGGGCAGACAAACAGTCTGTTAATCCTCATTTCCCATCAATTTTTGTCATTCTCACTGCAGCTCTCTCTGTGTCACTGTCAGACTATCTCCATTTCAAAGTCTTCATATCGTGACTCAGAAAGGTCAGTAAGGAATTGAGGATGTTTTTGGGAGGGGCCTGCATAGACAAGGTATTCCTGCCACAGAGTTGCTACCTGTCAAACAAGACAGACAGGAGGGCAGAATGGACAGCTCGGCAAGTGTGAGAGAGGATGGGCAACAAGGAAACCAACAAAGAGCAAAGACTCAGTTCTCTGCTTCCCTTAGATATGGCAAAGAGCAATCATCTGAGTGCCACAGCACAGCAAGGTTTTAAAACTCGTCAAGATGGCTTTAACCTGAGGCAATTAGTCAAGCATTTTCTACTTTTGGTAGCTATTAATGTATCATTATTTCAGTGTAGTTGCACATATAGCTGAACTCAAGGGCAATGATTGCCTGGCCATGCACAGTGCCCCGTTCTCCCACACACACCTACTTCCTTTTGGCTGAGAGAAATGGGTAAAGTCAGACTGCTCCCTGGTTTGAACAACTGGGACGCCAGAACAGTGGGACTTCCCTGGGAAAACATCTTCCATACGGCACAACCAGTATCAAGAAGTCCATCTCCCTCATCTGTGCCACTTCTCCCTCTGCCTGCTGTGTTTGATAACTCCTTCCAAACTTCTGCTCAGTATACTTTCCTACTTCCTCTCTTGTGATGCCTCAGATCCTCTGCAGTAGCACAGCACTGTCACTCACCTTTATTTTGAAATGAATGGCTTCCCACCCTCAGTGCATTGCAATCGTTTTGTCAATGTTTCATTCTCAATGTTTTGACCCATATTTCGGTCACACACAAAGTTTTCACTTTTCTTTGGCATTTTCTATTTCAAAACTCACCTTTCAAATAGTCTTCCATACATTTAATTTTCTGTGGACTACGATACCATCCTAATTTCTGCAATACTGTTTTGTAGTTTGTCTCCTCCACTTAAGTTAGCAGAAAACTACTAAAAACTCAAATGCTCTAGAACAACTCTGGAAGACTTCATCCCCTGTAACAGTAAGAATTTAAACACAGATGTCTGTCTGACACTGCTTCCTTTTCCCTCAGTGGAGGGGCACGGGAACTTTTTTGGCACAGTTAATCTAACCTATTTCAAATGTTTGTTTTTCAGATGACCCACACTGTGCTCTCAATTCCATTGAGAAGACCTCCACTACCCACAAAGGGAGCCCAGGATGACAAGCCTAGACGTTACATCCACACTGCAGTCAGATGAGTTTCTGTCCCTGGTGTCAGCTACTTCCTAACAGTTTCTCTCTCATTTGGCACCCACTGCTTATCAATACAAAGCAGAACCCAGTCTGAAACTGCTTTTAACTCCCTCAGCACTGAAGGGACTGTTACACACAGGTACTGGTTTCTGGTCCACTACCTGTTATTCATTAATCACACAGGGAGAAGAAGTCTGACCACGTTCAGTGTTTGTATTCTGTGTCAGGCACTGCAGGTTGGGTTTTCAGCTGCCACCTCCAGTAAACTTCCTGCAGTCCTCTGGCAGGCGTAGTTCCCTCCTCTGGCTACAAGTCTCCACAGAAGCTGCACTTAAGTTAATGAAGCACAGTATCTTTTTTCAGGTCTGGCCCTGCCTAGGCATTTTGGATAAATCATGTCTCTTAAGCAGAGGTACCAGCCCAGGGCACCTGTCATCATCCTTCAAAAAACAACTCTGTGCTACACAGAAAAGTCAGTATACTTATTCTAGTTGAAAATGCTGCCAAGTACTGAAACACCCTCTGTATGTTACGGTTTATTTCAGGTGGTAGCTGTTTGCCAACAGGCAGACTCTAAACTTCTGTCCTACAATAGCACTGGTGCAAGCACAACAGTATGGTGCCATGGGCTTAACTGCACATTCAAGCAAGCTTGAATGGAACCCAAGGAATTCTATGGAGAATCACACAAGTTGCCCATCTTTAAGCTGATGACATCACTTTGTGAGGACCTTATAGATGCTAGCTAATTTTGTGGAGAGCAGAAGACAGATATGTCCAGTCACGAATGGCTTTGTCTTGTATTAAAAGACATGTAAGTGGGAGAAATAATTACAAGAACAGGATTACAGTAGGATTACAATATGCAAAAACTAGGAAAGAAAACAATTTTTCTATAGCAGCCTGAGCAACAGTACTGTGCAAAACTTTTACTAAATGGCATCTTGAATATATTGATGTTTATGTAGCAGCAGAACCCACAGGGTCACAGGCACAGACACACAGAAAGGAAGATGTGCTCCAGTGATCTGTAGTGCACTCGATGTCCAAGACTCAAAATGTGCAGATACCAATGCACAAAAGAGCTGTAAGATAATCCAGGCAGAAGGATAGTTTGTGTTCAAAACCTTGCCCCGATGTTACATCTCAGGCACCAACACCATAGAATCAGCTCCTTTCTTTGTTGCTGGCATCAGCATCAGGATGACTTCAAAATAATGTCGTAAGGCAGAAGACTAAAGTTTCCCCCACCAGGTCGCTGGTGCCTATCACTGCTACACATCCTCGAGAGGAGTTTTCACCAGGTGGGACAGTGCAACTCAGTGCTCTGAAGAAATGAAGTCTCTAGGTTCTCGTGCTTTCTTGGGAAGTGTTTTCTTTATAGTCGATGAGTTTGGTAGGTTTTTGCTTTTCATGGATGTTGCTTTCCTCTGTTTTTGATGAGTGGTTCGGAGAGATTTCAGCCCCAGCATCTCACAGTACTTATTGCACTGGTGGAGGGCTCTGAACTGCTCAATGAAGGAAATGGAGCAGTTGCCTTTAAAACCTTTATATCTGTAGCAACAAAGAAAGAGAAAAAGCTAAATGGGATTTCAAGATTCATTTTCAGCACAGGGATGCAGAGTATGACTGTTGACTCATAAGCAACTTGAAAACATCAAGCAAGTCTCTTCCACCCATGCTGTTTTGAGAAGCACTAACTCTGTCACAGCAAATCAAACAAAGCCATTGAGAGGCGAAGGAAACCAGGTAATAAGTAGTGACAGAGAGCAAAAGGGGTTAGAGAGGCAGAGTTCTGTGGTCTGTGTCCTGGCTACTATTTTTCATTTCATTTAGTTGGGAATATAGTTGTCTGCTGGATAACTTTGTCTCAGTAATTTATAAATGAAATCCATTCTATATCATTCTCTACAAACAGGTCTTTTGAGTACCAGGAAGAGACAAGGTTGCTGCACGAGGTGGTGTCAGAGCAGAAGCTGTTTTCATCCAAACACATACTTCTGTGCTATGCTCCTCCTCACCCAGCTGGACTACAAGATCTCAAGAAGCCAAGCCTCCTGGGGAAGGAGGATGTAAGAAGTATTCCTGAGGAAGGCAGTCTCACCCAGCCTTCACACTTCCCAAGCCACCACCATAGCTCCCGCTGCTTGCTCTCCTTTTCTCAGTGGGCCAGCAAAGCCAGGGGGTTGGCTACACCCCTCTTCTCCTCACCCTGACACTGGTTGCTGACGTTCCTTCCGGTGCCTGCTTTATAAGCTGCATCACCTCTTTTTAAAAGCTGCACCTGCTTTTTTTTATTTGGGCAAATACCAAAGTGGTCATCTATACTGGTAGTCCCCCCCAGATAGCAAAAGTCATCTATACATTTTCACAGAATCACAGATTTTGCTGCTGCTTTGGATCCTAAGTTATTTCAGACAAGCCATTGCAGCCATGATGATGAAGACTTTGCAGATAGTTGTAAGGTGAACAGCAGACTCTAGTCTTCTAAGGAATTAAATTATTGCTGGTGGTTAAATTCAATAAGAACTACTTAGGAGTTCAACTTTCTCATCATAAGTATTTAAGAGTTCTTTTTGTCTTCTACCAATATTTTCTCTCAGATTCTTCTTTGAAGTCTGAAGAGCATCTAAACAAAGAGCAGCAACGGCAGCATTTGCTCAGAAAATGCCATGAGTAAGAAACACTTTAAATGAACACTGAATGCTAACTAACTTGAGCTTTAGAATTCAAAAAATGCCAGAAATATTTGCAGTAAAAGTAAGAGCATAAGTACCTTGTGAACAAGAAACAGAACATTTATATTAAAAACATATGATTATTTTACTGGCTTTGCTCCTATATCAAACCATGCTCATTTCCCTTCTGTTAAAATAATAGGTTTGCATTTGATCCTGTGGCTACAGATGTGGCCTAGGTAAGGCTCCTTGTCCATGTTGGCAGTGGAGAGGCATGGATGAGCCTCGTTTGACTCCGCAGTGCATAGCCAGCCTCAGGTCTTACAGCGGGACGCAGAAAACTCACCTAGAGGTGTGAGACCAAAGATCTGCAGCAGAGTTCTCCCAGCTGTTTGCTAGTCACAGCCTCTGCACAGGCTGCCTTGTGTGCTTCCAGACTGCATCATTTGTTCTGCTCAGACCTAATGACCATAGCTCTGCTGGAATTTGGCAGAACTTGGGAGCTTAATTCAAACCATTCTGTGCTGTTGTGGCTTGTAGTATGTATAACTGGGGGAAGGTCTCCATTAGTGAATGGCTTCTGAACTGTACAGTCCATACTGCTCCCATGTTTTGTGTCTAACACCACCAAACTACCGACCATTCCAAGCCTTGAAAAATATGAATCTGTTATTCTGTGCAGCATGTGCTATTCATTCACTGACTAGATGACTGATAAAACCCAGGCAGAATTCCATCTCCTAAACTTGACGGTTGGGGTTGGCCCAAATCAACTCTTCCTTAAGTCTGAATGGGGAATGTTGGATTTGTCTCCAGGTTAAACTCCCCAGTGCCTCTTCTTGCCATGTTGAGTAAAACCAAATCTGTCAGTGCCCTGAAACCAGACAGTTTCGGATCCACATCTGTCAAACAGCACTCGTTAGTCCTGATGATGGTGTCTCACCGTGTTCCCCATTCCTTCATCTTTGCATTTACCATTCTTGGATAAATACCTGCAGACTTGTGCACAGCTTCTAAGCTGGCTCACTGTTTGCACTTAGAAGCCAGTCACTGTGATGTGTTATTTTTGTCTACGCCTGCCAAAGAATCCACTAAAGAGCTGATTTAAAGGATTTATTGCCTGACTGGGTGCACCCCACTGGCTACATCAAAAACACTTTCCAGGCCCTTCGTTTCTAGTGAGGCTTCGCCCTCTGCTGACAGAAACTGCTTTGCAGCTACTTCAGTGCACTGAATAAATGACCCTTGGCTTTGGGTTCGTTTGGTTCCCAATCCACCGGTAAAACAGACATAGGAACTATTAAAGATCGTATTTACTAATTGTTGAAAGCATCAAACTCTCCACAGACTCTACAGGAAGGACAGGAAAGATGAGGACAAAGGATACAGAAACGCTCATCCAGAAATATTTGTTCACACTTGGAATACGAGTTTGGACCCAAAAAAAAATTAATTAACTGCAATGAACAATGCTGAATACAGGTACAAAATTTTAATATATGCTGCTTATTGTGCTTGGTTTACGAGAAACACTGGGGGATAAATAATGGCCATGAATAATTCATGACAGTTGCCATACTGGCTTTTACAAACTCATCAATAACAGTTTGCACTATGTCATTAGAATATTTGAAAGCCTGACTATGCAAGGAACGTGGGGATGGGGGCGGGAGATGGATTTTGTTTTCAGGTTTTTTTTTTCCCTGATCACAAGTTTAATCTTTGAGTGAAAGCAGAACATGGGCTCAAGAAAAGCTTATGATCGCTGCCTGCTATGGAAGAAAAATTAATTCACAGAGTTCTAAACTGAGAAAAGAGTCTTTACAAAAGCTCATGCCATAAATACATATTCTAAAGCTTTAGCACTTTTGCTGGCTGCAAGAGGGATTTCAGCTGTGTTCTCTCACGCAGTTCCCACACCATCTCTTTACATTCCTTGTGAAAAGGGCAATACAAACTTTGGCCCCTCCCAGGGCATCTCCTTCCCCCGTTCCCACAGTATTGTGGCAGATATCTTCTCTTCTTCCAGTGGAAGAGTAGGGGAGAGAAGGGTCACCTGGGCTACTGGCAGCAGGATCTAGTAGAAGGGCCAGACAGGTATAAGCGCTTGTATTTGCATTTGCTAGGGCAGGTACCAGCGAGCGCAAGCCCAGCGAGAGCTCTGGCCCCAGCAGCATGCTGGGTGTGAGGTATTCCTCCATGGCCAGAAGCTCTGGACAGCACAAACATCAGCTCTTTCACCGTACCCCAAGCTGGAGCCAGTGTTGGCCCTGCATTTTCAGCACTACCTTTTAGAACCAAATAAATGTGTTTCCTTTATAGGCGAGTTCCCATACGTATGAACAAAAATAAGTTAAGAGAGTCAAATGAGGATTGTTTCCTTCCAAAGTTAAACCAAGAATGAATTTCCAGTGCACCCTCCCCCAACATCTTTACACTGTGAAGAGACTGATGTGTAAAGCAAACCCATGCTGTCAAGAAATAATTTTTCACTCACCCTTTAGCCAGTGTTGCTATGCCAACGTCGGTTAACTTCATTCCTACACCTACAAGGCATCAAGGAAACAGCTCATGTTACACTAGAATTTTTAGGAAAATCTTCAGGTTCAAGAGCACCATATATAGAGGCATCAAATATTATTTACTGATTCATGTTTTAATTATTTGTCACCATTTTTTCAAAACATTTTAAAGCATCCCAATTAAAAATAGGATGTTTGTGCTCTGTATCACTAGCAATTTCAGTCTCACACTAGTAGGTTACAGATAGCAGGGTGATAAACAGAGCATAGCTTGTTTCCTGTGCTAGACAGCCAGTGGGGGAAGGAGGGGTTAAACTTTGATGATTGCATTTTAAGAAACATACAAAACCTTAGCCTATGCACCTGCCCTGAGATGTGTATATTTATTTATGGGTTTTGTGGTTTTGATGCTTTGCAAACTTGGACTACAGTATTTATCGTAGAAGTTGCATATTTGCTTTACTAATCAAATAGCAATAGGTCAGTCAACCTTATTTTTACTTTTCGGGCAAGAGATCCAAAACCCCTTTCTCATTTCAGTATTTCCAAAAACTTAGGGTTTTTAACTTGTCCCCCGTGTTTATAGGCAAAATCCAGTCCCACAGTGTGCCATTTTTTCTGTACATGAAAATTATTATCTGAAGATCATTTTCCTTGGAGAATACCCTCAGAAATCTCAACTGGTATGCCTGAAAAATGCAGCCTAGACACTCAAATGAGAAGATGATTAGAAAGGAAAGATGTTTCTCTTCCAACAGCAGCAGGTATATTGTCCTTTGTGGCAGCAACCATTACAGAGGCTCAGATACCATGTCTGCTGTTGTGTTTCCCTCAGGCTAGGATTTTGTTCTTTCTTCAGCCTTTAAATTACTTCAGGGGTCTTGTTTAGATGTCTTGTTGCTAATTTTCCTGCCTTCTCCTGTTGAAGAATATGGGATGTTTTCTAAGATTCCACCTTTTTTGATTTTCTTTAACAAGAGTCTTTCTCTGTTTCAAATACATCTATGTATCCTGTGTTGGGCACTGGCCCAGGTTCCAGCAGTTAGGAAGTCACACCCACAGGAGCATAAGGGCAGCATTTAGTAAATGCAAGGAGGGCATTTCTTCACCATTCTTCCTTTTTTGAAGGAACATGTTTCTTCCAGCCTAGCCAGGACCAGAATGTGGAGCACTCCACTGCTGAGAGATTGTTGGTAAGTATTTAAATAGAAGAAAAACTGAAGGACTAGGATGTTATTAACAACTTAAGTCTTTAATTTAAAAGACATTTCATTAACCTCTGGGAGGTGAAACAATAACCCAGACTTGACTCATACTATGAGTGCCCTGATTTACTAAGGGGACATATGGAAGAACAACTCTCCCATTAAGTGTGTAAGATCTGCTTTTCCTTTTCCAAACTGTCTTCTTACAAGAACATAAGCTAGGTAATAATTCCCTTTCTCTGCTGATTAGATAAACATCATAATACTGCATAGGTTAACACATGTTAGCCCCTGCTGCCACAGTAGGCAATTAATTAATGTCTTTCTGTTCCCTAGGGTAACACACACACAAATAAACACAGCATGCTTAAAATAGGCTGGAAAAGAAAATATCCTAACTCTCTCTTCTATCTTTTATTCTGACCAGCATGAGATGCTGTGTAAAACAGGCACAAGGCCAGGGCACTGTCCACATCTGGAGCAGACTCTGCCCACCACAGGGTTATGGAAGGAGCACATTCAGCATTGCCAATAGGACACACAAAGCCAAGAGTAACACTGCTCAGAAATAAGTCTGAAAGTTCTGCAGTTATGGGGATTGACTGCGAGTGATCACCAGCCTGTGTCATGGGAAAGCTGTTTTATCATTCCCATCCAGACAACTCACCTTGCAGGTCAGTGACAAGCAAGCTCCCGTTGGTCTTCTCATACACCCAGTGCTGGAAGGTGCAACACTTCTGGCCGGCCTCTGAGTCTCTTCTCAGGAAGTTTACTTCCTTGCCATCCCTGACAGAGTATTTCACAAATTCCCCCACCAGCTCCTCCTCCACTGTCGCATAGGGGATGTTATTAGCAGGGCGATGAACAAGAAAAATAGGAATGATCCTGAAATCAACGGATAAAAACTAATAAAATCCAGAAGTTCTGCCAATGAAGGAGTAAGAAACAAAGTGGCCAGTGATCCCAAGAGAGTGAATGAACAGCTACCAATTCTAAAACAAGGCAGAAGACATCTGGATAAGACTGGGATCTTCTAGGTAGCTCTAGAACATAATCACATTATCCTCTATGTGCTTATTTCTTTGTATCATTTACTCAGATGTAAACTTTTTCAAAGCATGCTTTCTAATGTCCTACTACATCTGTTGTCTTCCAGCCAATTGTTTAAAATAAAGCACCAGGTCTGAACCTTCCATGTGCCTGTTATTTTAGTTCTAGTTTTCCCAGGATACATGCTGTCTCCCTGATATCAAAACTAGAGATAGTTTAAATAAATAAAAAATTTATGTTTTATTTATCAAACATAAATTTTACCAAGAGCAATATATTTCCAGAAACTAAGCTGACTTGCACAAATATTTTCCCTAAAAGATATCACTGCCATCTCCATCACTATTTCTAATCCTGAAAGGCAGCTTTAAGGAATCATTCCAGAGGCTGTGTTTTAGGTGGCCCGTTTCATCTACACACAGCTGGAGATTTAGCCTGCTGTAAAGCATGTAGGTCTTATCCTTGAAGCAAGGCAGATGGAATTTCAACCATCCATTGCAAATTCAACTCTATGAAGTAGCCTGACACTGGAACAGCAAATCCTTCGAAAAAGATCTATTACCAAAACCTCAGGGTGCCACTTCCCAGCCTCAGAGGCAGAGGTGAACCTGTGCTGGGCTACTGGTCTGATGTACCCATATTTGGGAAATGGGAAACTTCTGAAGTTAAATAAACCACTCTTTGGGAAAACCAAGAATCAGAGTTGAGCTTTCTGGCTTAAGACTCCCTATAGACAGAAAACTCACCTAAGGAGTGACTTCATACCAGCTCCAGAATGATCGTGATTTCTCTCAAGAGTTCATTTTTAACAGAAAGTTGGAAGGCCTGACCTATCCACTACTGCTATTACTAGATGACAGTAGTATCACCTGCTGGTGTTAGCTCACTAACACGAATAATTTCCTCAAATTTGTATAAAAAACATTCCTTTTGCTTGCTATTTACTGTCTGTACTCCTTATTATCCTTCTCTAATGGGAATGGAATCTCTCTCACCACCTTGATACTCAGTATTATTGAGGTCATGACTCCAGCTGTAACACTGATCTCAGCATTCTCCCTTTATTCTTCTCTACTAATTACTCCTAGCGGTCAGTGGGCAGCTGTGGCACAGGAAAATATATACACACAGATGTCTAGATGTATATAAAAACATATATATACTCACTCTGGTACTTCCCCAAAGCCTTCCAAGGCTTCAGCTTCAGCTGCATATATCTTTGCATACTCTCTTGCAGTATTTTGGACGTAGCATTCCTATATTACAAAGAAATACACCTATGGAATATCACTTAAAACATTTAACAGATCATCTGTCTGAATATTTGCAGGACAGCTTTTCCCCACAATTCCTGCTTAGAAAGGCCAGGAGAAGCTCACCTGCAGTGCTAGTTTGTAGTTCTTCTGAACTAGATCGTCCTTGCTCTTGGTCCCGTACGTGATAGCGTTGTGCACTTTGAGAACACAGGCGTGGCCAGGACTGAACACCGGCACCAGGCCTTGCATCACTTTACTCCGGAAGGCTTTCCGGTGCATGCCCTCGCCAAAGTGAAGCTCTTCTGTGGCTATTGTTCCATGCAGGTTCCCACCAAAGTAGCTGTCACGGATGAAATCTTCTCTGAACATCAGCTGCATGAATTCAATTTCTTCCACACCTAAAACACAATGTTTCTTTTCAATCTAGCAGCACCAGCTTAAAAACAGGTCCTTTAGCAAAGGTAGAAGGAAATAACAAGTTTTTTATTTCATAAGCCATTTTGAATAAGAACCATATTTCTATAAATGACCGAGTCAGTTTCAATCAAAAAGTATATACATCAGTTTTAGTGATCTTTACATTCAGGAGAAATTGGCACAAAAAGATTTCTCTTATCCTCCCACCTGTGGATTTTGAAGGCACCACTAACATAAGGATGTGTGCCTAAATTTTTTATAGCTGAAATCAAGCTGGATTATGAGTTCTACCCCTTTAAATGAGCACCGGAATACAAATGAAAAAAAAAAATATAAGGGGAAAAAAAGAAGTGGTTAAGGTTAAGCACTGAGAGAAACTTAAAAATTCTAACTGCACTTCAAGACCCTCTAATATAACATTTCAAGGAACAGCAGTGAAAAAGATAAATAAGGGATGAAAAGGTGTATACTACACAGCAATTAAGTCCTTCCAGCTCCCCTTTGTAGTTCTCTCTGTGTTAGATTCTGTGCACTATTGCCTCTTTTTGAAGCACAGAGGAAACAGAGCACATGCAAAGCTAGAATTAGAAGCTAACTCCACCTAAAATTCTCTGTTGATCAAAAGTTGTACAGTGCTGTTACGTGAAAAGTCCTGTCCTTATTTTAACAAGGAACTAAATGTTTAATTTTACTCTTCCAGAAAAAGAAAGAAAAATCAATTGGCCAAATGAAGTACTCCTTTAGTACAGTGTGTTCAGAAATGATAAACCAATTTGTAATGCACTGCCTATCTTTAGCTGCAGCACAGCAAGACATGTGCCAAGTGTGATTAAACACAAGTTAACATATGGGGAAAGCATTCCAAATCTTCATGTCCATCTTTCTCTTGGGGTAAAGTTACGTAGCAGGTGACTTGCAAAGACGATGGGTTCAAACACCACTGGCAGGTTTTTCTGCCAAAAGAGCTTCCAAGTGCCCTGTGTGTCTGTGTCTCTGGTGTGATGCAGTGCTGTTTCACTGCTTACTGCACATGAAGGGCTCATGCACCAAGCTAACGAGAAGCCACAGTCCAGTTCACATCAGGAGTTTGTCACAGTGGGTACGCCCTCACCCTGCACAAACCCTTCCATCCTACATGGGGGTATTTCACCTACAAAGCTCCCATGAATTAAAGCAAATTTTATCTTTGATGGTGCAGCAAAGGTGAGTGCACAAAGGGAAAGGCAGCTAGCAAAGACACAGCACTAATTCAGTGGCTTCAATGGATTCCCATGGTTTTCTATGGGGTAACTGTCAACATGCCTCAGTCAGGTTACCTTTTTCTATCCTTTGTTCTATTTAGAAATCAGAAGGACAAAGATTTGAGCACACATTCAAGCACATGTGTGTACTCACCTTCATAATTCTGAAAACTTGAGAGGTGTTCCAATACTACAAGGAAACACAGAAACAGATTTTGTAGTAAAAATAATATGAACGGAAACTGCCATTGTCATTATTAATCAAAATTATAAACTGGGATTTACCTTCAGAAGTCAGATTGAACTCAGCAGTCACCTTTCCATACATATTATTCAAGCAGCAATAATACATCCCCTGGTCTTTGTTACTGGCTTTAGCTATTGCCAAAGAGACGGGAGAGTCATCCTGGGCACTGGAACAGAATATGGTAATTTTCTACATTAATACTTTTATAAGATCTTTCCTGATTATTCCATCTACCTCTCCTCCTGCCCCTGGAATTTCTGTCCCTCACTGCAAAGACTGATTCAAATATGATAAAAGTAAAAAAAATATTTTATTTCACCCTACTTGGAAGCATCCAGCCTATTATGTATTTCACAATGGATGATCCTACTATATCCTGAGAGAAGGGCACCTCAATCAAATCCAAAAATAATTAAATCACATCAGAAGGCACTCTAATATTCCTATCATGGCCAAATATATAAGGCATGAGCATATAAAAGCCAGCAATGTTGTATGCTGTTCCTCAACACTGACTCCTCTCTCAGCTTTCCCTGTTCCTTTGCTTTTTCCAAGCCAGATACTCACTCGCTGCTGTCCGTGTCTGCAACTCCACAAATGGATCAAAGGCAGATGTTATTAACCAGGGTGCAATGACACATGAGTGCAGTTACAGATGTGGTGTCAGCTTTTGTGACGTGAATTGGTGAAGGTGTGCACAGTTTTGTTGGCAACTTGAGGTTTCATGATATTTTGGCGCACTGGAGAACCAATTTTATCCAACAACAGGTTTTACATTAACTTACTTCACGTGTATGATTACTAGCACTGTGTCTTTTCAATACACGTTTCCATGTGTTGACAGGTAATAGAAATTCAAATATTTGTTGCCTAATTTCCTGTAATCACCCCCTATTGAAAGTAAAAGCTGAAATGTACCTAACAGTCCAGATTATGTATTTCTGGAGATTGGTGTATATTTCCAAAAGAAGAAACAGTGCTTGGGTACACACAAAACAATTAATTAGATTTTTATGGTGATGGAATGGAGATTTACACTGAGCTCTGTTGAACATTTTTTAAGCAAAAATTGTTACAAGAAATTTCTCTTACTCTAAATTTCTGTTATATATTTCACTTATTTCCAACACTTTGAAATATATTCATCCTACGAAGTTAAAATGCAAATATTTTGTTATCACATAATTCATTTGTTATTATTGCAAAAATTGATAAATTTTGTATCTCTGCACTGTTTCTTAATTAAAACACTGCAGAATTATTTAACAGATAATGATATGTACTAATATTACAATGGATGCTATAATAAAGCATTCAAAATCAGAATAATTAAACCAAGAAGAATCAGAATGGCATGGAAAGTTTAATCAATTCATGCAACTTTTCCTCCCCACTTAAAAGAACACCTGAGAAGATGCCTTCCCACAAAAAAATGGAATTTTAAGGGAAGCTGGACAAGATCCTGATAAAGGCCTCAAGAAGCTTTTCTTTCCACCCTTCTCACGGCGCTGCCTCTGGTCACTCAGTCAGGTTACCAGGCTGGATTGAGGGGAGAGATCATTCCTCCTCAAATACCACTCCCATTGTTTAAACCAATTAGCTTCACGTTCCATTCGATAACGAATATGAAGTTCAAAGTAGAACTCACAGAAGGGTTTGGGTTGGAAGGGACCTTCAAAGCCCCATCCAACCTGACCTTGAATTTTTCCAGGGAGTGGGCAGCCACAACTTCTCTGGGCAACTTGCTACTGTCTCACCACCCTCACTGTAAAACACTTCCTCCTTATGTCCATTTTAACCTGCCCTCTTCCAGTCTGAAACCGTTGCCCCTTGTCCTGTCACTACAGGCCCTGGTAAAAAGTCTCTTTCCATCTTTCTTGTAAGGCCCTTTTAAATACTGAAAGGCCACAAGAAGGCCTCCCTGGAGCCGTCTCCTCCCCAGGCTGAACAGCCCCAACTCTCTCAGCCTTTCTTCAATGGAGAGGTATTCCATCCTCATTCTTGTGGCCTCCTCTGGACCTGCTTTAACAGGTCCACATCTTTCTTGTACTGAGGACCCCAGCACTGGAGGCAGCACTGCAGGTGGGGTCTCAGCAGAGCAGAGTAGAGGGGCAGAATCCCCTCCCTCAACCTGCTGGCCACGCTTTTCTCATGCAGCCCATGACGTGATTGGCTTTCTGGGCTGAAAGTGCACATTTCTGGCTCATGCCCAACCTTTTCTCCACGAGTATCCCAAGTCTTTCTCTGCAGGGCTGCTCCCAATCCATTCATCACCCAGTCTGTATTGGTATTGCAGAATAATCACGTCAAGCTTTACTTTGAATCTTAGTTGTTTCAGCAATTCATGTCCAGCACACAAGGACAGCCAGCCTTCCACACAGTAACCAACCGTGTTTATGTTTTTTGGCTGGGTGCTGAGGTTCAAACTTCATTTGATCTTTTACAGTACTTGAAAGTTGGATGAGACTGGTTATGAATAGGCTGAGAGGAACTGGCAATGGAATGCAAACTATGACCAATATTAATGCACTGTGTGAAGCTGCACATTTAATTACCCTGCTTAAGCTTACTTTTTGTACCTGTCATACTAATCCTCTTAACAGGAACAAGAGTGAATCACTGGCTTATTTTCCCAAAAGCTATTCAGAAACTACCAGTCCTACAGAAACATTCACTCACCTTCTCTGCAGTCGAGCTAGTACCTTGGAATCTTTAGTCCATGTAATGCTGGAGTCACCATGAATGTCACCAAACTGACAGCATAGCTTAATATTTCCAGAGCAGTCGGGGAACAACTCTGCCTGGATTTTCTTCAACAGCTTGGGAGCTTGAAACAGAAAAGCCACAGTTTAGGATTAGAAGATAATTATACTGTTTTGGCATTCTAAAGTAATCCCATAATAATTTGTAGATGTTAAGAATATGAATCTGAAAACACCGGTAAATATTTATGATGCAGAAACCAAGACTTTAAAATACAGAGATTTTAAAAGACTGATTCAGTGCCTCACACAGCCAATGGAAATGTTTCCAGTGCAGACATTCTGAATTTATAGAATAGGACCCAGGGGAAATTCTACCCTGAAAAGGCACTGACGTGAAATAATTTCTTAATCAAAACACATTCTCTCTGACCAAAGGACCGGCTGCTTTCATCAGCAAAACACGACGCCACAAAGGTAAAGCACACCACATGGGCACATGAGAGCTCACATGAACCGCATACGTGTCACCAGCAGATTTTTTTAACTGATCACAGCCTTTGAGAGAAAAGACTGTAAGTCCCAGGAGGTGTCCAGTCTCCAGGGTGTTTTTGCAACACAGCTACCATTGCCAGGATGAGACGCTCGGTGAGATGCGGCGATGGCACCACTTCCTTTGAAACACAGCTGGAGGGAGGAACCCACATTTAGTGGTTAGATATTTACATCTGGTAATGTCAGTTGCCTTTCCGTCCCTCTTCAGTTTCAAAGGACTAACTTCCCATCTCAAAAGAAAGTCCCTACCTTTCCAGCCACAGGGCAGGGTTCTTTTGATAAACATCACTGCGCAGAACCAGTCCAAGAATCACTCAGGGAACAGAACGTGAGCGCTGCGCCCAGGCTGGGGAAGGTCCTGGTAACCTGGCTCTCTGCTGGGACTCGTTTGCTGCCTCCACAGAACGCTCCAGCGTCTTTGCACGTGGGCATGGCGTGAGCAGGGGGATGGAGAGTACTTGGAAAGAAAGGGAATCAATATCTACTTCGTGAAAGGTTTTGGGATCATGACACATCCCTGGGCTCAAGTGAGACATCCCTGCTAGATGCAAGGGATGGAAAAGGCCTGATGTTATGTTTCCTACTGTGTTAATTCTGAGCTGCTGCGCTCTGAATGAGCTGGCATGACACATGTCCCTCAGCATCCCATTCCTGCAGTCTAACTTTCCCTTTCTAATGCCAAAGGAATGCTGGATCCAACTCGAAGGGTCAGGCACCTGGAATTCACTGCTAGGCTTAACTTGTAGTCCCTTAAGTCCTTAGGCCCAAGAACCTTGCTGAATCAGGGCTAAAATGACGCAGACAGTATGTGACAGAACTGTAAATAGAACTAGCGGCTCCAGATTCCCTGCCCTAACCATAAAGTCATCCCTCCTGCAGCTGAAAATAATACAAAAGTGAACATCCAGTATAGACCAGACTAACCGTTTCCATCTTCCCATATCGCTGGGTACAGCTCTCTAAAGCACAAACACACATTCACTGCAGCCCAGGCTGAAGCTGATCAGAAGCAGGTTAAGAAAATTCAGTCTTATTTGATGCAAGCCTGAATGTTTAAAACATTTTTCAAGCATAGCCTCAGGTACACGAGAAAAGATGAGGCATTTCTCAGGAACTGCAGTTTGCTCACTCTGCTTTGAAGGAATGTGTCTCTCCTCCCACACGTTTGGTTCGCTGGCAAAGGACAGAGAAAAGTTCGGGGTTTTTTTAAATGCGACTGTAAAAGTAGAACTCTCACCAGACCGCACTGTAATTTGAATCTCTGATGAGCTTCAGAGCTCTGTAGCTTACCTTTAGTCACTGTTCAGTCTTGCTCTGATCTATTAAATTATTTTATGATGTGAATATGAAATGTAATGTCAAAAGGTAAAAATAAGACCATGGTCCTTTCAAAGTATCCATAGAAACCACGAATACCTTATCTGTCTAGCTGTTACACCATTGCTACTCCTGTTTGCATTTTGTCTTGCCCATTAGCAACCTCCTAGAGATGCTGACAAGCAACCTGAATCTCATTGCAATTATGTTTGCTATGTCGATTTAATATTGCTAATTTAATCAGTGTCACTTTTGAACAACTGTGGTGAAAAGGAATGCAGAACCAGCCGTCAGTCATCAGACAGGACATTAAGTTTACCAGTGGCACCCTACTAATGACAATAACACCTGGCTAGTAATAAAACCATTTGGTAGCCAAGAGAGGGGAGTTGCATTTGGGAGGCACAGCGCAGCAGCACACCTGGGAACACAGCCCTGCAGGGACACGGCAATGGGCGAGGGCTGGGCTCGCTGCTGCCATGCTGTGAGCAGCTACGTGGGGCACCGTTATGTCACACATCCCTGAAAAGTCACTCTGAGAGACAAATGAAGAAGTGAACTTCCAAACAGGCTTAGAAGTTCATCCATTGAATATATTTGCCAGCTAGGAAAAGGATGCTAGGGAGGGCCCAGTTCTGTGGCACAGGTACTTACTAAGTTCACAGAACTGGAAATTAAAGTCAGTGAGGGCAGGACACCTTCAGCTGACAGACTGAGACCAAAGGAGACTTGCAGGGTGTTTAGTGAATCTGAGCTTCATACTGTGGCCAGAATGACGGGAAAGGGCAGAAATGAACATCAGTTTTCTCTTACCTTTACTATCCTTTTTCAAAATTAGTTTCCTTTGCTCTTTTCTATCTTCTTTATGAATCATGCCCGCCTCACCTTTCACAGACTTTTTAACACAGCTAGGATCCTTGCTGACATTTCCTCTCACCTCCAGGCGGGGTTTTTTTGACAGTGTTGCTGCTGGTAATTTCTTCTTGGCTCCAGCAGCTAAATGCCCACTCTTTGCAGCGTCTTGTTTACACTTGATGGGCTGAGGCTCAGCCACAGTTGGTGATGTCTGGTAGGATTTTGACCTCTCTGGATTTCTTAGCTTTTCTGCACTGACTAGGAAGGGATCACATGCAGTCAGCGCAGAGGGGAATGATTGAGTTCTGCTGCAGGGTGGTTGCTCTTGAAAATACTGGTTGCTCCCTGAACCAACTGGTGGCAAATTAACTAAACCACTTACTACACCCTCTGATGTCCTGACTTCTTCATCTTTATCACACGCAGTAGACTTAATTGAATTTTCAACCTCAGTTAACTTGCTGGAAGAGATCAAGTCACGACAGGACTGCTTAGTGCTGACATTCATCAACTGTTTCTGAGCCTTGGAGCTAATTAACGTGCGCAAAGGAGACTTTGTTTCAGCTTCATCTGGGTGACATTCAACAGCTCTCTGAACCTCCTGTTTACTTTCACACGAGACTGCTTCCTCCGTGTTTTCTTCAGGCACCCTGTGGAGCTGATCCTGCAATGCTTTGCACGCAGTTTCCAGCAAACTCGAGTTTTCATCCACTTTGACTGCAGCTTGTGTGGATTCAGTTTTTACTTGACATCCTACACCAGGACACCCCACTGCTGATGTACTGGTAAGAAGGCCCTCTGGCTGGCTTAGGGATGTGAAGAATGGTAATGTTTCTTTTGCAGTCAGTTGTTGGCTATCTAACTGACTCCTGCTATCTCTACAGCCCGCGTTTGCTATGCTGTGGCACTCATTTTGAGCCTCTCTAGGCGGTGGGGTGCTAACCGATGTTACGCTTCCAGATGTACACGTGTCATTTTTTGAAGAATCTGTTTTGAACTCTTCATCAGACCCGAAGGTGGTGTCAAGAAAAAATACATCTTGTTCTGATGTATTATGAGAGGGAAGTGCACTCGGGTTCTCTGAAACATGACTAACTCCTGAGTCACAGGAAGTTCCATCTCTTTGTTCATCACCTATGCAAATCTCTCTCTGTTCTTCTCCTGTTTTACACGGTTCATATCTGGCCACCTCTACATTACAATCTCTTAATAATGGATCTTCAGAAGAGGCAGTGAATGCCACTTCTTGTTTTTCTATTTCTGTCATTTGGTCTGTATTTTGGGGCAGATTCTTATACGTTATGGTTTCAGGAGTCTTCATTAAATTAGGCAATTGCATTACGTAACCGCATTTCTCTGCATTAGAGACAACCTGAAAATCTTGACAGTCATTATTTTTTGAAAGAAGGTAACTGTCAGAATTAGTGTCACCTTGTGCATTCGGGTCTGAATGATTTCCTTTTTCTTGTAAATTTTCTTCAGAACTTTCATGTATGTTGTTAACAGAAGAGTGTTCTTCATGCAGAAGTTGGCTGGTATTTTCACTGAGGAAAATGTCTTTCTCTTCAGCAAAATAAGCCAGTTCTTTTCTTGCTGGATAGCAGTCTCCAAAATGACACCCTTTACCAGTTACTGAATCATTTATCAAGGGTATGTTGTGCTCAGGACAATGTGATTGTCCAATTGTCCCATGTGACTTATCTGACATGTAAGCTGACTTTTCGTTGTCACACGCTGAATTACCACTCTGAGCATTGTTTAATCTGTGAGAAGAATCTGATTCACATGCTTGAGAAGCATTATCAGCGGTAAACGTTCCTTCCCAAGCAACGTTCATTTGAATGGATCCATTCAAGGTTTGACTTGGCTTCTGACCCAAGAACTCTCCTGTATTTAAGATGATACTATCTGCTGAAACACAAATGGGTGGTGTTTCCATTTTATTTCCAGTGCTAGAATCTAGACACACACCATCCATTTCTACCACTTGTGCAGGACAAACGTTTCCTACGGAGGTACTGTTACATGCTGCTTCTGTTTTAAGTAGGCTATTAGAAACACTGCAGTCTTCTTTCTCTGTTCTTTGTCTACTAGCTGGTTGTGTAACAGGTTCCTGCTCTTCTATCACATTTATTGGCAAAGGATGATCAGAACAGGTCTCCTGTAGAAAGCTCAGTTCTGGGACTTTGACATCTGTCAGCCTAATTTCTAAACTTGTGACCCCCCGGTTTTCAAATGGGATTTGATAATCTGAGTCATCTTCATGAAGAAGTTTCCACAGCTTGTCATGCACTGCAGATACATCAGCATCTCCTTTGCACCCAGGTTCTCCAGATTCCAGGACTAACTTGGGATTAGCTTCCAACAGAGATTCATCACATGATGGACTGCAGAGAGTATCTGTGTTGTTGCTACCATGTGAGTCAAAACTACACCTTTGCTCTCCCTCCCTTGGCTCATCACACAGCTTTGCAGAAGAGAGAACAGCACACAAGCACTCTTGTTTATCAGGAACAGAGTCCATATCCCATAGAGGAAAAGGTGAAAATTCATTCTTAGATTTGTTGCCATTATTAATAACATTAATTCCTTGTTCGCAGAAGACTTGCTGCTGACAGCTTTCTCCTGTATCACAAGGAGCGTGGTGTTGAGAATAGGTCTGTACATTTCCATTTTTTGCTTGTTGTGTTGTGTTTTCAGTACAGGGCATTTCTGAAGCTGGATGGATGGTTCCTGCACTCTCACAAGTCATGAAGATGCCTTCCTTGTCTGTTTCGGGCTCCATACACAGCCTCTCGCAATTCTGGGTGGAGATTTTCACATTAGCACTTTGATTCTACAAAGAAGAAAAAAAAGATAAATGTAATTACGAATTAGAATTGCTGCTTGATGGAGGCCTGAATTAGAGTCCTGGCTTGAAATGTACCTAATTTTTATTACTTTTTAAAAAAATATTTGTCAAGAGTCAAGTTTCTGACTTGTAGTTATCAGCCTAACGGATTGAAATCAAACTCCTGGGTCTTAACAGCCTTGAACGCTGGTGAGTTTCAGATCTGGATCCAAATGCTGAGAAATATAAAATTTAATCAAGATGAAGACCAATGACTGATATAGTCCAGCTAGATAAAAACAGATAAAATAAAATAAACCAAACCAAACTAAAACAAAATAAAAGCCATGTCTGTATCTTTTGTGAACGGTTCGTTTCCCACGATACTTATGTAATTATTACACAATCCAGATGAGTTTCTGGAACCACCCTGGCCAGTTTTTGGGAGCTTGCCCTCCCCTTTGCTTCCATCATGGGCACTGTTATCTCAGGCTTCAGTAAGATGCTTTCTCAATATGCATCAGCCTTAAAAAGTTTCAGAGAACGCGCCCACGACTGCCATGCTATGAACTTCAGAGCAAGACTCACACCAAGAAACTAACATCTCTGGGGCAGTTTTAAGCCATCTTCAAAATCTGTCTTGGGTCACCTCTGAACCCCTGAAGTGACAAGTCCTGCTTCAAAAGGGAGTGCCAGAGATGATTCCAGATCTTGCCTCTGCCCAAGTGGCAATGACCTGATCAATATAAGGCATGTTCAGCCCTCCTCTAGCAATGAGACATGCACTGCTGGAAAACCTGGGGCAGGAAATAAAAGTCTGTATTCCCCCTGCATCTCCTTTATTCTTCGGTATCAAAATATTCCAAATTGTCACTTTACGTAGAAACAATCCATTCCTCAATTAAACTAAGTCAAACTGAACTTAATCTATGCAGGGAGTGCAGACTTTAATAAAGAGAACAACTGGCTACTGTTTGGGCTTGCATGGGATGAAGAAAGTGCTGCCACTTTCTTCTTCTTGCTGCCATCTGCCTGGCATACAAAATCTGTTACTACTGTTGCTACCGTTCCCCTCAGAAATGAGCTTTTTCTCTTAAATACTTGTTCTGGAGTCCCTGCCAAGCTTTTATTCTCCAGGATTTTCTCCAGTCCTCTTCAGCACTAAATTAATTCCATGGAGCCGGTGAGCACGCTTCACCCATAGCAAATCATAGATGGAGAAGCCTACAATTTCTTACTACACAAAAATACATTGTTTCCTAAGTGAATTATGCTTCATGCTTTTGGTTGCCATTCATTTGCCAGAACAACCTGCAAAAGCAGAGAGCAATTTAGCAGCCAACCTTTGAAAAAAAATATTTACTTCCAAATAGCCATTAACAGGATATCATGAATTATTTTGTACATTTGACCAGGTATCCTTCTAGTGGTTGTCTGAAGCTCTGCACCTACTCCCAGCAGAAACGAAGAAATGCTAAAAACCATCAGACTCAGTTTAAAAAACACCAATATTTGTAGATGTTTTCCAATTTTTAGCCTTTATCCAGCCACAAACTCAACTTCATAACTGTTTGGGGTTGGTCTTTTTTCCCTCATGAATCTCAGTTCCATTCATATTTATTGGTTAACTTGTAATGATGTGCTGGATCACTGCAATTAATAACTGTGATACACACTGGGTGAGTCCTCTGGGTTACAGCAGAGCTGTTAATGTGGAATGAGTGCTGGCAGACACATAACTCAGAGAAGCAATTCTGAAATGAAGCCAGTGTTGTCACTTAGTGAAGGATATGTAACGAAGGCTTTGCCACAGGTTGCCTGTGCTCAGGTAGAGGCAGGGGCTGCTCAGACACTAGATTCTTAGTTTCTGTAAGTTCATGGTAAAAGGATTACCGGCTGTAGTAAATATTGCTTTCCTTTGCTGCAAAAGCCACCCACTTCAGCTGCAATTCCTCTCATCCTCTCTGTTTCTCCATTCAGCTTGAGTAGGATGTGGAGCTGACTACGTGCTGTGGACAATGGGGAAGGAAGAGATATAGAAAATTTTTGTCAATGACTTTAACTGCTGTTCCCACCCCAAGCACCATGCAGTTGCCACCACACTGTCTTCAAAACTCCTTGGCCACTGCATACTTACCTAGAAACCCTGCACCTAGGAACCCCAGCTTCACAACCGCAATCCCCTCCGGTTCCCAACGCCTTGGTCTCCTGCTCCAGCCAGCTCTGCAGGAGAAGATGGCAGTCTCTAGGTCTTTGGGTCTAGAGACACACCTTCTCCCAAGTCAAGGGGGATATGATCCTGGCTGTGTCCCTACAGTCAGTTCCAGTTCTCTTCTCAGTCAGTTCTGAGCATTTGGTCCAAGCCCAGTGCTCCTTCTGCCACTTCCACTTCCCCTCAAATCTCAGGAAAGCAGAGTTTATTTTCCTATTCCTTACAGCCACAGCAGCCTCAATCACAGCTTCTACTAAAACCTGGGGAACTCTTGCTAAGTATGTCAGCCATATGATCAGTCCGTCCCTACCTGCTGTTGGTATGAGACTGAACACAGACAGCTCTCTCAGGCCCACTGGAAAGTGGGCTGGTTATTTCAAGAACCCTTTTATCTATCTACCTCATCTGTGTGTCTGTCCATGTTGGCATCTGTCTGTCTCAAGCATTTATAGACATGCAACACTGCAGAGTGTAGACACACATTTTGATGGCCAGAAAATAACTGCAGTGACTAAAGAGGGCTTGCAATGGAGTGCCTTGCCTTGCATTTGACAAAAGCAGGTCTGAAAGCAGAATGCAATTTGAAGCCTCATAGTGGCACATTTATTCATTTTTAAATTGATATTTAAAAGGGTATGTGCTCCTAGTCATTGTTTGGGCCATCTAATAAAACCATCTGCAGAGAGGCCAAACAATATTGGATCACAGAATCCCAGACTGGTGGGGATTGGAAGGGACCTCAGGAGATCATCCAGTCCAACCCCCTGCCAGAGCAGGAACACCTACAGTGGGTCACACAGCAACGCGTCCAGGCGGGTTCTGAATGTCTCCAGAGAAGGAGCCTCTTGGGCAGTTCAGGAATCTGAACAAAATACAATTAGTAACATATCTGGGAGGGTTTCATTAAATAAATACTTAATTCTTAAGCAGAGTTTTCAACCTATGAGGCATGGCAATATAGCACCTGAGCAAGCTGTGTTATTTAATTCCATTACTGGTCTGGAAGAAGAAAGTCAGCACACTTGTGAACACCACAAGTGCTGGCTCCTGGAAGAGCATAAAGGAACTCCAAGACCACACAGACCCAGGTGGGCTGGGAGTGCTCCCCGCTCCTGGTATCTGTGCTGACCAAGACACACAGATAACAGAGGGAAAAAATTCCATCTGGCAGGCAATAACAAGGTCAGCAGAGGCTGTGGTATGATACAGGAGCAGAGCTACAATTTCCTCTCTTGATGTCTCGCATGTCAAAGCAAATAACAAGGTCAGAGACTTATGAAAAGAATAAATGAGATAGTTCCAGACATAATATTTTGATAGAGCGAAAGTTAAACAGAAGCACCAGTACAAGTGCTTTGATTTGGAATTAAGGCAAAATTTAAAAAAATATACTCTGCTCTGCAGAAACTCTATGTTGTTAGCTAAAGTCAACAGTGATGCTGGCACTATCTTTGCTTATCAGTATTCCTTGATAACAAAACTGACAGGCACATCGTAACTATCTCCTAAAATAAACATGTAAAGCTGGGATCTTGAGAATATGACAAAACATTAAAGAAAGCCAAATAGATTAGGTTGTGGTAAAGCAAAGAACAGAAAAGCAGCAAAATCACCTCACTGCTGTGCAATAAAAAGGTATGAGCAAAGCTGGAGTTAAAATGACTTTTCCCTGTGATTTTTTTTAAAGTCACCTCAGATCATAACAAGAATCTTCGCAGTATAATCTGAATTAGCTGCTGTTGTCTGTTCCCTTTGCATCTTCACCCAATGTGTCAATGTTTGTTTCTGGTCTGAGTGACAAATTGTCACATTCACATGCAAATAAACTCAGTAGGCATGAATTAAAGGTATTCTGGTTCTCTTTCTCCTACAAAATGTAGGGAATTTAGGGATAATTTATATATCAGCCTCTCAACTGATCAGCTGAACCATTTATGTTAATGAAAGCAAGAAGTTCATCTCTGAAAGGTGATAATTAATTTTATCTCACAGTTTCTCACTGTTTTTTAAGAGGAAATAGTTTAGTAAGGTAATTCTCCTCTGTAAATAAAGTCTCTATGTTACATTTATACCCCTCTGTTTGTACAAATGGAGTGTAACAAACCCTCTCCACAAGCCAGACAGTAAGTGTCCCACTGCCTCTGGATCAGAGCTCCCTCAGATCCTCATGTTTGGAACTGCTTTTAGTTTACACCTTTCTCCAGCAGTAGCTCAGCAGCCCTTTCTATCTCTCTGTTTCGTGCAATGCCACTCAAATTCCTCTTTCCTGAAATAACACTTGCTTTAATCGGGACTTCTTGGATTAGCTAAAATAACTCAATAGCTGTAGTTCTTTTAACTGCTTTAGATGAGTGAAACAAAAGACATGAGCTGTATTTTATCCCGCAGATGCTTGCTGACAGGCACATCCAGCTCGCACCCTGCTATTCCTGCTGAAGAGGAAGTTAGGTAAGAACTTGTCCTGGGTGAGGTGTAGCCTCTCCAGCTCTGCTGCTGGACCTGTGGCACACAGTATGAATGCAGTATTCAGAAACAAAGCATGCTAACCACTTGACAGAGAGCAATTCTGCACCTGAGGACCACTGAAATATTTTACACAGAGTCCAAAACTTTCCAATGACGTGAAAAACTGAGAAATGAGAGACCCCGTTTCTGCTAAGATTCACAGTTGGATCCCAGCTTCCTCTGTCCCAGGAAACAGATTCAGGCAAACAGTTTTTTAAAAATTCCAGCAAAAGAACTGAATAGTGGCAAGCTGCAGCAAGAGGGAGCAAGAATACATCTCATAAAAAACTATCACTGATAAGGTTTTGAGCTCAAATAACCAGAAAACCTTCCTTTTTTTCCAGCTACTATTCCGTCAAAAGATACAAGAGGCAGAGAAGTACTTTAAAAATATTTGAATGAAAAATGAAACTATAAGCTGATTGAAAATGATAGAATCACAGACTCATGGAATGGTTTGGGTTGGAAGGGACCTTAAAGCTCCTCCAGTCCCAGCCCCCCTGCCAGCAGCAGGGACACCTTCCACCAGACCAGGTTGCTCAAAGCCGCCTCATCCAACCTGGCCGAGAACACTTCCAGGGAGGAGCAGCCACAGCTCCTCTGGGCACCCTGGGCCAGGGTCTCAGGATGTGTTGGGCACCACAGTAATTCCCACTCATTACTGGTTTGGAACAGAAGTCCTCGCCCACTTTGTATCCAAAGCCAGCCAGTAAAGCAGTCCCCACCCAAGGCCGTTGACTGCCCTACATGAAACCATTTGCTGGGTTTCAGTTTAACTCCTCCTGGGCAGAGTTAACCTGTCCTAACTGCTCTGACAGCCTTTCAAACGGTTTCCTTTCATTCTTCCTTCATTGTGTAATGCAGCTCCTTCCTCCCTTCTTACCTTTCCACCCCTTTCCCATGTCTCTCAGCAGGTTGCTCCCAGCACACAGCCTCTCCCTGATGACAGCGTTGGAGTGCAGTGTGCATGACCAGCACCTGCAATTCTGCACTAACTGCACAGCAGGGAGCTCTCAACACAGTGCCCCAGCAATGAAACACCTTAAATCACAGTTCTCCACTACACGTGGCAGCTTCTAGCACATCACACACGACAGCAGAGAGCTACCACCCTAACACACTGGACAGGGCCAGCAGCCCAGCAGATGGACAGCTTCACTGCCTGGGCACTCCTTGCCGTGTCGGCTGCCTGGGAATCTATCACAGCAGAGGTATTACGTGTCAGGAAAAACACTTTTTGTGCACAACCCGATTACATCACTACTTGGAAGTTCTATTTCAGTTCTGCTTCTCTCCTTTTTGTACAGCAAAATGTAAAATTATCTAGAAGTGGCGCAAATTTATGTCAGGAAGGTCAAACCAAGTGTCTCTCAAACTTGATGAGAACAGGCTGTTCTGCCATGAGTGAAACAAAATAATGGCAGGATGAACAGTAGATCTAATCAGCAGGAAAAGAATCACTCTAGAAATGTACAAACACCACATGCCACCCTTCCTGGGGTACAGGCATAACTGTTCAGTATTTTGCTTATGCCCTGGAATGCCTCTGCACCTGCCAGTTCCAGCAGGACCTCACCGATGCCTCTGGCATTCCATGGGCTCCGTAATTCAGGAGTGACTCCAGTGCCTGGTGCTGCCTGAACACTGAACAGGGACCGGCTCTTGAATGACGGGCTGTGACCATGCAGCCTCCTGGCTCTCTGTGCAGTATGCAACACCACACAGCTGGCACAGTTAGCTTTTAGGACCTATTATTAATGAAGCTGCTTTGAAGCACTAGATATATAAAGAATTTCACTTGGGGCTAAACCATGAGGTCACGAGAGGAGCCGGGAGTCTCCCACCTTGACTATCTAATGGAAAGAGAAGTCACCCAGAGCAGCAGTTGCTGCACAAGACAGACTGCCAAGGTCGTTCCAGTTAGAGGCAACTTGGCACCACGGGGAAGTGCAAATCCTCACGTAATTAGTGCTGTGGCTGGGTGGCTGCTAGGTACCTCTCTGCAGATCTGATTCACCACATGGAGAGGGAAAATACAACGCTCCTCAAAAGCAGTCAGCTGTGGTTCTTGCTGTGAGTCCCTCACCTGGCTCCTGGCAGAGCTGTCCCACACGCTGGGCTCCAGCTAATACCACCGTGGGCTTTTACATAAACCATTGTGCAGCAACAGGGGTTGGTTCCCTCTTGCCTTTCTTGGGTCAGACAGGCAGACTGCTGAGGAGTTTCTGGCTTACTGTGTGGGAGCTGCGAGAAGCTGTCCACGTTTTCCTTGTGCTATAAAGAGTAGTTTCCAGATAGAGTGCTTTTGTTTGGCTCACTTTCAAGACCACATAATTTTGAACCTACACCTGAATTTCATTGCCATTCATGCATGTTTAAAACCAGGGCTTGGGTCTGTGCTCATCTCTAGCCCCTTTGTGTACACCGACACATCCTTCCCACTTAATTTTAATCTAATGTAGAGTTTTGGTCATGGACACACAAACAGAAAATACCTACTGACTGTGGGGAGCAAGAGTCCCAGCCAGTCTGAAATTGGGCCACGGCACTTATAGTACCGTACAGCTGCTCTTTGCTAAGAGGACTCAAGGATTTAAATTATTGTCCTGCACTTGGAAAAAAATGAAACAGTGCCTCTTGTAAACCATGGTAACATATAATGTCAAGAAACTCTCAGTAAGTGAATTTCAACAGGGGGATATTCCCCATCGTAACAACATTACAGCTGCTAAAATGTGACTGGAATTTTACATAATATAAATACAGAGAAACCTGTGGATGTATTTCAGGCAGAAGAATCACAGCAGTGGTTTTTGACTGCTCAACACAACCCAGTGGTGAGAATAAATTCAGTCTACGACCCAGAACTCAGAGACATTTTTGAGTAAATAATATGAAGAAAAGCATGTGGAACTGGAAAAAGCTTGTGTTTATTTGTCATAAATGTTTTTTTTCTGTGCAATTAGCTATGCACCTTCAAATAAGTGAAGTCAGTGATAATAAGATTATTCATTATTTAATACCCATACATATGTATTTATATATCTTGAGTCTTTACTGTGGGAAATCAAAAGTATGATCCAGTCCTCCCACTTAGGAAAACTGGTGGAGCATCATATCAGTTTGTACAACTATACTGATTTCCCCAGCTGATGCCCTACCAGCAGCATAAAATATTTAAGTACACAGAGAGTACCATTCGGGCTTTTTATTTTTAACTGTTTTTTACATTTCAGCTGCAATATCTGACTCTTTCATTGTTTTAAAAAGCAAAGCTCCATTCACCTCTGTAACATGAACTCTCTGGGTTAAATTCCTTTCCTTGTTACAAATTCAGAGCAAACCCTTGCTGATTCTTTTTAGATTTCCAGCACCATAAGTGGAGGACAATTTTGCTCTTTGATTGTAAACTGAAAAGGAAGTAAATCAAAACGTTCTCTGCTCACAAGAGGTATTTGAGAAACTTTCTGGGTTGAAAGAAACATTCCTTCGACAAGACCTGTGCAATAGCCTAGGTATCAGATTTCCCCATCCAGCTGTCCGGAGTCCCATTAGTGCCTCTCACCATTATCAGTCTCACTCTATAATTAGAACAGCTTATGGTTTATTTGGGCCTTTTTCAAAACCAGATTTCCTTCCCAGCCGTAGCTGTCATTCAGAAGTACATGAATAGTATCTTTCAAAGTAATTCAAATTTTACATTATTTTGTGAGAAACAGGAATAAAATGCATTTAAATCAGTAGAGCAGCTCTTTCTATTAAATGGTAAACACTTTACTTACCCTGGGTGAGACGTTTTCATTTGGCATCTGAACTTGCTCAGACAGGCCCCAAGTCCTTTTCTTTTCCCAACAACAGTCTTTATCTGCCTCTTCTGCATGACACAAACCAGCCTGCATTTCCAAGCCTCCTGTCTCCTCGGGGGTTTGTGTGGAAAGGACAGCTTCCTGACTGGGAAACAGAGCACTGGATTCCCCAACCTCTGCTGCAGCCTGAAAAGATTGTCCTATATTGCTTACATATCTGCAGAGCTCTCTGGGATTTAACAACTTTAAAAGGTTTCTTGTTAGACTTTCCCTTAAGGTACAGACAGCATGCCTTGCATTTTCCTCCAGCAAGCTCCTTGCCCCCTCCTCTAGCAGCAGTGAGCTTTCCTCCAGCAAGTCCTTGTCCGCACTGTTTTCTGTCATGGTCTCTGAAGCCTCCTTAGTCCCAGAAGCACCTATGCCACCAGCAGAGGAGTCTGCCTTGGCACACATGTTATCTTTGTTCTTTGATGTGTCAGTTGAGAAGCCTGCAGCTGAGTGGCCACCTCCATTATTTTCCTCCTCAGTTCTGGGATGGTCATTTTCGATGGCTGCAGATGCCACAGGCACTTGGTACTTTTCTTTGTCTTTCAAGCCGGTACTGTTGTCTCGGTGGTGTCCAACAGTGAGAGTCATCTCTGCCTGCAAAGTTGACTGGCTGTACATAGAGGGGTCTCTCCTTACATTTACTCCTTTGAATTTTGAGTGATGACCACAGAAGCCAATGGTGGTATCCATAGGCGTAGTGTTATCTGACACTTGGAACAGGCGAGGCATTTCACTGAGGAAGTACGCACACCCATCACAATCCTCACTCAGTTTTAACTCATCTTCATCATCGCTTTCTAATAAAAATTTCAATTTATTTTTCCAGATTTCATTTTCATGCACTGTCAGCATATCTGAACATTCAAAATACTCTAGGTCATCGCTAGAAAAGTCATCACTTACATTTGGAATTTCCTCTGCATAAATGTCCAGAATAGTGGCAGAATTTTCAGAATCATCTTTTACAAGACAATTGTGATTTACTACAGCAGTATCTGCCTGCTCACTGAACAAGGCAGTCATGGTTAGAGGTCTACTGAGCACAGTCTTTTCATATGCCTGCACGTCTGCCAGAGACTGACCAGATACAGAGTCTTTTGTGCTAAGGCAACAGTTGTCTGCGTGGCAAATGATTACATCTGTGGGGCAGGAATGCACCTGTCTGCTGGGGTATTTCTCTGCCTTTCCAGCAGTGACACCGACCACACTGTTAAAACTAATTAGGGCATCACCATTTTCTGACAGATCCCTTAGGCAGGAAATATTTTCTTGGGTTTTAAATACATTTTTTACATCCATGTTGTCTTCTGTGTTGCACAAGCGTCAGTGGGATTTCTCAAATGAGGACAATACTTCTGCTTTTCTGAGCTTCTCAAGCAGCAAACTCCTGGTTTTTGAAGAGCTAGAATCCAGTGAAATCAACATGGAGTCACTCTCACAGAAGTAACTCTTGTGTTGTCCAAAAGTTTCTTGTTCTGTTCATTTTACCCTGAAGTCTCCCACATTATCATTTAGGTCAACAACAAAATCTGTGGAAGTTTTGGTTTTTGCATCTGATTCCAGTTGAACAAAAGCTGAACAGCAGGTCATTCTAGCTGTCAAACTGTTCCAGGTACTGTTCAATCAAGTGCAGACCTTGCTCTGCGCACCTGCAAATAAAAGAAACTTGAAGTTTAAAATTACTTCTAAAGTGGCTATGCCTATTTTCTAAAAGGGGGTCAATCGACACAAAGTTGCAAGCGTTTTCAGGAAAAAGACGTCATTATTTAAAAATCAAAGTGAAACACTAGAGCAGTAACTATAACCCAGCTATCTAAGGAGTGACACTCAACAGCAACACACTGGAACTGTCTGTGGCGATTTGTGCTAGGAAAACAAATCCTTAAGCTCGCCTGCACGCACTTGTAGCAGCACACAATAGGCTTTAGCACGTGTCACTTAAACATTTCTAAATGCAAATAACAATCTGCCCACAATGTAAATCTTCACCTGTACGTGACATCTACAGCTACCAACTGCCTGCAGTTTTGGTATTCACATAGGCACTACAGTAGGCTACTCCCTGAATTGGCATCCTAGGGACATAAATTCCAAAATCTGTTTGTAGAAATACCTGGAACAATCAGCCTGGCTACATTTTACAAGGCTGTTTCTGTTTAAAGCAATTCTCTTGTACTCTGGCTTGATGTTTGTAATTTCTGTGGTAAGAGAACAATTAAATGAGGCTGGTTAGCTCCAAGTTCCTGTTCACATTGAGTCTTACCTTCAAACAGCTGTGCAGTAGAAAAATCGTGTGGCAATGCAGAATTTACAGAAAACCGAAGTGAAATACACAAAAAGGCTTCCATTATCTGAATCCAAAGAAATATGGAATCATCTATCACTTCTCTGCTAGTACAGAACTGCTATGACATCAAGAACAGCGGGAAAACTTTCTTGCCATCCTGCTAATCTGATGAAGTGATTTAAAGGCACCTCTATTCATTCTCCTTGTCCTTCTCTCTGCTTCTTCCATGGTGGCCTTTTCAGTTAATGCCTCTCTCCCGGCTGCAAGATCACCAGCCACTAGCCCCCAGCACAGCAACCCTCCCAACGCCCTTTCAAGCACCCTGTAGTGCTCGATCTGCTCCCTGGGGGCCACACACAGAGCAGTCATTGGACGTGTCAGCACCCGGCTCCGTGTCACAGCCCACAGTGGGCACTGATCAAAGTCAGTTAGTAAGAAAATACGTGGGAGCCAGATTAGAGCTTAATGGCTAAATAGGAAGGGGCTTGCATGGCTTGCCTGGAATCTGCCTCTCAAGTAAAGAGCACAAAGCAGCTCAGTAGTATTTTCAGTTCCTTTGGGCAAACCCTGCCACAGACACCTTTTCCACAGAGCTACCTGGGAGGTGAAAAGCAGGACGAGAAGGTGGTTAACAGGAAGGATACAAGAAAGGACAATGTTAGGTTGTTTGACAGTTTGATTCCGTGCACACAAAGGCACACAGATGAACAACAGCAGAGGGGGCAACCAGATCAGCACCCTCCCTCAGCACACATGTGTGTGGGCTGTACACACGCGTGTACGTGCACTCTGAGTACACGTGCTCAGCCTCCGTGGGCATGGAGCTGCGGCAGCCTTACAATAAGGTGCTGGCAACCTGGGTCAGCACAGGGCCTCCAGAGTGCGTGAGGAGAGAGGAGAAAGGAGAGAGTTCAGCAATGTCAGTATGAGAAGTAAGAAGGGGGAGTGGGAGGAGGTAGTGAAAACGTAGCAGAGAGGCAACATCTTTTGTCAGTTTAGTCTTGGAATAAATCGGCAAAGGTCCAGCACACAAGGAAGTGGAGGCCAACAGGCCAGGGCGGTTTGAGGAGCAAGCCTGATGTGCCACAAAGGTACATTGTCAGCTCAGAGGTGTAGCTGGGAAGCTGCCAGAACACACAGAAGAGGACAAAACAGCTTTACAGTAGTGCAAGCCAGGCTGCTCACAGGGACTTGGCTAGAGACGCTCTGCAGTGTGAAAATAAGAGAGGGAAACGCGCTGCTGTATAAAGCGTCAGTGACGTACAGAAGCGTGCGGGTTATTTTTAGCAGGGCCTGTAGCCATGGGACAAGGGGTGACAGTTTTAACTAAAAGAAGGGAGATTCAGACTGGATGTAAGGAAGAAATTTGTTACAGTGAGGGTGGTGAGACCCTGTCCCAGGTGCTCGAAGAGGTGGTAGAAGCCCCATCCCTGGAAACATTCTAGGTCAGGTTAGACAGGGCTCTGAGCAGCCTGATCTGGTTGAAGATGTCCCTGTCACTGCAGGGGGGTTGGACTGGATGGCCTGGAAAGGTCCCTTCCAACCCAAAGCAGTCTGTGATTATCCCCACAGGAGGTACTGGGCAGGAAGCCGATGTGCAGGCTTCCTCAGACTACCAGCTCTGAGCCTGAGGAGCAGGCTGGTTCAAAATCCATCGTCGTACGGGCTTCCCTGCTGCAGACAGTCCACGCCTGTTGCAGTGGTTCTAAACAACGCGGGCACCTGGCAGCCGGCCCTGGGCCAACCCTCGACACGTGCTGCCTGCCAGCCTTGGAATTACAACCCAGACCATCCGTGCAACGAGGGCCTGGGGAAAAAGGCATCGGAGCCCACTGTCTTCAGCCTTTCAGACTGCTGAGCACGTTTTGCTTTCCACCTCAATCCTAAGAAATATAAATATTTAACAGAAAAGAAAAAAAGGAGCAATACAGATTAAGCTTTTCCTCATCCATTTTATTGCAGTGCCATGGAAGTACCCCCCAGCATTCACCCATCTCCTCTTCAATATGTATTTGCCTAATGTTCCCTCTTGCATTCTTTCAAATCTGCTTTCATCTTTGCTTTTCAGAAGACCAGATGCTTCTTTCCTCTTTTTTTGGAGGGTATAAGTTATTTTAAAAGCAGGGTAATTTTTCCAGCTGAAAAGAGCCTTGGCAACATTTTTTTGATGCAGATTGCCTCATGAATACTCTTTACTAAAGCAATTGTACTATACAGACATCATTATCTCAGTTCAGCTGCATTTTGACATCAAGGGGGAAAGAGCTGTCAGATTTCTCATTCTGAAAATTAGATTAGATTGCTGTGCACTCTGTCAGATCCAACAATGAAAATAAAAGCAAAATAATGCTCCATGAGGAAAACTGTAATAAATGCTGGTTTTCCACTCAAGAGATATATATATTTTTTTTAAATCTGGGAAGAAAATAGAAGATATTAGATAAAACCATTATTTCAATTATTGAATTTAGACAGAAGTTGGAAAGAGAACAGCTAGTATAATAGCCTCTCAGCTCCTCAAGAAAATCTGTGACAGAAGATGTGTAATGAAATTAACTGAAGAAAGATGAATTGGGAGATCATGGTAATTTACCATCAGCTATTGACTAGTAACCTGAAAATAAGTTCAGTTCCTAATAAACTGGGTTTTGAACCTTTTTTGGTGAAAAGAAGACGAGAACATTTAAATGTATAAGGGTGTTCTGTCTGCTTGTCTCAAGCCCTGCTCTGGAAGCCAGTGATGCTACTTGCAGAAACAGGTATTAGCTAATGACAGGAGGAGAGCGAAGCAGGGCCACGTAGCAGGAACTAACACCACCGAGTTTTAGCAGGCAATGGTAAGAAAGATGCCTCTTTTGGTTCTCTAATGATCTGCAAACATATTTGCCATCTCTTACTGATCAGAACCGTGTAGTGATTGTTGGGGAATTTTTATGGTAGCCCTTGAGGCAAATTAAAAACATGCTTGTGCTGAAATAAAAATAATTTTAAAAACCCCAACCCTGGTCCAGCCCCAGCCCAGTTCTGCTGCCCAAAGGCGGCCCCTGAGCTCACACTGCAGGATGGCTACAGGATCAGACTGTGGCTCTTTCTCATCTCATCTCCAAGGGAAACCTCACTCCCTCTCAGGGAGCAGTTTCTGCAGCCAAGCCTTCTTGCCCTCCGTGACAGATCATTCCTCTGTCAATAATTACCACTGCTGAGCAGTTATAATTTGAAAAATGGCACTTTAACATGGAAGGAACAATGTTTAAATTAGTTTGAGTTTTAGTAATAGCCACTTTGCAGGTGGTTTTGGATCCAAAGTAACTTCTAATGATTTCAGAAGGAACTGCGGGCTTAATCCTAATGTCAGAAAAAAAAAATTAACTGACAAAAATACATGAATCTGATTAAACTTTAAAAGTGGCCATTAATTTTCCTCTCTTGCATCACATTTTTTTCCACTTTATTTAGTTACAAACAAAATGGAAATCTTCCTTTGTAAGCAATTTCACATTCACAGAAGCTATCTGTACAGAAAGGTTACATATTTTATAAGTCCAGGAGCGAATCCGTGTCCTTCTGTGTAGTTCACGTCCTCTAGAATCAGTGGAAAAAACTCCCTTTACTACCTTTCTGAAGTCTTCTTCTCTTATTTACTAGCTATTGATCATCTAATCTCTGTTCCCTGCAGAGTCCTACTCAGCCCACACCCTTATTCAACGGGATGTATTCCTATCTTCCAGCCTTTCACAGGACCTGTCAGACTATATCCATGTATTTTTCTCTCCTTATCATTACCACACCAGCCTTTTGCGTCAGGGACCACGCTGTGTATTCACGTGCTGCCTGGCACAATGGCCACCTGGTCTATGCCTAAACCCTGTGTAGTACTCCAGTGCAATTAATATATGTGAACTTTGACAACCAGAGCATTGTCTAGGTAGTTAGAAGCTCCACATCAGTGCGCACATACCCCTGTATGGCTGTGCACATCCTGCAAATGACCTGCTTTACAACCACCACAGTGCAAAGGAGTGGGAAAGAACTGCATCAGCCCACACAAAGGGTTATCTCAGCTAAACACACAGGAGGAATGAGACTGATAACCCCCCTGTGCTTCAGATTAGGAAATATCCTTCCATCAACTACTATTTTGCTGTCTTCATACCAAGTCGACACTGGGTCTGAGATACTGAAACACAAGAACAATGGCTAGCTACATAAATAACGTGTGTTTGTGACAGCCTCAGATCACACAGACCATGTTGTCAGTAACCTATCTGCCCTTGTCCACGCTGGCGGGGCCACACAGGCTCTGGCAGAGCCTTTTTGCTTAACTGGTCAAGGATGAACTTTCATTCGACGTCTGCACCCGGAAAGCAGAATCTTCCTCCGCTGTGCACACGTGTATACGAGGAGGATGTGGACACATGCACAGCACAGCCTGCTCACCTTTCTTTTAACACTTCCCCACCAGACTGATCGTGTTTAGAAAGCCAGTGGAGTATTTGCTTGTGTGCTTCCTTCTTTATTCTGAGACACTTGGTCTGAGACAACAAACTCCCTGAAATCCTGCAGTTTCCTCCTATCACCTCCACTCCACAGGCCAAACTATGGATCTGGATTTGCTCTTCTGAAAAACAGTTATTATCCCCTAGACTATCTTACTAAACTTTACATTTATCATTAGCTCCTTCTCCACTTGCCTGGGCATACTATAAACATTTTCATACATCCTTTTATAGAGATGTTATATTGGCAGGTAGCTTAATCACAAAGAAAGCTCGTGGATATAATTAGACTTAATTTAAGATAAACATGAAAAATCTCCAAATCTCAAAACACTAATAACCACAAAAGGATTCTTTATGATTAACAGAAATGGTTTTATACTAAGCAGATCCAATCAGAAAGCTAGCTGGTATGGAAAACAGGACATTATAAATATTATATTGGTTAAAGGGAGGGAAAGCAGCAAAAGCAGAACAGAAACAACAAAAAAAAGTAGAAAGGAATCTCCACTAATCACACAGTCCCAAGGAAAGTGTAAAAGAGGCAGCGTGTGAGAGGTGGGACCAGGCAGAACTCCCCAGTGCCCGGGTCTGTACCCACGCCCGGTCCCGACGCTGCCGTCCTGCTGGAACGAGTGCTGCACAGACCCTGTTCTTCCCTCACCCTGTACGTGGCACCGACACAAGACACAAGCACGCGGGACACAAGGGAGCCCGCCGCAGCCCAGCCAGGTTCTCAGCCTGCACGGCCAAGTCCTGTGGGCAGCACTGAGGAACGCAAAGCTGCTTTAGTCTAGACACAAACAGGAAAGTTTGGGATGAAGTGCTGGCCACGAGAAGGCTTGTATATGTAGTTATTGATTTTATACGCATTTCTGTTGATAAATATGACTGTACTGTTGAAGATCAGGCATGAAAAGCCACACACCACAGACAAAGTCCCAGCCATTCCCAGCATATGTGTACGAGAACTAGAAAAGTAACGTTTGCTGCAATAGCTCACGTCCAAATAACTTGCAGGAGCAAATGTAGCCTAAACCGAAATATTCCTACTAACAAAGCTCGTGTTTTTATGACCCTGACTCTTGGGCTGCATAGATACAAAGACGTCACAGGCCTAATTGCTCAAATAACCCCACAGATCCGTTCCAGAACGACCAACTATGGCACCACACGTATAACACACATCCTACCGCCCAGTCAGCTGTGAGATCTCAGTGTCCTGCTCAAACGCAGTTATGTTCCAAAGTTAATGCTCACTCCCTTTCCATTCTCTCTGGAAATACTTCTCAAATAGACCTTGACTTTCTTGCAAAGAGTTTGTACAGCTGCAATGTTCCTCTAAAAAATCAGTAGCCCTAACTCCACACTCACCTCATTCCCAGCCTGCCACTTGTTCTGCGTTTGGGAACACACATTTTTTCACTTCCTTATCAAAACAAAACATAACATAGACTTCTCCTGTAATGCAATGACCACAGACATTACAAACCAATTTAGATTTCTTAAATGAGGTATTATATTTCCTATACAGAAATACATACTTTTTTTTTTTTTAACAACCTGAAATGTACAACTTTTTTTTCCAAAAAGGTTACCATGCATGTTTTGCCATATTTAAATGCTTATTTTCATGTCCTCTTTTTAAACTTCTCCTTTAGGAGAAATCGAAGCTTTTATTAAAAGTTTTTCTTTACAAGTTTCATCAATATTGGCAGGTTTCTGTGAATCTTTTTTTTTTTTTCCATGCATCCACCAGTATTGATGGAATCAAATTCCACATGAAATTTCTGATTTGCTTTCCACCACCCTTAGTCTATACAAGCTTTCCAAAGGCATTGTGCCAGAAAGGCATAAAAACCTTTTCCAGAAGTGCTGTGATCACATCATTTGACGGGGAAAGAGTAGTGAGAACCCATGCACGCGAGGATTTACAACAACTGCATTTTCTGTTTGTTTCTGTGTCGCACAGCAGTTCTGCCTGACTCGGCTCTGTATGGAACCCCTATTTCTGGAACACAAACAGTAATTACAACTATTTGTTATAAATTGTTTTCTTGTTTATTTGTAGTAAAATAACTGTTTTATTCTTCTATAAATCCTTCAAGACGCTGCAATGAAACTGCAAACATGTAGAGCAGCATACTTGTCAAGGAGTGTGTAATGTCTGAAATCAAACTCCCAAAATACTGTATTATCTAAACCAGTTATCATATATCTATTGTATTAAAAAGGTTTGAGGAAGAAAAATATCTGTGAGGTTTTGGCTGTTCAAAAAGCAATGTCTCGAAAATATGTCCTTGCCAAACACACTGTGATGTATTTCTGACATCTGAGGCTTTTTGACAACTTTTATATTAGTGCACTACCCACTGGAAACAGCACCAGAGTGTAAACAAAACACCACAGCTACAATTTGTTGGATAAATGTAAGAAGGATAAATGACTGGCTCTGCATGTATCCAAAAAAGATCTTAATATAGAGTAATTAAAATAAGCAATCACAGCACAGTTCTTAACACTGATCTGTCTTAATCTATTTTTAACGTTTGTCAAGCATCTGACACCATCAGCATGAGCAATTAACGTACCCAGCCTGATAATCATCTACGTGCTGCCAAGTAACCAGATTTTTTCTCAGGAATGAAGGAAATTTTTACCTAATGAGTATTAGGCCATGCAATTATGTATTTAGAAAGAATAAAATGCATATTTCAGGATAACTAGTGTCACTTACACATTCTTTAGAGAAGGAAGCTTGCTTTTGTATGATTTTTGCAATTTTGTCTCGCTGAAATTCAGTGGAAATAGTACCAAAGTGTCATTTCAGAAACATTTAGCAGAATTCTAAATGTAACATGTTTGAAAAGAAAAGAATCTATCAAGATAAGCAAAAATGACTATACTTTAGCAGAAGCAAATAACAAATTCGATTTTCTGTTCAATAACAGTATAAATCACTAAATTCAGGTAGTACTTTAAGAATAAAGTAACTTGCTCTTCATTCATTTTTCATAAATGATAGGCATTCTATTTGCACACAGGAGAAAAAAGCAGACAAGTAATTTTAAAAGTACAAACAATTTGACATCTCAAACCATAAATGTGCACTTACCCCTGAGTGCTCTTTCTTTAAGTTCTAGAAGTGGGCCAGGCCTGTGGTTTGACTCTGTGTTGCAAGACAAAAGACACTGAATTTATGCATGCTGTTCCAGAGCTGAGAAGCGAGCTGAAAGCTTCAGTGTTGTTTTGCTGGTGTGACCTTAGTGTAGTGAGAGTGATCCCAGACCAGTTTGACTTTTAAGAGAGACTATTTCATTACATGCAGCAGATGGCTCTTCCTGGGAAAACCTCAGCCAGAGCAAGTGAGAGAGAGCTGGCAGTGGTGAGAGGGTACATCCTCCTTCCATAGAAGTCCACGGGAATTTCCTCATGGCCTTGAGAGAGAGGAAGTGTTGGCCTTAGCTTTGCATCATAAAGCACTAGGTTGTTTTTTTAAAGCACATACTTAAGTGCACTTAAGTGTTTTGCTAGGCATGTTCAGAATATCTGACTTGCTTGAAGTTAGGCACGCACAAGTTCTGTGGAACATGAAAAAATCTGCCATCCCTAACAAGTACGTTGAGGAAAGCAACGGTGGATAGCGAACTTCTAACAATCACTACATGAAAATTCACCTAACAACTCGCATACCGCAAAGGCAAATGAGCGAGTCCTGGAGTAAGGAAGTATTCCCACTCCTCTGACCCAAGAAGCCGAGTCTCACACAGGAGGAACTTGAATGAATTGCATAAACTGCTCTGAGCCAAGAAAAGTCTGAAAAGCAAATTTTGTGCCAAGTTTTTTCTTGAGCATTTGCTGAAAGTGCAGCTAAAACTAGTTATGAGATACTACTGTGCTAAATACTTCTTGTGCGCAGTGTTATCTAGACCCAGATAGGAACCTGTGTGTTCAGCAACAAATATAGCACCTACAACTACCCTCGTTCAGGAATAGCAGCAGTGATATCTGTGTTTTACATAATAGACAAATAGTCAAAATAATCCCCAAAGAAATGAGAGACTAGGATTTAAAACCATATTCAACCTGAGGTAATTTAACCGTTTGACAATTGTAGGAAGACACCCAACAAGCACAGACCATAGGCTGAGAGGAATGAAAGGCACCTGCCCGATTTTCTAGCAGCTAAGTCATACACAGCTGTGGATAACTACACATCATCAGGGAGTCAAATTCACCATCTGACCTGTATCCATCTTGCCATGCAGATTGGCTTTGCACCTAAATCAGGATAAATAAACTATTGGTTAGTGATGCAGGAAGAAGACTCTCCATGCAATTTCTTCAAGTTAAGTCTAACTAAACGGCTTATTTTTCAGAGATTCCAGACCTCACAGAAGTCAGAAGAGATGCTATACTGCCATCTGCTCTGCAGGTAGATGTTAGTCTGTTTTGACTAGTGCAGTGCAACCCATGAGACACAGACCCTACTGAACAGCAATGCTTGTTAGACTGGTCTCAATCCTGTGCTGCTGCAGCCATGTGACTGCCAGTTTGCTCACAGGCAGCCACATTTGAATGCTTGCTCACTGACTGAAAGTGTAAGTAACGTGACTTTCTACAGGAGCTTCAGTCCACTTTGTGGAAGCTGTAATTCCAGAGAGATGAGAATTCCCCTTAGATCATGGCAACACAGAGAGTTGGGGCTGTTCAGCCTGGAGAAGTCTCCAGAGACCTTCTAATGACTTTCCAGTACCTGAAGGGGCTCCAGGAAGGCTGGGGAGGGACTTTGGACAAGGGCAGGGAGGGACAGAACAAGGGGTGATGGCTTGAAACTGGAAGAGGGGAGATGGAGCTGAGATGAAGAAATATTTGCTGTGAGGGTGGTGAGACCCTGGCCCAGGTTGCCCAGAGAAGCTGTGGCTGCTCCTCCCTGGAAGTGTTCTCGGCCAGGTTGGATGAGGCTTTGAGCAACCTGTTCTAGTGGAAGGTGTCCCTGCTGCTGGCAGGGGGGTTGGGACTGGATGAGCTTTAAGGTCCCTGTCAACCCAAACTATTTGATGATTTTACGACACTCACCTGTCCTCTAGCAGTGACTGAGAGCAGCCATGGAAGTGCTTCTCCAAGGGCGACTTTTCCTGAGCAGTACCTCCTCTCCCTCGCTAAGACACGGGTGAAGCACTGATCCCTTAAGTCCCCAGTGCTGTGTGACTTTTGCCTGGTTCATTCCCCCGCCCACCTCCTCTCCTTCCCACAGGAAAGCTGCTCCCGCCTCACCAGCCATGTCCGGCCTCCTCGGCGAGAGCTGCCCGCAGCGGCGGCAGGTCTGGGGCTCAGAGTCAGACACTCGACTTGCCGGTTTCAAAATGCGTTAAACAGAACAGAGCCCTGACCGGTGCCCTCACGCCCTCAGCAGCGCCGGAGCCCGCACTCTGGCCTGAGGGAAGACCCTTCCCGAGGGCCACGGGCCTCGCGGGCACAGGCATGGCGGCCGCCCCCTCAGGGGAAGGCGGGAAGCCGCGCCGCGCGCGAGGCAACAGCCTTGCCCTGCCCTGCCTGAGGCGCCCAGCCCAGCCCGGCCCTGCTCAGGGGCCCGCCCCAGCCCTGCCGTGCCCGAAGCACCGTGCCGTGCCTCAGCAGCCGTGCCCGAAGCACCGTGCCTTGCCTCAGCACCCGTGCCCGAAGCACCCTGCCCTGCTGTGCCTCAGCAGCCGTGCCCGAAGCACCCTGCTCTGCCTCAGGGACCCTCCCATGCCCGAGGCGCCGTGCCCGAAGCACCCTGCTCTGCCTCAGGGACCCTGCCGTGCCTCAGCAGCCGTGCCCGAAGCACCTTGCCCTGCAATGCCCGAGGCGCCGTTCCGTGCCCCGCCGTGCGGTGCGGCTGCGCTTGGCGCGTCCTTCCGGGCGGGAGCACCGCCCCGGGCGGGCCGTAGCTGGCAGCCCCGGGGAGTCAAGAGCGGAGCGATGTCGGAGCCGGTACGAAGTTTGCCGGGGTCTCTGCCCCTTAGCCGCCTGGCTGAGCCGCTGCTCCGGAGGCTCAGCGAGCTGCTGGATCGGGCAGCGCCCGGCAAGGGCTGGCGGGACCTGGCGCAGCGAGCAGGGAGTCGCGGCAGGGTCCGGCTGAGGTGAGGGCGGCCTGCGACAGTGAGTGAGGGGGCGGCCCGTGGCCCCAGCTGCACGGAGGGTGGGAAGGGGCCTCGGCAGCGGCGAACTCCTGCGCTGGGGCGGCCGCGGGGCGTCGGGGCCGGGGCTCGGGCTCGTGGCGGAGCGAAGGCAGAGGCCGCGGTGGCACCGCGGGGCCGAGGGCAGGGGACGCGCCGGGCCTAGGGTCGCTCCCCAGGGCCCGTGAGCGGCGCGGGCGAGGAGCGGTGCCGGCCCTGCGGCCAGCGCCGGGGCGAAGCAGGCGGGGATGTGTCTTTGCCTGCCAGCGCCTTTGTGAGTCGGTCCTCGAGCGGAGAGCGGCAGCTGGACACGGCGGCTGTGGTGCTGCCGCTTCTGCCTGGCTCCAGAGGTACCAGCCTGTGCGGGCAGTGCCCGGCCCGGTCCCCCGAGCCCACACCGGGCCGGCAAGGAAGCGAGCGGCCCCTGAGCCCGGCCCCTGCGCTGGGGCAGGTGGGATCCGGGACGTGGAGCCCATCCAGCCTGGGAGATGTTTGCCGGGTCCCGGGTGAGGACTTCCCGGGAAGGGATAACGGGGTGCGGGTAGTGTGGCTTTCAGCTTCGCACCGCTGTAGCTGGGATCCGTCCCCTGGTACCTCACCTGACTTTCCCCAGCACGAATGCAGCCAAGTGCTTGCCCTAGGCAGGGAACGTGGAAAGCGTGTGTTGACTGTTCCTGTAGCTCATCGTGTCTGTATTAAACACATGGATTTTCTCCTGCTCTTTCTGCCCAGGTCACGTTCTCTCGATGGCTTCCTGATCACTCTACTTCCTGTGACTTTTCAAGATTTTGTTTACAGGGTGGTATCTCAAAAAAACCGAGGCATTTCAAGTGCAGCACTGACTATATTATGAAGTTTTCTTTCTCTGTTATGACTGTATTTATTACTACAGGGTAATAGAACCCAAGGACTACAATATGACCCCTCTGTAGAGCCTGCTGCTATTTGTTTCTCTGTATTATCCAGTAAAATACTATGAAAGTATAAGTGATAAGCGAAAATATCTCATCTCCATGTTTCCATGGCACTGTGATTTAATGAAAGAAACACTGATTAATCTTTATGGGGAATACATAAACTTGCATTCCCTTTCTGTAGCTGTATTAATTTCCTTATTATCTGTGTTATTTTAATCTGCTGTGATTGAAGGTGCGTGAAGATTTAACACCAAAATTCAAAACTGTGCGTGTGCATACCTGGACATGAATTTATTGGAGCAGTTAACTGCACTGTAGCAGTAGATGTAGGTATCGGTTAAGCTGCCACAGTCACTAGTTTTAACAAGGACTCTGAAAATCAAAGTCTTCCTGGACTTTCAAGTTAGATTCTGACTCACTCTTTACCGCTTCTGAATTAGGCACATGAAAATGAAAAGTGCTGTACTTGCTTTTCTGCTGAGACTTTAGAAAGTGAAAATTAGAAGATTTCTTAATACATTTGGTCAGAATTGTTAGGTACAAGCATTGCTGGCTCTGTAGCATCCAGCTCACTAGTACCACTTTCTGTTTTTGGAGGTGTCGCTGTATAACCTCTGAACTCCTGAAACTTGAAACAAATACTGCAAATGTGCCCCGATCAGCTAAGCATTTCCCATCTCTCTTTTTTTATCTTTTTGATTGCCTACAAATTATTTTCAACTCTGCTCCTTTCTGAGGAAAAATTAGTAAGAAGGTCTGTGCCGTGACTTTGTCATATTATTTTGTAGCCCTCTGGATTTGGAGCAGTGTTCCCTCAAAGTGCTGGAGCCAGAAGGAAGTCCCAGCTGGAGTCTCCTGAAGCTGCTGGGAGATCGGGGTTGCACTGTGGTGGAGCTGGCAGAGTTCTTGCAGGCCCTGGAGCATACGGAGGCTCTCCAGTGTCTCAGCCATTCAGGTCAGTTCTGGTTTGTGCTTTCACTGCTGCTGTGTGTTTTATACTGGAAACAATGAAGTATTTGTTTTCTACAGTAACTAAAAACATCTTTATTGTTTGAATTCTAGTAATTGGTATTCATATGATTACCATAGTAATTGGCTCATGTAATTCTGAAATTAAAAGTAAGCCAAGTAGATAAGCAGGCTTAATGCAGTGTTATTGTAGACTTGGACTTGGCTGCGTGGATATGACAGGTGCTGTGATTCCCTCTGCTGACTTGGGTTCTGTGTCAAGCTATGCCTTTGGGAGATGCTCATGGAACTGAAATGGTTGAGTTAAAAAGACAAGTAGTGTTGCCAGCCATCTGTTCAGGCTACAGGTTCCGTTAACTGCGTTTTGTAGCTTACTCTAATTGAAGGGAAAGCGTCCAATTAGTGCCAGTTCTGGTGCATATTGGATCCAGTCCAACTTGCTAATTGGACAGAAAAAACAGATTAATTTAGGATAAAACTAGATTATTCTCTGCTAACATGTTCAGCTTGCTTCTTCACAAAAGTCTAGGAGTGGGACAGTGTGAGGGAGTGAACAGGTGAGCCCATGTAGATCAAGTGCTTCTTGCTATAGTACAAAACCAGGGTCCTTTTTTATGTCCTTTTCCTTCAGGATGTGGTGAAGTTCAGCCTCCTAAGAAGTTATAAAAGCATCTTTTTCGAGCAGGGAGTGGAAATGAGACTAGACGGCTCCTTGCCATACTGATAGCTGTCCTATTCTTCGGACAGTGTGAGAAAAGAAGCGATGGGCTGAGAACCATTGTTAAGACAACCTTGGAATTTTTCAAGTAAATTATAGTCATGCTTTGCAGCTGTTGTGTCTAGTTAAGGCTGCTGCTTCTTACTGTGGTAGGAGGATCGTGGTGTGTTGAATGAGTTACGTGATAGCTTAGTCTAGCTGAAGTATATCACTGTAGGCTTGGCAGGGAGAGGGGAACTGGTGTTATATCAGCGTGAGTGGATTGTGCTCAAGAGTTGAGGTGGAGGCATAGCTGGTAGTGTGCTGTCCTGCTCTGTCAATGCTTGTTCCTTTCTGTTTTTCTCCATACAGCAGTTACTGGGGGAGTACTGAGCACAAGAATGGTCCTGGTTCACATTGTGCTACAGCGTGCCTGCACTGAGCCAGAGACATGTCCTTGCTTGATCTGTGATCATCTCAAGTAGCACCACTCTTGAACTGAGGATTTTTGTGGGGATGTCAGTTAAGTTATGTTTTGAAATACATGCTGAAGACTAAATCCTGGGTAAAACAGGAACTTGCTATGTAGCAGAATTGTGAGATGGTGGTACCAGTTAGGGAATGGATAGATAGCTAAGGTATTCTTGTCTTGAGGAGAACAAGCCAAGGAGTAGAATTTGTTTGTCTCTCAGAGCTTATAGACATGCCTACCATATTACATTAACTCCACAGAAGATGATCTTCTTATAAAGACATAAAAGAGTAGTAATAGTGACTTTAAAACTTCTCCTTTCTGGTAATGAGAAAGCCTAGGCAGCTTGTTCCTTGGGCCACCTCTCTGTCCCTTTTCTTCCTTCTTTTTATCTTGTCATGTTGTGAACTTGCTGGAAATGAATGAAATGTGAAGAGCTTTCTCCCAGGCTAAGAATGAAAAAGGCTTAATATGCAATTTGTGGTATTACAGTCTAGTCCTTGTGCAGCCTCACTGAGCTGTGGGGATTGAGACAAGAGCAAAGAGGTGTTTTTCCTCTGCAGGTCTCTTACTGCAGCAGTTTAGGTGCTTCAATCTGAATGTGAGTAACTGAGGCTGAGTTTCCAGAAATGACTGAAAATGGGTACCAGTGTGCAAGCCAAGAACCACACAGCTGGGTCACAGCTAAGATGTTTCAAAGTCTGGTAACTGTAAATGTCAGTTTGCCGTCCTTGATGGTAAAACTCAAGCTTTGCATTTTCCAAGGAATATTGAAGAAGAATTTATATATCTTTGTAATCATTCACAAAACTGAGCTAGAAAGTTTCCTTTTTGAACCATTAAATTCTGTGATGCTTGCAGGAAGTAGCTGTGTAGTGCAGAATGAATTGCAGGAAAATAAAAGAAACTGAAGAAGTCATGAAACAAATTTCTTAAAACTTGTTTGTAATTCTTCAAAGGAGTGCAAAACACTAATCTTTCAGAGAATTTGTTTTTCTCAACTACTTCCATAAGAGAATTAGTGATGCAAATCAGGAGAGATTTAAAAAAAAAAAAGTTGAAGTCCTTGGAAAGAACAAGTTGTCTTAATTTTTCTGTCCTTTATATTGAAATAATAGAATTCCTTTTTGTCTTGGATAATGTTAGATGATTGTGGTGCCTAAAAACTGTACTTAACACGATGCTTTAACTATGAGGAAGTGTTAAATGAGGAACTGAGGCAGCGATCTTGAGGCTGTAGAGGGAAAGTAATGTAGAGGAAGAAAGGCAGGGAATGTTCAAGTCCTGCAGCTCCATGGGAGTAGCTGCCCCTGTCTGTGATCAGCTATTTCAGAATAAGGTTGTGTGTGGAGGAACACAGCCTGTTTCCCTGCTAGATGAAGATTATGTGACTTCCAAGTGTCGTGCAGTTTCAGTCTGTTGACCACAGGGTTTTCACTCAGGGTTCAGCCCATTGATCAAATTATTGTGGTTTCGTTCCTCAGATGTTCTCTGTGAGGAAAACGTTCTGATGTGTGACTAAGCCCTTAAACACATGGTTGGGGTGGGGGGAAGCAGACATAAAGAAAGCTCCTGTCAGAGTGTAATCAAATAAGAAGACTTGGAGCAAATTATGACCTTGAGTCTTGTACTGGGATATTGGTGATCTCTTTGCAGCCATTTTTTTACACCGTTTCAGGTTTGCTCTGTACTATTGTGCAAGATTATTCTCCCAGCAATCTGGAATACTGCTTCTGTAGCAGATTGCAATTGCAGCTTCTGCAGTGTTTTCATTAAACTCGAAGGAAGAAACTCCTTTCTCCCAAAACAGGGAAATTAGACTGACCAAAAAAAAAAAAGAGAGAGAGAGAGAAACTTTTAGTATGTATACCTGTTTTGTATCTGATTATTCGTTTCTGAGAGTAATGGAATGGTGATGAAGTGCCTCTGTACCATTCACTGCTTCTGTGCCTTCTCTGTAACTGGTTGTACTGGGCCTAGCTAGGATGGAGTCAATTTTCTTCGTAGCAGCTCCTGTGATGCTGTGGTTTCGATTTTTGGCCCAGTCAGTACTAACAACACACCAGTGCTATAGCTTTTGCTGGTCATGATGTTTGCACAGCATCATGTCCATACTGCAGAACATCATGCTCAGCACGAAAAGGGAAAAGAGGGGGTTTTGGAGGGCCTAGCCATCTTTTGCCTGGGCTGGGCATTGGCCTACCCACGGGAGGTGGTGAGCGGTTGCCTTTGCCTCACTTTTTTTGTTTTCTTCCCCGTTCTTCCACTCACCCTTCACTTAGTAAATGATTATTACTATTTTTTGTTTGTTCATTTTATTCTGACCTCCAAATTTTCTTGGTTTTGTTCTTCCTTACCCTCTTCCCCCATCCCACTGCGGGTGGGGACCGTGGGGTGCTTATCTGCACACCAGGGTTAACCCACACCACCAGTCTTGCAGCGACTAGTCATTAATGTGTAGTACTGCTTGTGGTCCCATTTCACCATCCAGAGCAAATAATGCTTTAAACTAATGATTTCTGATGGTTTATCAGCTCAGTGCTGCTGAAGGCCTTGGCTGTAGGTCCCTGTATCCTTTGACAGCAATGTGAGGTTAAACTTTCTATTCTGCACTTTCCCCCCGCCCTCCTCTTCTGATGACCTTGGTTGTAGGGTGGGTCTGTGGTTCCAGTGCTGTAACTAGATCTCTGGAATGGTCTAGGTTAAAAAAACAACCAGATCATATCAGACTGGTGTCAGAATTTCGCTCATGCTATTTCCTGGCAGTTAAAATTTGAAGTGGAAAATTTTATCTCTCAGACTGGCAAAAGAGAGCCCCATCCCTGTGTTCTACAGGAGTCAAAGGCACAAAGCTGAAACCAGTGTTTCAGCTCATGAGGTTGCATGAGGAACAGTAGAGGAAGGTGCTATGTTGTAATTAAACTAACCTTCAGTGTTTTGATCCATCCCTCAGGCTGTGCCTAATCTTAATCTGAAGATTAACAATTTAAAGGCGTTGTTGGCAGTGGTCAAACTCTTAAAACTGGGAATATCTCTCCCAGAAGGGCTCTGTCGTGCCATTGAAGTATTATTAGTGAGTAGAGAGGGATTTAGTGAGCAAGAGGGATTGTAGTACCCTAAAATTAAAATGTCTGAATGATCTACTTGAGATCTTCAATAAACTCTGTAGAGTACTGATCAATTTAGACATGGATTTTGTGTAATAGAATACAATTTTGAATGTCCTAAAATCATATAACTAATTGGAATTGGGTGTATACACAGTACAAACAAATTATTTTCAATAATATTGAATGACAGAAACTTTCTTGGCTCAAAGGTCAATTGAACTGCAAATTTAAATTGTAGAATTGTATTTCTTCATAACTTCCCTATATTTAAATTCTTTTTTAAAGGTATAAAGATTGTTGTACAGCCAGACTCTCAAGCAGTGCTCTCTGGTCAGGTCGTCAAGCTGTGTTGTTGGGCAACAGGACACCCATTTGTGCACTACCAGTGGTTCAAGCAGGAAAAAGAGGTAATGTTTGATACAGAATATATGTTTTTTAATGGTGAAAATAATAGGTAATTATTTTGGATTATACTTTTTTTTTAAACTGTTGCTCTTACTTACAATGAGGGAAGATTGCTATATATACTAATAAAAATAGAAATTTAAGACATGCTGCCTGATGACCCTCTCAGTGTGGTAAAACAAGAAGGTGGCTCCTTATCTTCAGACCACTCCGTCCTTGGAGGCTGATCTGGGAACGTGACAGTAAGGAAACTGTCAGTGTAACTGTCTCTCAGACACAGACTGCTGAGAAGCTGCCACACAGGACAAATTCCAGTCGCTGTGGGGCTTGGGCAGATGGAAACTGGTGTCCTAAGAATGAAAAGTTGAAGGCCTGAATTTGGTGGTGCCACAGACTTCTTTGGTAAAACACTGGCATGCATGTGAGCTGGTATCTCTGGAATATGAATGGCAGCACTTATACCCCTATTTCTGGTCCTGATTGTCCTTCTACAAGATGAATACATTTTTTTCTTTATTTTATTTTAAGTAGTATTTTTAAAAATGCAGTAAGTTGATGGTATTTTAAATTGCTGTTGGGACTGAAATTTTTAACAAATTTCCTACACCTTTCCAAAAGTTTATCTAGATGATTCAAAACATGGCTTACAAGTATGATTACAGTAATTTCCTGTTCACTACAGTTAAACTGCAGAGGTAGTTAAAAATTACTTTTCTGTGAAAGAATGTTACAGTTTCCTGCTCATAGATGAATGTATCTTAAGACTGGAGCTGGCTGGAGTAGTGCTTAAGAAATTCTTCCAAGTTATTGGTGGAGAAAGGTAAAAATTATTCATTTCAGGAAGAGCTTTTCAACTGGCTTAAGAGCTCAGAATTGTCTTAAGTAGAGGCATATGAATAATTCTTGGAAGAAAGCCTGGCTCTGAGCTACTAAATATGTAGAACAAGACTTTCTCATCCAAGAGCTTCAAGTAAGTGAAGGAGCTGAGGCTGGTGGTATGGACATCTAAATCAATATTCTGATGCTTGATCCTGGTTTAGATTAAATCAATCTAAATTTAAATCTCTCTTGGTTCACCTGTAACCCAGGTTCCCCAGGGTAACTCTCCAGAGCTGGTTCTGAATCCGGTGAACGTTAATGATTCTGGCTTTTACATCTGTCGGGTGAACAGTGAATCGTCCTTCGTGTTCAGCCGGTGGGCACGGCTGGAAGTGTGTGATCTCCAGGGTGCATCTCACGGTGAGTGGCAAAAACGTTGTCTTCTGAAAGCCTGTCTTCCCACTTGGTAGAGGAGCTTGGGTGTCTGTTGCTGTCTTGCACAGATGTGGAAGAGGGCTGATTAAAAATGCAGTGTCCAATTACCGGGCTCGTGTGCGTGTGTCTGTTGCAGAGCAGGTTTGCTAGTACAGTCTTTTCAGTATAACCCACGCAGGTAAGAGTGAACACATGCCAGCAATTTACTGAAATAAACCCGAGAGAGGAAGAAACACATGAGTTAAACCGAGTCTTTTTGGTGTGAATTGCGTCTTCATGGGTGTTATAAATGGTTAGGTAACAGTCAGATGTGTTACCTGCATAAGAAAAGCCACAGTGATTCATCTGTACCAGTGTAAGTCCACATGGATTTATGGCCCTGGCTTAAAGATACCTCTGCTTCAGTGATGGATTAATCTCCATCTGCAGCATATGTGATGGAAGAATGGAAGTGAAAGAAGCATGAGGAGCGTGGAATAATAGCAGAAAGCAAATAAGGTTAAATAGCTGTCTACTGAGCAGTATCCAGCTGGTACTGGGATTTGTTAGTAGAACGTAAGGAAAACCTTGGAAATTTACATATGGGATCTAGTGTATTTGTACCATGCATTCATTTCCAGATTCTGAGGTTACTGGAGTGGCATCTTTTTGTTTTCTGGTGTGTGTAGGTTGGTCACTCCTTTGTTTGTTTTACAGGGTAGTCAGTTGCGTTAAATAGGCACTAAGTACCCTTTGTAAACTTTGAAATAGCCTGAACTCGCTTGCTATTGGGCTAAAGATGAGTGAGAGGAAAATCAACTGCACTGTCCTCAGACTGTGAAGAGTACTTACTAGTACTTATTTTGTCTTGTGTGGCAAGTCAAAGGTGTTTTCCACTTGCATCCCACATATAAAAATTGTTAATGTCAGGAAAAGAGATTGGTTCTCTATCTTCCAGTAAGAGATCAAAAGCTATTGCAATGTCATTTGAGGCGACGTTTTTAGATCTTAATCTGAAACATATTCTCTGTCCCTTATCTGAGCAATTATTTATTCTGCTTTTCCTTTGCTTCTGCTTCAGGTTCTGTTTAGTTAGAAACCTGCAGGTTTAGATCTTGCTGATTACACCAGGAAGCTGAGATGCATAAGTTTGTAATGACTACTTAAAAAAAAACAACCTGAGAAAAACAGCCGTGTGTTGTTTCACACTGGCAAAGGCTCTGGTGACTAAAGGGCAGCAGGTGTCCGCACACTGGTGCTTTGCTTTATGTTCCATGACTCTTGGCCAACCAGAAACCATAGTGGAAATGAGTTCTGGTGTGGGAAGGATGAGGGGCAGGATGGGCTCCTTCCAGTAACTTTCCCTTAGGTTCCTCACAAACAGACCTGGAAGGAGTGTGTAGTGCTTGCACTGAGTGAGCGTGTTCCAGCTCCTTTAACGTTTGGCCTGGGACTGGAGGTGTTCCAGTTGAACCAGGTGACGCTGACAGTATCATTTGTGCAAATGCTGACTAGGTATGAAATCTTCAACTGCTGACTGTCTTGTTTGGTTGGTTGGGTTTTTCCCCTTTTTCTTTTCCTGCTCCCTTGGTTGCTTTCTTTTTTCAGATATTTTTTCCTCTGCTCTTTTCATTGCTTTATGTTTAATGTGAGCTTGACTATTCTCCATTCTGTAAAAGCTGTATTTCATAGCTGCCTTGTGAGCTTCTGATCAGTGAGGCAGCCAGACACAGTTCCAAAAGGTAATGTTCTCTTTCCACACCTGTGAAAAAATTACATCTGTAACTTTTGTGTTCTTTGTCTCAAAGACTAGCCCTGTTTTATTTGACTACAACAGCAGTTCCTTTCCATCTTACCCTGCTTCTGTCCTTCTGCCCTAAAGGGATGTTAATTCTTTGCATTTTGTTGAAAGATCCTGATACCAAACTGAGATTGAGAGGGATGGAGGGAGAGAGAAGATTCTGTAAATAGCTGAGTGAAAGGGAGTAATGTTTATTTGGACAAATAAAAATATTTTCTATTATAAAAGTTACAGAAAACAAAGCTCTCTAAGAAAAAAAAACAAACCCAAACCATGATGGAAGTTGGTAGAGAACATGGTAAGCCAAGGTCTCTGTATCTGAAATGCTGTACAGCACTGGTGATAGAACAGAATATTTGCTCAGTCTTTTTACCAGTATCAAGTCAGCATTAGGAAATAGAGCTTTATTTAAAAATGCTGGTCAGCATTGATCACAAATAGGAACCATCTGTTTGTAAAATGTTGGAAATACAAGTTTATAATGTGCTGGGAAGCACAGACACTGTTAGAACAGAGATATCTGTGTCACTGTCTCCCTTTACTTTACTATGCAAAGGAAAATGTAATCACCCCCTAACTGTCAGTCATGAATAGCTCTGGTGACAAAACCCATGTCTACGTGTGTAGTCTAAAAGTGAAGATGAGTGACCTTGCAAATGAGATCAAAGATCCCTGCTCTGACCTTGACCAGTAGGTCTGGGCTGGCTGAAGTGTGTGCCAGTTAATCAGACTGTTCAGTATGCAGAGATCAGAAACCTTTTCAGTGGGACACCTGTGTGTGTGTAGTGGATGTTTTAAATATTAATTTCAACACTTTGTTTCAATAAACTTTGTCATATATAGAAACTTACATCAGCTGGGCAAGTTTTTAATGCATGTGGTGTTTTCTCAGTAAATTTTTCCCCATTCCTATATGGGGCCATGTCAGTGGCTGATGTTTGTTAAGTGTTTTTAGCTTTGGGCTTTTTTAGCATGTTTACCATCAGGTTTGATGTTCAGTTTAGAATGAGAAGAATAGGGATATGCTAAAGCTAACTGATTTTAAGTTTTAAATTCTTATTCCTGTGTCCCCACGTACACACAAGATCCTCAGTCCTTCCTTCAATAGCCACTCTTTGCACTTCCACCCTTCTCTGGAGCCTTTGTAATCCTATAGGCAGGAATAAATAATACAAAGAGGGTTTTGCTGCCTTTTTTTTTTAAAAAAAAAACAACTTTTGGAGTATATTTAATGTGCATTCTTTCTTATTTTTCAACTGAAGAAGTGGAAAGCCATTGCTACTAATTTTTAGCATACTTTTAAAGGACAAGTAACTTAATTTCATTGCTTCTAAAACAGTCTGTTGTAGTTGCAGGAACTTGCCTCCCTATGTTGTCAATTCTTCTTAGTCTGTGTGTGGTTAGATTGTCTCACCCTTTCTTTTCTTTTTTCTTCCTTTTTTTACATTTTTTTTAAGGGAGTTTAATTGGTTTGCCTGAAAACAAGTTGCACATTTGTATTCAGCCTCAGCCACAAAACCTGACAGTGGGGGATGCTTTGATCCTAGAATGTGGAGCTGTTGGAAACCCAATTCCTCATTACCAGTGGTTCAGAAATGGAATTCCCTTGGCAAATGGGGGCAAAAATGTCTACATGGTAAGTTCCTGCAAAGTGCCAGCCATGGGGGACTAACGTGTAACCACCTCTAGCTTATCACATAAAGCTTCCTTGAAGAAAATAACTTCATTGCCTTGATAATCTTTTATGGAAGTGCTTGCTCTAAGGTGCTCCCCTGTTCTGTTACTCCCTTGCCCCCGCTGTTCTGAGGCCCTCAGGCACATAATTGTAACCCTGAGCGTGTTTCAGAGGTGGTCACAGGATGCAAGGCCACAGTGTATTTTGGATTAGTGTGACATTGACATAAGAAAGGTTAAGTATGAGTAACAGTGAGAGCTTCTCTTTCTGTCCTGCACTGCAGACCACTCTGATTTGTACGAGCTGTTGCATTCAGTGCTTCATGCATCTCGAGCCTGTGGGGTGGGTTTGGGTTCTTCCTCCAGTTCTTGAGAGCATTTCTAGAACACACGTGCTGTCCAGCTTGCTGAAGAACGAGAGTATCGGCAGCTTTTGGATGTGTTTAGGCTTTGCTTACTCTTTCTTGCATGTGGGCTTAAACTAAACTGATCCAGGTATTTTGGGGTCCAGCAGAATGACTGTGATGATGCTTGCACAGGTAACTGATGTGGATGTGGAACACGGAGGGACGTACTGGTGTCACGTGTTCAATGACCGGGAAGATCAAGACAGCAACAAGATAGAAGTCGTTATAGGTAAGGAGTTTTTCTGTTTGATATAGCTGATGTATCAGTTTCTTCCCCATCATTAGAATTTATTTTTTAAGCTTTCAGTATTAGGCCAAACACATAGCCTTCTGTATTAGTTTATCCACTTGTTATAGTAGCTGTGCTTGCTTGCAGCAAAGGGACTCTTAGAGCTTTCTTTGTCAGTTACAAAGTGCATTGGGGTTTTATGGTAAACTGGCATAGAAATGCTATCACTTTTTGGCATTGCTAGCATGTACATGGCTTGTCAGCTGATTACAAGCTGATTTCTTCATGGTTTTTGACACATAAAAAACACTTTAACCCTTTTTGATAGCATGAACTGTGTCACACTGAGTCCTTCAGCAGTCAGGACACGTGAGATTATTCATAGCAAGCAAGATAAATGAATGTAACACAGTGTAGTGTGTGTGCATGTATTTGCAGTAAGCTAAAGAGAAGATGATCTGTTTGTATAGCTTTCAGATATATCTGGGAATACTATTGCATAAATCATATGAAAAATATTTTCCTATCCTAAGACATATTCTAGTTCAGTACTTCTGAGTTTTAGTAATGATGACTGTACAGTGTTGTGGCCAGTGCTGATTTATACTGCTAGAAAATGAGCCAGCACAGAAGGTTGGAACTGACCTTTGTCTTGCACTTTGTCTGATAACTCTCATAACTGAGAGCAATTGTCTTCCAATTTTTCCTCCCCCCTTAAAACACAAGGAAGGAAAGCTATGGCAGTGGAGTGCACAGAAGGTAAAGTAAATCTTTAGTTGTGAATCAGTCTTTAAAAATTAATGGTGGGGATGACAGATTGTCGAGTGTGTTGGTGAAAGCATATATGGGTGAAGAGCTTCAGTCTATTTTAAAACACTGGTGTGTGGTGCAACATTCCTTCTGCATGTGCTTCTCTCTGCTTTGCCTTGGTACCATGAGCTAGAGCACACGGGAGAACAACCAAGCTACTTTCTTCTGCTGTAGTATTCAGAGTGGTTTGATTTTTGCACTGTTTTTGTGTCCTGTGCTTACAGTTTCTATTTAAGTGTAAAGGTGCTGAGATTTCTGGGGCTGGGCTCAGGAGGCAACATCCTTGCAAGAAAAGCTGAAGTTTTAGGAACCTAGGTGACTTTAGAGAGCTGGATAGAGCTAGTTCCACTGTCAGCTCTGTGTTTGCAAGAGGTGTTTCCAGCAACTTTATTAGGATGATTTCCATTCCCCTGCTGCAGTGGGGAGAGAGTTGTATTGTGACCTTTAATGTTGATACCACCCCTTGATTACTAAGCACCTCAAAGTTCTGTCATACCAACTACAAAAAACCAGATGCATTTGCAAGGTCAGTATATGGCTCTCTGCCCTATTTTTTTGTAGAATCATATGATTTTATTGGAATTAAACTGCTCTGCAGCATTTCTTGTTCAAAGTTTAATCAGAGCTGATGTTCCCCTTCAGCCCTTTTGTTAAAGGTTGAACACTGTGAGGGGATGGTGTGCTGTCACTCACTGGAAGATACAAGTGACACACATTTTGTGTCAGCCACTTCCATGGCGTAGCTTCTGAGACCACTCATCCCTTTGAGCCTCCACATCTTTTCTGGCCTGGGAGTGTCTGTGTTACCTGATGGAGTGCTGTGCAGGAGCCTCCTCCTTACCTCTAACTCAACTGCTCTTTGAAGCACTGTAGTGAAAATTGTATCTGAAGTCTTTCTGAATACACGTGCTTTACAAAGTAAGATTTCTTGCTCAGGATGTTGCTTTTCCAGCAGTCCTTCAGGCAAGTAATTTTCACATGGGTGATTTGGGCATCTTATTCATTCAAGCTGCTTGCATGCCTGTGAGATGGAGTCACAGTATGTGTTTCTCCCTTTGTTTTTAGATCTGCTATATTGTGATGCTGTGTCTAGCATAGGTTAGTACGTTGATGTTGGATTTTCTCTTCTCTGCATGTGGAATAAACATATGAAAGGTTAAATTTACAGAAATGCAAAGCCAAAAGTATTTTAGCAAGGTAGTTTGTTTTCCAGCTTTTGGCTGCTATTAATAATGGCATGACACTTACATTTTTCTTAATTTTTTTTTTTACTTCTTGTTCAAACTATGATTTTATTGGTGTATTTCTTCACAGAAGAGCTGAGTGATCTTCAAATACCAGGTGAGTGATAAGTCTTGAAAAACTTCAGTTTCACATTTTCCTTTTATGTTACAAATCACTGAAACCTACCTGGGTTGCAATATGGAGTTTACATTATTTGAATGTATTTATAACTGGGGATTTAATAGGGGCAGATACCATGTCAAGAGCAGCACAGCCTTCTGGTTCCAATAAATTAACTTTAAGGATATAGGAATCATAGGGGTGCTATTATCTTTGTAAAATCACAAAAGCTGCTCTTTTATACTGCATTTATATTTGTACAAATACAGAAGGAATTTTCTTTTGCTTTCTTTTCTGTGTCTTCTTTGGACTCTCAAGTTTTAGTATGTTGCTGCTTTTTCAGATGATTAAGGTGAAAAAGATGAAGGGTGTCTGGCTGTCACCCATGACTTGTTGAACTGGTATATTTCTTAAATTTATGTTGTGATTTGAAGCCTGTTTGATGTTTTATTATAGAAACATAGAGATTATGCCTGATACAGTGTTCCTAAAATCTCAGATCTCAAAGGCCATGCAATTTCCTGGGTCAGACATCAAAGATATGTTTACTTTTGCCAAGACTTAGTCACTGAAGTGGTACTATGGTGATACACAACGTGTTATCCTCCTTGGCATATTGCTGCAGTGCACTGGCTCTGCCATCCCTCTCTGAAGTGCAGAATAAAAGAATTTTCACACACAGATGGTCATCCCTGCTGAGCATCCCTCATCTTGCATGTCTGTGTTTCATTTGGAGAGGATGAACTGTTTCAGGTGTTACTGAAAATGCTGATGTGCAGTTTGCAATATTCAAAATTACCCTGTAAGCATCTATTATTTCTTAATTTATGGAAGTAGCTATTCATATCCTGTTAGACTGTTTGCTGGAAGTGGGTGAAGGAAATCAGATAAACACCACCACCACAACACCCCAGAACCTCACCAAAACAAAACCAAAAAGAGTTCTTTTAAACTAGTGACTTCCTAGGCAAAGGGTAGCAACAGACTGGGTGCATGGAACACGTGGTTCACTTTCTGACACTGGCAGCTACGGCTGTAGTTACTGATGATCTGATCTTCATCTTTTCCAAGCAGACCTACAAGAACAGTCCAATCACAGACCCGTTGGTAAGTAGTTCTGTAGCTGTAATAACCTATGTGTTTCATATCTAGGAAATAGATTTTGTTTCTTGTGGATATTGCTGCTTCTGCCACTGCTGGTGAAATAACTGTAGGGTGTGTAAATAGCTGCAGGGAGGGAGACTTCTGTGTGTTTTTATAGTCCTTTATAATGCTTGCATGCCCTTTCAGTAGTAAACTATGGTGAGGGCACTAGTATTTTTAGTGACCCGATGGAATGTCTACAACCTCTCCTCTGTTTCAGTGTAGTGTTTCAGATTCCTCTGGCCATGGCTGTAGCCAGCGTCACTCCTTCACTTTGGATACTTTGGCAGTCAGAGATAGCAGTGTTAGGTTGATGTGACAGAAAGGATTGGTGGTGTCTGCTGAGGGGATGCTGGGTTGATGTGACAGAAAGGACTGGTGGTGTCTGCTGAGGGGATGTTGGGTTGGTGTGATAGAAAGGACTGGTGGTGTCTGCTGAGGGGATGTTGGGTTGATGTGACAGAAAGGACTGGTGGTGTCTGCTGAGGGGATGTTGGGTTGATGTGACAGAAAGGACTGGTGGTGTCTGCTGAGGGGATGTTGGGTTGATGTGATAGAAAGGACTGGTGGTGTCTGCTGAGGGGATGTTGGGTTGATGTGATAGAAAGGACTGGTGGTGTCTGCTGAGGGGATGTTGGGGTGATGTGATAGAAAGGACTGGTGGTGTCTGCTGAGGGGATGTTGGGGTGATGTGACAGAAAGGACTGGTGGTGCCTGCTGAGGGGATGTTGGGTTGATGTGATAGAAAGGACTGGTGGTGCCTGCTGAGGGGATGTTGGGTTGATGTGGTAGAAAGGACTGGTAGTGCCTGCTGAGGGGATGTTGGGTTGATGTGACAGAAAGGACTGGTGGTGTCTGCTGAGGGGATGCTGTCCCTGCGAGCTCAGCTCTTCCCATGCAGTGTGTGGCTGCTTTGATGCTGAGCTGGAGCTCATACAGGTAGATGGATCGCGTACGTGTGTTATGAAGAACAGTTGCTGGGGTTTTTTAATCACACTCTTCAGTTTGCAGGGTAGACTTGACTGGTCAGGCATGTTGCCTTGTTCATGCTAAGCCAGGTGGGACAGCTGCTGGCCTTTGTCGAAATTTCACCACTCGGGTTCATCAGTTTGGGAGGGGGTGTAAGCGCCCCCCAGTCCTGGCTCATCTTTTCTGAATTAATGAGAGAGCTTGTGCTTTGGGAAGTGTTTCTCAGTGGCAGTGTGCCACTGTCAGTCTCTGCTGTTTACAATAGTTTGCGCTGTTCAAGGCCTTGGAGGTTTTCCAGCTGCAGAAATGTTGCAAACACCTTGTGTGAGGGAGGTGAAATGCTGGACACTGAGGCCGTGGACAGACGCTCTCTCCTGGATCCTGCTGCGTGCGGGTGCTGACTCTGAAGCAGGTTTGGGTCCTTCACTCATCTCATTTGCCACCAGAGCTGTGGGACAATAATTCCTCGTGGAGAGAAGGAACAAGCCGGGGAGGAACTGCCTTGCTTTGAATAAGCACCGCTCTGTACCTCAGGGTGCAGTTTGTGATGAAAATCAGACCGGTGGTCTCTGAAGCATTTCTGTCAATGGGACTTTTTTCCCCCCCTCCCTTTCATTGCTACCTTGTTTCTTATGACAGAATTACGTCTGACACTGTTAAAATCAAAGTGAATGTATCTCCCTCCAGATTTTGTAAATTTCTCGTATCTCTGTGTAACTGATTTTAACCAGAGCCGCAGTAAAAAGAAACCTTAACAAAAAGAAAAAAAGCTCTTTACTTCTGACCTGCAAATGTCCATCTAAATGTGCGATGTTTGAGAGAGAAAGACGTGGCAATGGAGATGTGAAAGTGGTCTGTTGTGTGTAGTGGCTTTTTGTTTATTTTTTAAGAAGCACAAGAAAAGCTAAGTTTTTGGGGCAAGTATAGTGGCCGTAGCTTTGGCAGCTTGCCATGTGAATTTTCAGGTTTATTAAATTTCTCCTGGCATGGGAGAATTCAGTAATATTCTGTGCTTTCAGAAAAATTAAAGAAATGGGAGGTAGCCTTAGTGACTCACTTCTTGACAGATTGTCCAGTCTGAGGTGCATCACAGTTCAGGTATGTTGACTGTCAGACCATACTGAAGTGTTTTTTTTGGATGAGGAGAGAGTTGAGCTGTATTGCTGATGTAGAGTGACTTATAAAATCATATAAAATATTGTGCCTGAAGTGAGACTGGGTGCTATTTTCACTTTGGAAGAAGTTTAAATGTAAAGGTATTAAAACCATGGAATATCTAAATGTGCTGTGGTTTTGTTTTCCCCTTGTCTTTGCAGCGACAGACAAGGTAGCTCTGTTAATAGGAAATATGAGTTACTGGAATCACCCCCAGCTCAAGGCTCCAATGGTAGATGTCTATGAACTGACCAATTTGCTGAGACAGCTGGATTTCAAAGTTGTTTCTTTGCTGGATCTTACTGAGTCCGAGATGCGAAATGCAGTGAATGAATTTCTACTTCTCCTGGACAAAGGGGTGTACGGTAAGAACGTGTGATAACTCTTACGAAGTAGGGCAGTACACAAACATCTGGTATTTACCTCTGCCAGCTCGCTAGAGGTGACACTAAAACAAACTTTATGGTAAACAGCATGTACATAGAATGGGAAAAGTAAGTTAAAAACCACCAGCATATCCTTTGACTTTGGTTAAAATGTTATTGTTTCTTTATTCTTAGGACAGATAAAATGTTTGAATTTTTTCTTTAGCCATGCCTAAAACTGCACTGCACTTCTTTGATAGTACTGCTGTGTGTGTCTGCTAAAAGCTGCTGCATCTGTGTAGCATACTTGACAACATGCTCTGCAGAAGATGCACATCTGTACTAAGAAATGTTGGTGCTAGGCTGTAGTGGTCTCTTGAGCCAGAGCAAGACCAGTCGGTTGTGCTGCCTGCATTAGTGTGCTGTGGAAGCAAGCGAGTAGCAGAGTAGTTGAAAGCTGTGTAACTGCAGAGTACAGGACTACGTGTAGTCTTGGACAGCAGTCCTGGCTGCCTTAGGAGACCTCTTAAGCAGCTTCTTCATACCTCTCCTCTTTTGTCCTCCTCCCTTCCCTGTGCCTGCCAGTTAATGGTTTAGATGGCAGGGTTGCATTCTGTTGGGCAGGTGGGGAACAGCTCTGAGCACAGCATGGGATGTGTCCTGGGCGTGCTGGTGGGACCCTTCTGCTCATCCCTTGTCTCTCTGCTGGCTGTCTGCAGAATGTTCTTTCCGTCTGGATTTCCGTCCTTCTGGCTGCTCTGCTCTCCTGGCCCTGGCTGGCCAGCTCTGTCAGGATCCCAGGAGGAGGGCTGCTTTTCTGTGCCTTGCCAGTGAGCTGCACTCTCGTACCAGGTGTGTTGGGGTGGGGAGGAGAGTGGGACACAGAAGCAAAGCTTCTCTCTGGTGAAGATGTTAAACTGAACGTGCAGTACACAAATAAGAGAAGAACATTGTGATTTATAGTTAGGGATAACGCTCTGCAGACTGGATGCAAATCTCTTTGCTCTCTTCTTTTTTGCCACGTTGTCAGGTTAAGTAGAAATCCTTATTTTGAATTGCTGGTTCCCTTCAGTTACTGTGATACTGGCCTGGCAAGCACAGAGTTTTTCATAATGTCCTTGACAGGGAGTGAAAGAGTTCTGCAAACCTGGATTTCTACTTCAAAAAAGCAAATTGAAAAGAAGTTTGTTTATGTAAAATGGAAATGTAGGTCTCTTATGTCTATGTACTTTAACAGAGTAAGGTAAACCAGAGCAGAATTCACATTATCCTCTGCAGAACATGCCTTGCATAAGGAAAGGCTTTAACTGAGAAATTTGACTTTCTGCACTTGTCAGTAATAAAGGACTTTTCACTGAGCTGAATGCTGAGGTTCCTGCTTGGGCAGAACTCGGGTACAGCCGCTGTTTCACAGCTCTGCAGAAGGTCTGAACATAGAGTATAAAATTTATTCTTTCTGTGTGTTTTTGCACATTAGATGGAAAGCTTAATAGTGGTTATGCTGCTTAAGCAGGCAGCAGCCCTCAGGTTTAATTTTTTTTTCCTTAAACTGTTCAGATTTAAAATTAACACCCCACAAAACCCCAAGGTTCTCACCTTTCAACTGTGGCATCGCTGTAATGATTGTACTGCAGCATCTCATCAGTGTTGGTGTAAGTCACAGGAAGACAAATGAAGCAAAGTATGCTCACTAAAAGATGTGGGTTTAACACATTTCTTTTTTTTTTCCTCTTACGTTTTTGTTATTCAGGTGACACATCCATTTATTAAAATACCTATAATAGAATATTAATAATAATTTAAAGCTCTCCTCTGCATACTGCCCAGGAGGCTCCTTCTGCTGGGAAAATGAGTGACCAGTGGGGTCTGGTGGGCATTGCTGCTACTGATGTGCATTGATTCTTAGATGATTACTCATATGTTGGAGTGTAAGTTCTTCTGTGGACTTCGAGGAGTTTGCTGCTGACTGCCACTATTTTTGTATTTTTCTAAGAGCTGAGATTGTATAAATGACTCCAGAAATTATTTAGAACAGAGACCAAAAAGCTCTGCCAGTTTTCCTATTTAAATTACAGAATTCCTGTAGTAATGCCCACCCAAGAAAACATGATTTGATTCTTTTTTGGAACACAAGGTCAGATTGTTTCTTAGTATGACTTTTTAAATGGTGTGTTACCTGATGCTGTCTGTGCAGAACTGGCTGATCTGACATTTGGGCATTTATGTCAGAGCCAAAACTTGCATGACATGAAGACTAATTATGGCAGTAAAGTTTAGTGGACTTTCTGATAGCAGTTTGCTTTTTTTGTTCCCTGAGAAATAGATATGCTTATGCATTTGAGTGAGCTTTTAGATTTTTTGCACCTTCTCAATTTTTTTCTATAATCCTTGACACGAATTTAGAAAATAAAGTACTGAAAGCCTTTATGAGCTTCTTCCCAGCACCATGGGAAAGCTCTTACAGGGCATATTTTTGTGGTTATGTTTTTCCAGCAAGCTGATGTTTCTGAAAGGTGAGCAGAATATTCTTCCAGTGGTGTTTGGCAATCACTACTTTGATTTAAATGGTCACAGTGACTGTTAGTGGCTTAAAGCGTATAAGAGATGTTGTCAGTGCACAAATAGATAATGATTTACTGCGTTTTTAGTGGGCACAGATCCAAACAGAAGAGGCATAGTGGCCTTTTCTCTCTAGTCCCTGTTGTACATGTTCATGATGCCTAATATGACATTGGATGATTCTTGCTTGCTGCCAGGAAAGTGGCGTTGCAGGTATCATTCCTTAAGAGCAAGAGTAGCAAACAAAGTGATGATAATTGTCTCCTCTAATGTCCCAGTTTATGTTGTTCTAAACGTAGGCTGCGATCAATATTGTGTTCCACAAAGGGTAAAAGCACAGGCTCATGTTTTAGAGGCTAAAAATAGTTCAACTGCTTTCTTAAAGAGAGAGAGGGTGAGAGACAGATATCACCTAAATGCTGACGTCTATGAGGAACTTGAGCCTACTTAAAATTGCTGTGCCAAAGTGTCTAATGAGGCCCTCCAAACATGTTTACTCTGCTTGCCCTGGGTATGCAGAGGTTTATTTCTGATCCTGAGTGCAGCATGTTAACTATTGCAGGTACTCCTCAGATACGCATACCGCAGCCATCTGCTCAAGGATGCAAAGGAAATGTAGCTGTTATTTCTGAAATACTTCTGTTCACTGAGGCAATACTCTGATAAATCGTGCTTTACATTAGGCTCCTTTCCTTCAGTGAGTCCCATTATGTAGCTGACATACACTCAGCTATATATAATCTGAAGTAAACCTTGATTTAGGTCCAGATCCAAACTCTGTGGGAGTTAAATTCAAGAGTTTTCTTTTAACTTAGGACAGGACATGGCACCATGCACTTAGTGCTTAACTTCATTCTTAACTCATCTGAAACTGCCCCATCTCAGGTAACCATTGGAATTTTATAAATAGCCCAACCTTGATTTGTTTAGGTTTTTAATCTGACACTTTAAATTCTGTGCCCTTTAGAAATCTAACTTTTAATTGAATAAAGCTATTGCTGTTTTCTGAGACTCTGGCAGATGAACAACCATGAGGCTCTTTGCTGCAGTGAAGCCTTGCATCCTGGGGTTTACCTTGTATGCACTTGCTGGCTGCTTATCTCCACTATGCCTGTTTCCCAAAAAAAGAAGTTGAGCACTGCTGATTGAATGGAGCAGTTTGCAAGGCCTTGGCGTGGTTGTTCATGACTTCAGAGCTTACAAATAAAAGAGAACCAAAGGCTATAGTTATATCTTGGTATTCCTTCACAGAGAACAGTGCAGGGCTGTGTGAGATAAGTGTTTTCATTTCTTGTAACTCTCTGTGATGAAAAGGTAAAAGCAGCTGGAATAGGTGCCTACACAAGCTGACTTAAATGCAGAGAATTATAGGATGTTAGGGTAGGGCTTGCTTTGGTTTTTCTGAATCTTCAAGTTTTGTAGTGTCAGAAATTTCCCAGCTATTTTTGTTAAGAACAGTGACAGAAGAAGACCCTATCTCCAGTTAGCATAAACTGTCATATCTCTGTTGGCTTTTATTCAGCTGCAACACTAAACACTAATTGAAGATCTGACCCACAGACTGCTCTGTAGAGATAAATAAAAAACCTTTTTGGAAGATGGAGCTTGCCAAAGATAAGCAGAAGCAGTACTGGGAACTGACAGTAGGAAAATTACATTAGATTGTACAAGCTTCTGGTAACTGCATTTTATGGCAGTGGAGGTTATTAATGCTAAGATTATCTAATCTGACTGCAAATTGATATGACATTAATATTTGACATTTTTATTCATATAAGTAAAATCTACACCTTAGGTTGCAGTTCCCTTTTTCAGGGTTAAAAAAAAGCTTTTTTTAAATTCCATTATATGTTTTCTTCGTACAAAACTATTGCATGTTTTATTGAAGATTTTAAATCTCAACATATTGTAGACTGTTATGTATTGATGAAGGGAGATGATTGTAGGATAATTGTTTGTGTCTAGGTAAGCATACAAAGAATTTGTTTAGTAGACCTACAGGAGTCATGAGTCTGTAACCCTAAAGAGGTGTAGATGGAATCAACTAAAAATGAGTTGTTGGTAGTTTGGGAATGGGAATGTCCTACCAAATATGATCACAGAATAATCTTTTTTTTTTTTTCCCCCCTCTAAGTGTTAAAATATTTCTTATCCCTACCTATAAAAAAGACAAAAACAAATGGAGAAACTGATTGTACAGAGGAAACAGCAAAACTTAAAACTTGGAAAATTCTCCCACAGTGTAAGCAAGGTTGTTCTCTGGTTTTTATTTTTTTTTCTAGTTAAGGTACTTCTAAGAATTGCCAATGATTAAGATAAGTAAAAAAACAAAAGTTAAAGGAGGATAATTTTAAAGGTGACAGCATCTCTCATTAAAAAAAAAATCCATCCAAACTCCTCAGCGTTATTTCTTTCCTAGCTATAAAACCTGCACTGCCTCACTGCTGCTAAAGCTTTGTAACTGCGCGTGTGGAGATGTTTTACAGTCGGCACATCTCCTTGTTCGCCTCTGTGAGCTCTATATCATGCATAGCAGATCACTTGTTAGAGGCTGGAACTACTTAAAGCATTTTCAGAGTATTTACCTTTGTGTTTGATACCATATCTATTTGATTCTATGGCATGAGTGATTTAAACTCTTTAGAAGTTGCTGTGTCTGTGTATTGTGAAACTGACGTTAGCGCGGCCCCTCGATCTCCCCTTCTCTCCTGCGCTAACAAAGGGATAGCGGTATTAAAACACCTGCTTGGAGCAGCTTGAATCATCTGTAGTTGAACTCAATGATCCTAAAGGTCTTCTCCAAGGAAAACAGTTCTATGACTCTGTCTTAATCTCCCACACACACATGGCGTGGACACAGTGCGTGGAGTTTCTGACCATGCTAAAATTCATGGGAATGTTCCAGCATTCTCTTCAGCTGTGTTTTCAGTCACGTTTATCTTGAATTCTCAGGTCTGTTATACTATGCTGGCCATGGCTATGAAAACTATGGGAACAGTTTCATGGTTCCTATTGATGCTCCCAATCCTTACCGATCTGCAAACTGTCTGTGTGTGCAGAACGTCCTCAAACTAATGCAGGAAAAAGAGACGGGGCTGAACGTGTTCCTGCTGGATATGTGTCGGAAAAGGTACAGTCTCGTCATTCATGAGCAGTGAGAACTGACATTAAATGTTTGGGAGATGTTTTTGCTTCATGATAGAGGGAGAGGATCTAATGACTGTGGTTTTGGGAACCAGTTGTGAAGTTCATTTTATTCCCTGCAGCAATAGATTAAAACTGAGCCTATCTTAAAAATGAACAAATAAACCTGAACAGCCACTTCAAGGGAATAGCAAGGGATCTTGAGAGAAAACTGGACTTCAAGCTGAGGAGGAATCTTTAGTCTAGGCTCAGAATTCACTGTCCTGGGTTCTGAGTAGTCACAGCCTGCACCTGAGTGCTGTTAAAGTCAGGAGGATTTACTCATAGTCTTATTTTGCCTTTGGCCGTGGATGGAGACATGAAGCTGGTGATTAGACTTTCTGTTTCCATGGGTAGATGATTTCAATGACATTTATTTCTTCTTTTTTGTTGTTTAAAAATTATAAAATGTCAGTCTGATTAGATAAAAGTGAAATTAGGCATCTTAAAGAAGGAAAATTGCCCTTTCCCCTTGCATGATTAACCATCCTCATCATTGCAGAGAGGAAGGAGAATCTCTATGATCAAAGGCATGTTAACTTGACAGGAGGGCTCAAGTGAAGTGCTTATTTTAGAACTCTTTAAGAGGCATGGATTTTGTGGACTGCTTTTGTGCTGGTGATGTTGTATCTTTATTTAGAGCTTAGAAATCAACCAATTCACCAGATTTTTCTGAACAAAGTACTATTTTATTTCCATGTTAAGAGACTACTATGTCCGATTAAACTTGCACTTGAAATCAGCTCTTCAGTCAGTACTTGTGAAAATTAGTCTCTAAAGAATGTTTCATAATGGAAAATTGCTAGTGCCTTAGTGTTTGTTGAGCCTCTAAACTTCACTGCTAATGAAATGCCAGTGACCCAGTTCTGCTGCACAATCTGCTGTCCAGCTAGAAAATACGACTCCATAAGCCTCATGTTAGCTATGCAGACACCATGCTTTGGGGGGAAAAACAAACAAAAAAAAACCAAAACAACCCACATATAGTTTTGTTATAACCTAAAATGGCTAATTATCAGAAATCATTTTTTAGGAGATTATAGCCAAACTTTATATTGGTTAATATAGTGTGCCCTCATCTGGGTAATGCATGATATCTGACTGTGTCTTTACATTGTCTTCATGAAGGGTGTTGATGAGACTGATTTTTGTCTTTTAGCAGTCAGGACTCATTCCAGAGCTGTAGAAGAGAAAAAAAAATACTGTTTCTGACCTATACTGGTTTGTTACCATTATTGGTTCTCAAATTATTATTTTACTTTTTTGTGTTTCCATTTATTGCAGAAATGAGTATGATGACACAATTCTCATTTTGGATGCTCTGAAGGTTACAGCCAATATTGTTTTTGGATATGCAACGTAAGAAAATTTTTCTTTACTGTGCCACCGAAGTTTTGAAACCAGCAGTGACTGCTGAGACTGTATAGCTATTCTTTTACAGAAAATGCTAACTGTGTGTTAAAGGACCAGTAATTTATCCGTGTCTGTGTCCTCATGCTGTCTTTGTTACTTTGTTCTTTGAATCCTTCCACTGTCTGACTATGGAAATCCATAGGTAATGATTCCCAGTACTCAATGTCCCCATTGAGCCACAGGGTAAGGCCAGTGAGAGAACTGCACTCAGCAAAGCAGAAGCTGCTGGACAGTGTTCCTGATCTTTTCCTAATGGTTGCCTGTAGGTGTGCTGTACTCAGTATTATTTATTAGGGATGAAAAAACCACAGAGAAGAAAAAGCGACTTTTACCCTCAGACCTGTAATGTTCTGTTTCTTTGTGGTAATGAGGAAGGGGCAGTTAGGTCCTGTGTGTTGCTAATGGCACTTACTGCCCTGTGAGTTTCAAGTCCTGTGGAGCAGTTGATGAACTATATCCTACGTGCTGTCCCCTCTTTGGTCACGTGTCTCTTCTGTCAATGCAAGTTAGATTTCTAAAAAAAAATATTGGAAATATAAACTAATGAATTATTGGAGGAGTAGCATATAGATTGGTTCCTGTGTCATATAAACAGTGTGCCATCAGCTCTGGTCTGTGACTTGATTGTGAGTGACATCTTCCCACAATGAGCTGCTTGCAAATGAACATGAAGAGCGGGCTGGCTGTAGACACAACCTAATTTTCAAATTGTAGGGTTTCTTTGCCACATTCCCAACATAACTTTACTCCTTTGTCCTCGTGTTGATCTTAATCATGCAGATGTTTCAGTGTTTTTTACTTGTCTGGTATTGGTGATCTCACAGGTGCCAAGGAGCAGAAGCTTTTGAAATTCAGCAGTCAGGGTTGGCCAATGGAATCTTCATGAAGTTCTTGAAGGACCGTTTGTTAGAAGACAAGAAGATTACTGTACTGCTTGATGAAGTGGCAGAAGGTGAACTTTGTACTAACAATCTTAGCCTGCATTACTAAAAAAATCTCTGCTTAAATGTCATTTTTCTCTTGTTATATTTTGTTAAAATAGCAGCTTTTATCACGAAGCAGGTGCTACTGGGCAGCACGTTAACAAAGATCATGATATTATAAAGTGATCTGATCTTCTTTAATAGTGATTAATTTTATACTCTCCTTTTTAGTGAACCTTACTTGTTCTGAGTGTCTTTCTGCATGGAGCTTTGAATTGTCCATCTGCAAAAATGACCCTTCTGTCTTGCGGTGTCAGCTGCTACTGGTAGTCCACGTTCACTTAAACAGCTAACTGAATCCTGCCTACCTCAGAGTGCTATAGTGATCATAATTATTTGCTCTCTGTCAAAGGTTATAAATGCATTATAACTTTATAAGAAGTTTACAAATTTTATCATGAACAGATATCCAGAAATATCTCACCCTCTTCTTCCCCTTATCCTTTTTGTTATTGCTTTTGGGTGTTCTTAAGTGGATTAGTATTCTCTGAGATTTCTCTCTCCTCTTCCCCCCACCTTCATGGCTTCCCCATAAGAATATGTCACAATTCTGCTGGCACCCATTTTCCCTACACTTCCCCAATTGTCCTGTAAAATATGACTGACTCTTACTGCTTCCTCGGTGCTGCCAGGTTTATGTCACATGCTGTAGGTGGCCTGATGAGTGACCTATTCCTTATCTCATTTGTGAACTCAGAATGGAGAGAAAGATTGATTTATCAGGCAACATGACAGCCATTGTTGTCAGTATTACCAGATATTGGGTGTTAGTGAGTATGTTGGTGCACTGATGACACTTGGAAATGTTCCAGAGGAGTGTCACGTTAAGTGTTCCATGTGAACACCCTTCATTATTTCATTTTTTATGAACTCAAACAAAAATTTTCCAGGATTTTTTAAATTCACTTTGCAGGTCATAGATTTTGACTTCCTGCATGCAGTAGAACTATCTGAAACTGTTACCTGTAAGTAATTGAACTAAATATAGAGAGACCCTGATTAATTGGACTGAGTTTGAATTGCACACTGGTTAAAGTTGGAAAGGACCTCTGGGGATTGTCACAAAGCAGAGTGAAATAGAGGCAATTGCTCAGGACCTTGTCCATGTGGGTTTTGAGTGTCTCCAACGGTGGAAGCTCCACAATCTCCCTGCACAACCTGTGCCAGTGTTTGATTGCCCTTAGAGTAAAAAGTTGTTTGTTATGGTTAGGTGGAATTTTCTCTTTTTTGGTTTGCATCTGCTTCCTCTTGTACTGTCACTGGTCTTGACTGAGGAGAGTCTGTCTCTGTCTATTTTACTTTCCCTTGTCAAGTATTTATACATATTGATGATGGGTCCCCTGAGCCACCTTCTCTCCAGTCTAAACTGTCTCAACATCTCCTGCTATGAAAGATGCTCCAGTTCTCTCATGCTTCTCTCATATGAGAAGTGTTCCAGGCCCCTCATCTCTGGGACCCTTCACTGCACTCTCTCCAGTATGTATGTGTCATTCTTGTACTGGTGAGCCCAGCACTGGAGCCAGCACTCCAGACTGTGGCCTCACCAGTGCTGAGCAAAGAGGAGGGATCACCCTTTGGCCTGCCCCTCTGGTTGGCTGCCCTTGCCACAAGTCAAGTGAGCATTGCTGGCTCATGGTCAGCTTGGTGTTCACCGTGTCCCCAAGGTCCTTCTCTGCAGAGCTGCTTTCCAGCCAGCCAGTCCCCTTTCTGTCCTGGTGCCTGGCGTTATTCCTGCCCAAGTGCAGGACTCAGCATTTCCTACTGTTGAACTTCATGAGGTTCCTCTGCCCAATTCTACAGCCTGTCCAGGTCCCTCTGAATGGCAGCACAACCCTCGGGGGTATCGGCCACTCCTCTCAGTTTTTAATCATTTGCAAGCTTGCTGAGGGTGCACTCTGTTCTGTCATCCAGGTCATTAGTGCTGGTGTTAAATAAACAGTATTGGCCCCTTTATTGGCCCCTAAAGTACTCCAGTTGCCTCCAGTTCTCTAGAAATCCCCTCCAATGGCATTAATTTAATTCTTGCAATTAGTCACTTTAATTAGGACTCCACTGAATCAGAGCAGTGATATTGCTTGAACTGGTTTTGAAAAACATGTGAGCATGTTGACTAGGACACGTGGAAAACCTGAAGGATTCTCTGCAGGCATCTGATGTGCTGCTTTGGCCTTCAGTGAATGAACAGCTGGAATTCTTCTGGACAGGCTGACACTGGCGTGACCGTGGCAACCTGACAGTATCGCAGTGATGAACTTAATTTAGTGAGACTTTCAGCAGCATTGATTTTGAGAGAAATTATGTCTTATTCTTAGATATGGGCAAGTGTCACCTTACCAAAGGCAAGCAAGCTCTGGAGATCCGCAGCAGTCTGTCCGAGAAAAGGGCACTGACTGATCCCATTCAACAAACCGCGTCTTCTGCCGCGTCTCTGGCACGGAACCTGCAGTGGGCCAAAGCTCATGGTATGGTGCAGTCTGCTTCTAGATGATCCTACTGGCACGATGGGAAAAATAAGGGGATGTACTTTCTTAATAACTCCGGTCTGTGTGTTGTGATATTGCATAGAAATGGAAGAAATTCAGGTTCCTATCTGAATTTTCATTAGTGTGTTCAGATCTTGGAAGTTTTTGTGTTGGGGTTTGCCTCTACATGAGATTGTAATGAACAAGGTGACTTGCAGAATTCATCCTGAGTATGTTTAAGACCACTAAAACACTCTAGGGGAGGCTGATATGATGTCTGTCTCCTGGGATAATCTCCCAGCAGACTGTGACCGCAAATGACACCTTTAAGGTACCGTTACTCATTCTGAAGTCCCCACCTGAAATAGCCAGGTGAACTGTGTGGTAAAAGTGCATGATGAGAGCTAAGAAAACTAAAATAAGGGTGAGATCAGTTCAAGCCTTTCTAGACTTCTTTGAAGAAGAGTAGTGGGGTTTAAGGCCTTTTTATCTTTTTCACCTAAATATGTTGGAGTATGTTTTAAAATGTCTTTGACTGGGCAGAAAGTCGGGGGTGGTATTTCTGAGACACCTTAGTCATGTAGGCAGACTCTTTCACACATGTAGTTATTTATTTGCCCTTAATTCTTGTTTGCTAAATGACTGAAATCCACAACAAAAACTATAAAGATGTAATGTTATCTTATGGTTTATTTGTTTTAAGCCATGCACAGAAGAGAATGTGTTTGGAATTTAGGAAGAGAATAACCTTTATATTTGTTTAAAGGTATGTCTGTGATAATGTTAAATAATCCCCTTCCAGTGGGAGTAAAAAATCAGTACAAAGCAGACACAGGATGATGTCATTGACCCTTCAGCACTTTCAGATATATTCCTATGGATTAAGAAAGATCCAAAATACAAAGAATAACAACGCTGGGGGCTAGGCTTTATGAATGTGTGCATAGGCTGTGAAAGGAAAAAAATTAACCTGAAACTCGTTCTGCTGTCAAATTCAAAGGTTCTTACAGGGCTATAGCTGTCTCCTATGTATTGGATCTGTACCATAATAACCTTACTGGCTTGATTACAGATACATAACCAAGTTCTTGGGTCAGTAAGCTATATCCTAGTCACAGTAAACGTTGCCTGGCTGGTTGCACAGAGATTGGAAAGAAAGCTGTGCAGCAGGAGTTGTCAGCTCCCTGGCAGTGTCTGACAGGTACCACATGGTACTAGCAAGCAGCGTGGCTGCCTGGTTGGCTTCTAACCTGGTTTGCTGCAGGGTAAATACACAAGTGATAGGTTAGAGGGAGGGCAGGAAGAGCCTTTCTAAACTTTCAAATTTAAAAACAAAATTAAAAAAATAGAAAATACATATGCCAAGTAACAATGTAATGATGAACTATTTACTTGCAGAGCTTCCAGAAAGTATGTATCTTGAATTCAGATGTGGTGTTCAGATTCAGTTGGGATTTGCAGCCGAGTTTTCCAATGTCATGATAATCTACACACGAATAGTGAAGAAGCCCCCTGAGATAGAAGTTTGCAGAGCCTACGTTACGGACTTTGCACTCGTAAGTGCTGGAGTCTCGGGGATCCCCCGCACTGATGTTGAAAACTGTCTGGTCTGTCCATGTCAGACTGCATCTTTTGTAACAGCATGGGTCTGAACTCTTTAAAGCAGGTGCTTACATGTGTGTGTCTGTAGAAACACATTTACTTTTTTTTTAAAAAAATTGATATTTTATTATATATAAAAATACATTAAAATTAACCTGGGGTCATTTTTTCAAAGTCGTCTTTGGTTTTCATTGTCTAATGTCATGTATTTGTTAATTTATTTAAAGAAGTGAAATGTCAGTAGCTCCTCTATGAGCCAAGGACACATCTGCCTTGCAGGACAAGGTTTTTTAGGCTTTAGTTTTACAGTTCTTTGCACCTGGGTGATCCCGTCCAGTTTCATTGATTTTTACTCAACTGATCACAGTAAAGTGAAGGATATGAGTGAAACAGAAAGCTCCTTGGGGCAAAAACCCCTCTTTTCTGATGTCTATGAAAGAAGATAAGGGGCAGAAAACCTTTTAAATAGAACACCAGGACACTTCTGATGCTTTATGAAAAAATATTTGAGTTAATGTGCATAACAAATGCATATATTTAGACCACAGAATTAGGGTTGTGGCACTGTACTTCATAGCAGAAGTTAGGTAAAAAGAGCAGCGATGAAGCAAGCACAGCAAGTTTGACAGGAACCACTGGCAAAAGAGGGCACCCTACTCAAATGTAACCCCTTCTGCCTGCCTGACAGTGGTGTCAGCAGCTTTTGAAAGTAATCCAATATTGGTGTTTTCTTTCCTTTTAAGAAGAAGAAAATGCTGACTTTTTATAAAGAAATACTGCTAACTGTTTTATAATCTACAAATTCTGTACCTTCAATTAAGTTCTCCTTTTTTCCTTGCCATAGGACCTGGATGTGGATCCTAAAGAGGCCAATAAAGGAACTCCTGAGGAAACTGGAAGCTATTTAGTGTCAAAGGACCTTCCCAAACACTGCCTCTACACCAGGCTAAGTTCACTGCAAAAACTAAGGGTTAATATATATTATTCATCACAAGTTTGTTCAGATAATTTAGATTAATCATGTTGCTTTGCAGTTCTATTGAGATAGCTGTGTATTGTCTGCATAATAAGTAACATGTTCTTTGGAGGGGAAAAATGGCTAATAGCACAATTTAGTGACTTTAGTTTTGTAGCTGAAAAATAGAAGCCAGGAAGTCAATGCATATGCAATCCTGACACCATTGTGCAAGGTTATTTTCTAGGCCCACACTGACCTGTGACAGGATGATTATTGCTGTGAAGATCACCTGTTGCACACTGTGGGGACGTTCCTATGCTCTGTAGCACAGGAAGCATGTGGCCTGGAGCAGAGCTGCACCTTACAGAGTTATTAGTAGGAGATTAAAATGTTATGTATCATCTCCTTCTATTGCAGCCTGTGTTCTGGGCAATGCTGTCTTTGACAGGTTCTCACTTCAACATACTGTGGCATGCTTAAGTTTATCTCTGTATCTTTGTGTCATGAACATAGGTGCTGGACGTCACTTGGTGGCTCTTACTCAGTGCTTTTGGCAGCTGGTGTAATTAAAGTGCTTCTAGAAATAAAGGCTATCAAGTGAGCAAGTGTTAACCAAGAGAGGTCTTCAGTAAACAAGTCTTGTCTAATATTTGTCTTTAGCTCCTAAAAAAGTTAATCTCCTCCTCCAGTAGACTGTTCCTCTTTAAGTGTTTCCTATATTGTTTATTTTGGGAGGAAGTGTAACTACTTTTTTTCTTTTTCCTTTTTTGCCCCCTCCTCCTCTCTTTCCTCTTTTGCAGGAACACTTGATCTTCACTGTTTGCTTGCACTATGAGTATCCAGGAATAGAAGACACAATGGATGAAAGAAAGGAAGTTAATGTTGGGAAGCCCCTGATTGCTAAATTAGGCCTTCATCATGGATTCAAAAATAGTAACTGTCTCCAGACCTGCTGCATGGCTAATAATCCTTTTCATAATCAAATAGAATCAAGTCCAGTGGCAACTAAGTACTACCTCCCTAGCCACTGCCAACCAAGCTCCTCTCCAGGCCTTTACCATCCAAGCCGCGTTTGCTCCAGCAGCACCAGGCAGCCGGAGGCGTGCTCTTGCAATGGGACTTCAAAGAGACTGGCTTCTAGACATGAAGGACCGAATTACTCACCCCCAGTGGAAGAGAGTAACGTACCAGTAGAGACCACTGATGATACTGTTGAACTGGAATTCCTTCTCTCTGACAACCTCAGACTCTCTAAACAGCAGTAGCTGTGATGTGTCCAGAATAGACCACAGTATCCTCCTTGAACAGAGGACCTTCCACACTGCTTACCCGCCTCCAGGAGTGTGGGGGCTTCAGGACAAAGGCACTGGAGAGTCTAGAGGTGGTACTGGGAATGAGGTGATCCAAAACTGGACTGATAGATTTAGGAATGAAAAAGACATGGGTTTTATTTTATTTTTTTTCTCTTACCATTTGACATCTGATACAGAGAAAAACCTCAACTCAGAGTTTCCTATTCCATTCTCTGGCAGTCAGGCAGCTAACAAACAGAGGCAGTCGTGCATTTCTGGGAGGAAGCTGGAAGCTGCCTGTCTCTGTTAGGGGATGAATATATAAAAGCCTGTCTGTGGTGTCAAAGTTCCTGTTGAGATAGTAAAGCCTTGGATCTTCCCAGCTGCTTGGCCAGTACCAGCTGGAGCTATTAGATTTACTGTAAATGTATGTTTCATAAATCTCGTGTTTTCAGAGAGGAATTGCTCATCCTATTCACAAACAAGATAAAGGTGTAGCTGTCAGAGGGAAGAATGCTGACAGAATTAAGCAGGAAAATGACATTCCATGTCCTCTATGATTTAATATGATTTAAAAAATCCAGTAGCCCCAAAATGATAAATATACCTGTCTCTTCCATCTTTTGATTTCAGTTGTTCAATTTCCAGGGATTTCTTTCTACATACTGCATTAAAATAAGGTTTGATGTGTTTATGTGTGTTGTAACAGTCTCCTATTGAATATGTAAGATTAGACATAGTGCAAATGAACTGAGCAAAGAGGGAGCCTTTACAGAAGGGAAGATACACACTTCAGACTTTGACTGGTCTGATTCCTGGCAAGGTGGTCTTTTCATGTTCTGCAAGAACACTAAATGCAAATGTGAGGGAAGAGTGCCTGTTTGTAGCAAGCAGAGTGTTAGTCAAGTGGTAAGGTGTGCTGAAGGCTAAAAATTAATGGGCAAGATGAATGAAAACTTTGGGGTTCTTCAGGCTGAAGTACAGAGATGGTGTTCCTGGACACCAGTCCTTGCTTTTCAGGGGGGATTTTAAACAAACAAAAAACCCCTCCTCAGTTGTTTTCCGGGCCAAAGGACTTTGTATTCATTCAAATAAAAATGCCAACAGTCTACCCTAAAACTGTGAAAATCCAAAACAAAGACTCCAGCACACACAAACTTAAAGCAATTTTAAATGGAGTCTGCCAAAGAGGAGGGACACTTGCTTTGTGTCGTGACCTATGGTTTGTATGTGATCCCACATGTGTGTGTGCTCCGGCGTGTGCAGCGAGTCGTCTCTCCACAGACCAGATGCTAGAGGTGAGCTCATCTTCCAGGTCCTTGGGCCTGTGAAGCCCAGAACCTCACTCCTGGAGGGGGAGGCATAGGCTCCTTCAGAAGACAGTTGATCCTCTACTGAAAGGCAAATAAGGTGCTTTCATACGGTGCTTTATGGCTTCACTGACCAAAGGGAACAGACAGACCTGCCGTGGGCTAGCTGCCAGACCTCTTAGATGCGGCAAAATTTGTTGATCTGTGTTTGAGAAAGGTCAGTTTTGCTTGCCAAACCGCTTTGCATATTCAGGTTGAACAGTTTGGTCAAAAAAGTCATATCTGGTTTTTTAATGTTTGGTTTTGTTTCGAAATATTGAAGAATCTGTCATTTTTTAGTCTGTATCTGGGGACAGCTGTGAGAACACTGATGTTTTATTAGGTCTTAAGAAGTCTTGGTGCTTTGAAAGCCTGAAAATACCGGGATGTGAGGTAATTAAAATTCAGAGATGGGTAGTAGCCTTTCCTGCCCAGTTAATATTGCCAAGCAGTACTGCTTTAATTAAAATCCCCATCATGAAATATTTTTTTTTTACTTTAGAAAAATTATTGTGGTACTTTTTATTAAGTAGGTAGCAAAAAATAGACTAATTGAATCTCACTGACATGGTGGACAAACCAGTTTAAATCTCCAGTTGAGATCCACCCTGTAGTGGGATCCAATAGTCTTACAACATGTTGACTGTACATGGTGCTGTACATGGTCAGAACAAGTTTCACATGGGAACATTAATGCATTATTAACTACATCTGTTGATCTTCAAATTAATCTGTGCTGAAAGGTGGATAAATGTACGTGGCTACTCCAGAATGACAGCCACACTCAAAGTAACCTGCCTATGAGCTTCAGTTTCTGGCTCTCCTTTGGAGGGTATTAAATAGTGGAACATTTATTGATGAATGAGATGTACCTGTGCATTAATTATCCTCTGTGAGTTATTAATCAAAATGTATAGCTTGAGACATGGTCTAGTACTGTAATATTTAGCTGATACTTTGTCACACTTCTCTGATTTGTATAAAAGCTTATTCTGTTTCTTACTGTGTAATAAACTGTTGTCCTCAAAACAATATATCTGTGCATATGCAGTTGCTATATTCTTCTACTCCTCCCAGTTTAAAACTGCCCAAACTGTATTAAAACAATGCATATAATACTGCAGTTTCCTTAACAAAAAAAGAAGGGGAGCTCTGGATCATGAGCTTCAGCTCAAGTTAAAGATCTGCACCCTGGGCCTGCTCAGGTTTCTCAAACTATGCACTTGGAAGTAGAAGTCTGGAGTTTTGTTGTTGGGAGTTTTTTTGTTGGGTTTTTTTTGGGGGGGTTGGTTTTGGGTTTTGGTTTGGGTTTTTTGGGGTTTTTTTTCCTAGTTTATATGCCTTCTGGATTCTGATATCCCAACTGCACTGGTGGCTAAACCTGAATGATCCTCCTCCATCACTTCACAAAGGAACCCAAATGAGTTTCAGTAATACTTGGACAGTTTCCTTGATAAATGTGGATGGAGAAAGAATCCCATTACTAAACCTTAGGAGTTGTGAGGCAGGGGAGCTCGCTGACTGGGTTTTCTTGTCTATTTGCAGGCACCCCTTCATGGCAGGGGAAGGGCCTGGAGGAGCAGCAGGGCCGATGTGAGGAGCTGTCTCCTGCCGCAGTTTCAGACCAGCTGGTGCATCGCAGCAGGTCAGTGCCCAGGGGTGCCCCGTTACCGAGAGCTCTCACAGACCTCTCCAGTTTGGTACCTGGTCTGATGGCACCCAGTCTCTGTCAGCCTAGGCAGGAGCTGATCAGCCTGGGAGATTCTATACCTGAGATGCTTGAACTGTAACTTTATTTGATTGTGGTAATGAAAACATCACAGGACTGTAAAGATTGTGCAGATCATCTGACAAACTCTACCTGTGGCAGTGGAGTCTGTGGAGAAAAACTGTGGTTCTGAGCCCGCATTGAGAAGGGAATGGTGATGGAAAGGCACGTTCTTACTGTATCACAGCCTTTAGGAACTGCTTTAGCTGTTTTAATCATTGATGTTAAGGGTGAAATATTCTGGTTCAAGCTGCAAAAGGCATCTATTTCCTTTGGCCCATATCCAGCAAAGCGCTTCAAAAGTTCAGTGTGCATAAATTAAGGCAACATTTAAATCCCAGTGAAATTAGTGGTAGATTAAATAAGGGAGCTTTCCAAGTTTTCTTTGCCCAGGATGAGGCATTGTTGTTTCTCTCAAAATGCAGCTGTTTGAACAGTGCCATCTTTTGACTTGCTCAAGCCATTTCCTCCTGCAGTCCGATCAAAGCCCTGTTCCTACTGGATTGGAGAAAGATCTTCCACAGAAGTGGTACAAGTGAATTTACCTTCTGTCTCTACACAAAGCTCTGCAAGCTGCCCCCTCAGTAAAACAGCCTTTTATCTGGAGAGTCCCTAAACTCTCTCTTTGGCTGCAGAGCCCATCTGCCCTGTGTCATCCTTCACCAAGAGACTGCATGGCTGGTTTTGCTGTCTCCCGTTGTTGCTTTTGTTCCTGCATCAACTACTTTTCCTCATTCTGGCAGCTAATTAATAACTCTGCCAGCTCTTGTGTACATTAAGCTTCAGGGCTGTGTTCACCTTGGCATATGTTCCTGACTACCCCAAGCACAGTGCATTTCAGTATCGCTCCTTCCTTGTGCTGAATTTTAATTGAGACACAGTAAGATCTGCTCATTTTTTTGAGTGTGGCATTTTGAGATCCAAGGTGTTTGCTATGGAGATAGGTTTAAGGTATCAGGTGTGGAAGGAGGGGTTGAAAGTTAGGGAGGGGGTTGGGTTTTTTAGGGTTTTTTTTATTTAAAGTTTGATCATCCTTTTAGTTTAGTAATTGCAGTGGTACAGGAATGGAGTGAGAACACCTCCATGTTATGGAAATTAAACAGTTTCTAAAGTACCACTGCTGCATTTTAGTCATACCAAGCTTATTTTAAGAGCTAATAAGAAAAAGTGCTGTCTCCCATCACTGTTGCCATGCAGAGTGAGCAGGAGCCCAGGATCCATGTGGGTTTGTGTTACCACAGCGACCGGAGCCTCCGCACCCACATCTGCAGCAGATGCAGGAGGAAGTGACTAGGGCTTCCCCACCCATGCTTCAGACAGAATAATCTCACCATTTGCTAGCACCCTGCTTCCATTTTTCAAAGTCAACTGAAATTAGTATGAAAAGTCTTTGACCTGTCATGCAAGTGACATCACTACACCGAGCCATGTGAGATCCAACAGCTCTCAGATACGTTTCCTGGGCTCTCACATGACTTAGCATGGTGGTTGGGATTTATTTCACCTCTCTGGAGGCGAGGCAGCTCTACCTCCTGATGTCCTGCGAGAGGAGGCGTGTCAGGCACACGCAGGTTACGCTCTGGAGGCAGGCACCTCTCTCCCCTGGTTACCATCAGGCAGCCCAGAGACACCGCTCTACCCTCTACAGAGCTGAAACTGCTGAGTGATTCCCCTCTGCACGTGCTGGTTTTCAGTGCTGTAGGTATTTAAAGTGGTCCTTGGCTGCTTCTCTGTTCACATCCTGTCTCCCTCATGCCTGGCAGCTCTTCTCCTTCCTCTTCCCTTGTGTTGGATGCCAGCAGTACCCGTGATACCTGCCTCAGAGGACCAGCTGGGGATTGGTCCGGAAATTTGTGAGAACTGCTTTGAGATTGTCAGAATGTACCAAATTTGATTGGTTTTTGTCTGCAAGAAGCGTTACAGTCTTTCAAGGAAGTACAGAGTAGCTATAAACTATTGATTTGCTGATTCTCAGAGTTTTGTAGGTTTTGCTTTATGCCTGTTTTAGTGATATGCATAAAACCGCTGCAGACTCTCTTTCAATGTTGCAGCTGCAAAGAGAACACTTTATTTGAAACACCCATTAGATTATCAGCTCTGCTTTTAGTGGAAATAATGGGTTCATTTTAATCAGAAAATAGCTGTGCTTCGTGCCAAGCCAGTTACGTGTCCTAGCAGGCAGAGAAATGCAGCTGCTTGCACCCTACGCTGTAATCACAGGAATGATTTGCTGGGTAAAGGTGGAGCGGGTTTTGCAGAGACATCAGAGGTAGGACTCAAGGTAGGACTCTTATTACTCATTACAGTGGGAGACTCCTGCTAATTGCTGTCGTACTGTCTGCACCGGCACAGTCCTGGCTCTAACACGACAGTCCCCTCATGTTCAAACAGCTTTCCTCTGGCGGGGATCTGTGGGGGCAAACCACTCGCGAGCTGTGTGCACTGTTTCGTTTGGTTTTTCTCTTTTGAGGAGCGGGGTCAGATGAGAGAACTGTGAGCCCAAGTGAAGTGGTTGATAAATGCCAGTGAAACCCGCATTAAACTATTTTGTACTGGATGAGGCAGAGAAAAGTGAAAGAAAACTGTTTCTGTAGCCCTTTGGAAACAACAGCAGCGCCCATTTGGCATAAAACCAGCGATGAACTCGGACCTGTGCCCGCTGCCACCCCCGGCCTCTCCTCTGGAAGCTGCTCGAGCCTTGGGCCGAGATCTGTGCATCACAGCCAACTCCCTGTGCCCTCCTGGACGTTCCCTCGGGCAGCCCCCAGAGTGGTGGAGGTACAGGTACTTACTACTGTCCTGCTATAAACGCTGTCATGTAATGAAGGACTTTGGAGGCACAAAAATGGCAAGTGCTAGAACTTGCCCGCTTGCTGGGAACTAGCTTTTGTCAAACACAGCAGGAGAAAAGTGCCTGCAGAATTGCATGATTAACAGAGAAACACGAGGGAAATAAATACTCAATCAAGTGCACAGAGCCAATTAAGTCGTACATTTTTACCTGATGAGCCAAAGCAGTAGATTAAATCTCCTAGTACCACCTAAAGCCATAAATTCTAAGGATGCTTTTTGAAGAACTGTTAATAAGTTTAATTGAAAAAACAAGGAAGTATTTTTGCATTATAATTTTAGTTACTACGTGTTTGTTTAAAAATATGAAGTTTATGTGCACCTATAGAAATGATTTCCATTGTTTTAAATGGGCCTTAACACAGTGCAATGTTTTGTCTCAATGAAAGCATGGAAGATGCAATGTGAGCTGTAGAGTATTAGAAGTGTATTGCAAACAACCACCGAGCTCTCGCTCCCCTCTCCATCATGGTCTGGTTTTTAATTGTTAGCCTTTTACAGACTGAAATGGGCATCTTCACTGGACTTTGGATCATGGGTGGATGGAAGAGGTTGCAGCTCATCTGCACCTTTTTCTTTGGCATCCTCTCTCAACTGCAGTGCTGCTTTAAGTAATGATCATAAATAATCAGATGTCCACTGCTTTTGATTTGGGCATATTCAGCTCAGGTCTTCAGCACTAGATAATCTACAATAAATTAAACTCTGAAATTTGTGTGGATCTGTAAGTTTCCCACCATTAGTGGTCCTCCAAACTTGTCCTCTAGCTTTGAACTGATGTTCCTCTGCTGAATTTCTTGGGGTTTTGCCTTCCACTCAGCTTTACAACTGTTTGTGAGGTTATTTGTAGTCTGGGATGCAAAAAGATATTTCTAGAGTGCAATCTACTTAGCATGCAAAAGCTTTTATTTCAGTTCTCATGTGAGGAAGTTGTTACTATTAAAATACTCCCTGAAGCAATACCAATAAATGGCTAAGAGTCAGACTGTATTACTGAGGTTCAGACTGGTTACTTTGCTGGTTGTGAAGTTATTTATGATGAAGACAAGAGCTGGTAAAAGAAAAAAAACATTTACCAAGAAGCTTTTATATCAAAAAGACATTTCTGCCTACAGCTATGTTCTGCCAAACACGGTAATTGCTTCTGACGAAAAATTGTCATGAATATCTTCAACCCAAAAGTAAATTTGTGGAAAGGGAGAGAATAGTTTAGGGTGAACAAAAAGTCTGATCCCAGTTCTCTGAGAAGACCTGATTGCAAGGAAGAAACTCGTGCAGCAAGGGCCTGAGGAGCCCCACACTGAGGTTGTACTGGCCAGTGAGTTCATGTGCTGGCATTAGCCCAGTGCCCCATGGAAGGGACTTCAGTGGGTGTTTGACTTGTTTACTGCCCTGTCAAGTAATGATACTGTGTTCTGAGTGTCCCTCTCTGTCTGGAGATGTGAAGTAAAAAGATGCTTTTGTTCCCATTACAACAAAAACTTTGGAAGTGCAGCACTTACAGGAGAAAGCTCTGGGACTCTGGTCCCAGCCCTGCTCTCCTGCAGGGCAGAGGGCAGGACACGGTGGCTTTTGGGAGAGCTGCTCACTTCCGCATTGCCAGTTGTGTCGCTCTCAGTCGTTTAGTTACAATATTTTCTTATTGCTCTTGTATCAGTGCTAGTCAATAGTTATAATAAAGTTAAAATATAATAATAGCTGTCTTGAGAATGATATTAGTAATATTTTTCCATATGCAAGTGATACTGAGTCATCAGTGACAGCAGCTTCTCAAATTAGCAGATGGTGTCCCTATAAGAAAACATGTTTTGATGCCTTATCCCTCAATTTGTTCCCAGGCTGAACAAAGATAACTAGGTGGTAGCATCTGTTGATGTAATATTTCCTGTTAAACTCCATCTGCCTGCCAGATCTGAAGATGTTCAAGCTATGGCATATATAAGGTACCAGAGGTATCATTAGAATTTTGCTGTATCACAAACTGGAGTTGGCTTTAATTACGTAAGATGGACATTTTGGACAGCTCTGAGAAGTAGTAATAAAAGATGTCATGAGTAGAGATGATGCTCAGCAGTGGACTTTGCTACCTAGATGATTATTACTTGCATGCATGTGGTGCAAAATGTAAATTTTTGCCTTATCTGAAGCCAAGGCATTTCTTGCATGTTGGGCTTGTGTAATTGTTTGTGTTGTTGCCACAGAAAGGCTTTCAGAACAGGTCAGTCTGATTCTCTGCCTGCAGAGATTGAATTGTGGTGTTTGAACCTGGCCTGTAGGTACCACAGACTAAGCGGGGTTTGGGTCAGGTTTTGCTGTTTACTGTCCTGGTGTTCTCACAAGTCCATAACTCACTCATTGAGTATTTTTTGCTCATCTTTAATGGGCAAAATGATAAAAATAAAGCTGTGGGGTTATTTTCTCATAAAAAATTATAAGGGGCTCCAAACTGGGCCCTGCTGCCAGCCCTGGCCCTGCGTGCCAGGGTCAGATGTGGGTGAGGACACTGCCCATGCTGGGGTCCCCCACGGGTCTCCCCGGCTCAGACCCCAGCTGTGGCCAGCCCTGACCCTGCTGCACCCTGAGAGCTAGCTCTAAACCTGATGATTTGTTTTAAACCCTGCTTTAACTGGGAGGGTCAACACTGGGTGCCTAACAAACAGCTGAACCTCAGGGTGGGAACTCGACAGACTGTCTCATACTGTGTGTTTTCATAGCAAACTGAAACTTATATTCAACTATTTAATTTTCAGGGTGATTTGAACATGGGATATTTTGCTTTTAGACTGTTGTTGGCATGATGTCTGAGCTTTAAGATTCTTAGGTGTATTTCTTCCTTAGTGAAAAGGTGGCTTGAAACAACCCAGAGAAAAAAAACAGATTGTTTTTTTCATTTCCCACCGAGTTACACAGATTCTCCAAGCTCTAACAGTAATAACAGCAGTGCCCTTCACCTTGTCTGCTTCTAGTCCTGGCTGTGCTGTGTTCTCCTTTGGAATCCACCAGCCTTTAGCCAAAGCGCCTGCCAATGAAACCAGCCCAGTCCGTGCTGGAGCCTCTGAGGGAGGGCAGTGTGGTACCAGTCACAGTAATAAAGCAGTTCACATCGCTTCTCATAGAACTGATTTTTCCTACAAACAAACCCTGATGTTTTCTGTTGTCCCGAGGTGGATGTGGACACAGAGGGGTACCCACAAACAGACCAGGGAGTCGTATGACTCTTGGCTTTGCTTTGCTTGTAACGTGCCGGTAGGATCGTGTCTAACCGAGGCTGGGTTTTGTCCCTACAGAGCTGATTGCAGCCTCCCTGCTTTGAAAGTGGAGCTGACTGAATTGCACGGCCTTGGCCAGCGTGAGCAGCTGGGCTCGGGGCTGGCAGGGGTCCTGGCCCCTGCCCTTCACTAGTGCAGTGTGTGGTCCATCAGCCCGACTGTTCCTGCTCCTGATGTCGAAACACGACGGGTGGGGTCATTCATGGGACGGGGTAGCTGTCACAGGGTAGCTCAGAAGGAATAAATGATACTTTTTGCCATGAAGGAAGCCCACAGTAATATTGTTAGTGGATAGTTATTCTGTCCTAGAGGAGGCTTTTTAGGATGGAGGCTGCCATGTGCATGTCTATTGAACATGTTGTGCCTGTTGAGGCTGGTGACAGCTCTGTCAAGACTTGTTAATAGAAACCCTGGTTCTGGTGTTCCCCCAGGTGTGTACACACACATTCCCCCCCAGACACAGACACATACAAGGTAACAGGAGGGTGACAGCCTCCCCTGCCTGCCCCGAGTCACACTGGCCACCTCAGGACATGCTGGCAGGGGGAAGGAGGCACCACAGCAAGCTCCAGGGTGGAAGGAAGCTGCGGATGCTGAGCCTGTGGTGTGGGCAGGGACTGGTGAGGCATCAGCAGCTGTGTGGGAGTGTAATTTCTGAGGTGGAGGTTTCTGAGAGGTGAAGGGACAAAGAGGCAAGATACCCCAGGTCTGGAACGGTGGATTAACCCCTCAGACAATGTGTGTGGGTGCTGGAGGAGCCTATGCCCACAAGGTGTTTGTAATCTCCCTGAGCAGCCTGCCATTAAACACAATGTAATCGGGGCTGCAGCAGCTGCAGTCACAGCCAGGTATTGTCACCAGTGACAGCAGCAGGTGACTTAAAAACACGTGGATTGTGCGGGGAGGTCAGCAGGCCAGAGCAGCCGGGGGTGGGGACATGCTGCTGCCCCACCTCGTGCCCCACAGCAAATACTCGGTGACATGGGGACCCTTTCCAGTGAGGTAACTACCCAATATCTGCTTCTTTTATAGGAAACAAACCAAAAGAGCCCTCACCACCTGCCCTGCTGTACAAAAGAGGGGAGAGCCACCAGAGGCTGCACATCTGCCTCAAAGGTAGCTTATGAAACTGCTAGCATGGGCAGCCACTGAACACTGAAAGGCTGGGTCCCTGCTGGGGCTGGATGCTCCCCTGGCTCATCCCCTCCCTCTTCTGAAGCCCCTGATCCTCCTGCCTCCCTCTGTCAAACAGAAGAAGGGTGTTTCCAGTGCTGGGCACTGGGATCAGCAGTGCAACATGCCACAGAGGGACGTGTCATGCGAGCAGAAGCATTTCCCTCACATGGATGTGTTTTAAAAGATTTTAGGTTGTTTTGTTGGGTATTTTTGTAGGGCAGTAGAGCGCTCACCAGGCAGAGGGCAGGCATCTCCAGTGCAGAACAACTTCCCTCCCTCTCGCCACACTAACAGATGCAAAGCTCTCTAGGACAGTGTGTGCATATGGGGGCAATGCCAAAGCCCAGTGACGCCTTAACTGGTAAGGACAGGAGATGCAGCTTGAACTAGAGGACTGTTTGCAGTAGACCTTGGGTTCAACTTGGTGGTGGAAGGATGCAAGACAAGTTATTAATGCTGTTGGTTCCTGTTGTTTATGTATGCAAACCTGCAACCTTCCTTAAAGTCCCTCTGGATGATGGCTGCAGACATTTCATTGTTCTCAGAAACTTAAACAAAAAAACCCTTGCCTTGTTTTATTCATCATTGTCCACTTCACTCTGACACAGACTTCTAAAACCCTCCTCAGGACAGTGTGTGAGGGGACAGGGCTGATCCCTGGCCTGTCTTCTGTTGCAGGAAACTCTTCAGGTGAAGGCTTGAGAGCGTGTGATGGGTATGTACCATGTACAGGTAAGTGTTTGCAAACCTGAGCTTTCAGATTTGAGCCCTGGGACAGGCTGCCCATACAGGGTGTGGAGTCTCCTTCTCTGGAGAGGTTCAAACCCACCTGGACATGATCCTCTGCAATCTGCTCAAGGTGAACCTGCTTTGGCAGGGGGCTGGACTAGACGATCCCCAGAGGTCCCTTCCAACCCCACCATGCTGTGATTTTGTGATTCTATGATTTTTCTGTACTTCCTATTTGTAAGTATGCAACCTAAAACATGCTACGTGAGGAGACATGTATGAATACATATGTGAGTGTATCTGTGCATATATAGATTACATACCTCTGTGGTTTGAAGTGTCCAGGTGCTGCTGCTGTCAGCCTGTGAGGAGGGCAGAGGCGATGGGTGGCTCTGGCTCCCTGCTGCCGGCATTTGAGGGTGCGGGTGGGACCCACCAGACCCCAGGCTGAGCGAGCCTGACTGCGCGGCGGCGGCATCACGCTGGGTCCTGCGCTGACACTGGAACTCCTCTGCCCGTGTGTGGGCTCCTCTGAGGGTGCTGTGAGCCCAGCAGCGCGTCTGAGCTGGCAGGCTGGGCAGAGCTGGGCACAGGCGCTCCTCCAGCCGGGCAGGTCTCCAGCGTGGGCACGCTCTGAGGGTGCACAGAGGCGAGGAAAGCAGAGCTCGTCCGCCCTGGCCAGGGATCACCCACGTGCCTGTACAGCGCTGCTAAGCCTGCACATCCCAGCTTTGCTCTTTGGTCTCACAGCCAGGCTCAGCCTTGCTCCAGGGCACTTGGGAACTGGGAAGTCACGTTCATCAGCTCGGGACTGAGGCTGTGACAGAACCACCACAGACGTGGAACACGGGCACCTGTGGACTCTCTTCAGTGGTGAGTGCACCACTGACACAAGTGGCACCTGTGCAGAGAGACTGTCAGTTTCCCACTGCAACCTCCTCCTGTCGATAATTCTTAGGACAAAAGCAGATGTGGCTGAAACTCTCCAGCTTCCACCCGTTCCTGACTTCCTTCCCAGGGAACTGTTAGCGCAGAGCCAGCTCTGTTGTTATTCAGTACCGCTTGGTGAAAGAATCACTGCAGAGGCAGTAACATCTGCAATCTGAAAGACACAGAAATGGTGATAATAGCACCTGTCTTTCCTAGGGAGGGGTCATTTTCCCCCCTCGTGTCACAGCTGCTGAATTAAGTGGAGCTCCTAATAGTCAGTACAGTATTTTGAGGAATTTAGATGTCTCCTAGCCAGTTCTAAAATCATATTTTCTTAAAATGATCACTAGGGAAAATGATGTGTATAAGAGCAAAGCTTGTAAGGGGCTTGGGGGATTATATTTTTATTATTATTGACTGTTTAACATAAATATGAGCTTGCCAATATTTAAAATATGCTGGATTTAATCCTGAGTACTCAAATGCAAACTGTACATACATTTCTCCCATATCTTATCAGAAGTTTTGATCAAAGTTATTTCTGCTTTTGATTTGACATGTCACAGGGTTTGGGTGTCTGTTACTGCTCATGGGAGCCTTTCCACACAGCCTGACATGCTCCTCTGCCAAGCAGCTTTCCTGACACTTGGGTTCCAGCTCGCTTTCCCAGCAGCAGCCCCCTTCTGCTGGGCCCTTCCCCACCACGCTGGCAGTCCTGCACACCCCTCCTGTCAGACCCCACAAATACTGGAAAACAGGTCACACACCGACCGGCCCCAGGTTGCCAATTCCTGCATATTTAAGGTTTTGTGCAGTAGAGACCTTCGCAGCAGCGGCAAAGGAAGTTTTCAATACAGAAAGTAGTGTTGTTACACAAACCAAATGGAATTTGTGTAATCCTGACTCATCTTCTGTAGCCTCTGGTGGTGATGACTCAGATGTCCTTCCTCCAGCAGGAGATACCGAGTACCAGCCCTGAAAGTCTGAGATTGCTTGAAAGCCTCCCAGGCTGTGCTGGCTGCAAATCAGCAAGCCGCCTTTATTTTTATTTTTGCTTCAATTGTAGGAAGAACATCACAGGCAGCTCAAAACCAGCAACCACACACAGGCTAAGCTGCTGCTGACATTCTCATCCATGAGGACAGCATTTCCTGAGGTAAACAGAAGAAAAGTAGCACAAAAATCACTCTTGCTGGAAGCAGCGCTGCACCTAAATGAGCTTCTTCCAGCTGAAAAGCTTGCTTAATTGTCTGCTTGCGGCTTCTGCTTAGTTCTTCTGGTGACTGGCTCAGAGCTCTGGACGTTTTGGATTCTCCTTTATTTTGTTTTGTGCTTATTCCATTTTACAGGGCTATGGAAAGGCAGAAATAAACACAGTGCTGCTGCTGGCACCTAATGCCTGGATGAACTCACCTCTGGAGGGGTGGGCACACCTTGCTGCTGGTGACAGCGGGTGGCTGCGTGTCACAGGACATCACCTCCTGCAGCCTCTTCCCCAGCTGTGTCGGTGCCAGACTGCCCTGTGACTGCCTGGCTGGCCCCGAGGGCACCGGCAGGAACCCCGCCAAGCTGGTGTATGGAGCACCCTGCGTATCCTGGGTTCAATTCATCAAGCTCATTGGCACCATGAGCTATGGAGCTCAGTAGATAAAGTCTTCCAACATCTGTCAAAGACCTCCCCAAAGCAAGGGTGTGCCAGTTGTGCTTCTTCTCAGTCCACTGCTTGGGTTATCTAGTACAGTGTTTTCTTTCACTTCTTAGTTTCTAACTTTAGGAGAAAGAGGTATCTGGAGCACACAGATGGTGTCATGCAGGTGAGCTGTGGTGCTGAAATGGCCGCAGTGACCAAACCTCGCAGCACACTGGGTAGAGACAGTGTACACCTAAATGATCATAACTGCTAGCCATTTATTTTTATTGACTGTACTTCACTGCTGGAAGTGATGTGACAAGTCATTTGGTAGGATATATACTCAACTACACCAAGAGTTTCTATTCTGGAAAAGTTGTATTAGACAAAAATTTAATTGTTGCAAAAATACTTCCTCTCCTTGTCTGGTCTGTAGGATTCCAGCCTTGAGAGAAGGTGCCCTGTGCAAGCTCCACCTCTTGCTCCTATCAGGAATGCCTAGTGAGGCCACCCCGTGGACTCTGACAGTGAGGGAGCCAGGGGGCGTTGCAGGTGAGGTGACACTTGACAGGTATTGGAGTCAGAGATCATCTCCCAGCCCGTGTTCAGGCTCAGCTCTACCCTGTGCTCACGGTGCTGTGTAAATGCAGGTGAACACACAGCACTCCAATAGCTGTTGATGGCACCATCTGCAAAAGGCTGATGGCTCATTCATTAAGCAGTGGGAGCCAGCACGCCACAGTCTAATCAGATATTGTATGATGAATAATTCAGAAATAATCCTTGTATACTTGAATAAACATCAGGAGAAGGAAGGAAAAAACCCCTGCATATGGCACGTTAAGGGAACACACCAGACATTTTTCAATGTCCTAGGCTGATGAGCTTTGTTATACTGGATGTTAATCACGCAGGTGGCGAACGCGTGAGGAGAAAGCTGACGGAGGGGTTCTGGCCCGGCACTTGGAAGGTGTTGGTAAGCAGAAAAGACCACAGTGCTCACGGGAAAATCCATCAGCCTTACATTGTGCAACATGCACGTGGTCCTGTTGTGTAACTTGCTGGTGACACAGGTGGAGGATTGAGTTTATGAGGTGATGGCTGGGAAAACCCGGGTCCAGGTCTGGCCTTCTGCAGTGCTCTTGTGTGCTGCTGGGCAGATCTCTGTGACGAGGTATGGGCTGTCCCTCACACCCACACTCCTTCCACCAGAGCGTTTTACTGGAGCACCTCTGTGGTGCATTTGCCATGCAGACCAAGCAGGTAACTGTTCAGTGGGGGCTCTGTGTGTTAGTATAGATGCTATAAGCAATTTCCTTTGTTTGTGGGTATCTTAGTGCAGAACAAAACAAGACTGTAGGAGCCAGCACTGTGCACTCGCAGCCCAGAAAACTCATCGTGTCGTGGGCTGCATCAGCACCAGTGTGGCAGCAAGTAAAGGGAGGGGATTCTCCAGAACTGGTACTCTGGTACAGAAGAAAGGCTTTTTCAAGTTTTGACAATCATCAAATCATCACAGGTTTTTTCCTACTTCATTTTTCCTACTTCTCTTCATTTTTCCTACTTCATATCTAGAAATGCTTGGGCTTAAAGGCATCCTTTTGCCCACAGATGTAAACCCGTGACAGATCTTCCCGGAGACGCAGGGAACAACCATCTCCCACAAACACCAGTTCCACCTCTTGGCAGCTTGAGGATGACAAGCCAGCAAGAGTTAAAGACACACGGCCTGTGTACCAGGTCTGGTATCTGTGCAACAGTGAGTCTTATGTACGTGCATATCAGACCCAAGAGTGGGTTTAAAAAGCTGTCTGTGAAGACAGAAGGCCTGACCATCACCAGATCACTGCTCGCCAGAGGTCTGTGTCCAGCACCGATGCAACCTGGGGCAGCACAAAACCTCAGCAGTGGACAAGAAGCCAAGGGCTGTGCTGAAAGCTCACCACAAAGGCAGCAGTGCCAAGTACGGCATCCAGCCACCTGGGCTGCATCGCTGGAGGGACACAGCCTGGATCTGGAGATCTGGGTGTCCTGCATCAGGTACCTTCCCAATGAGAAATACCTCACCTTTATTTTCTGCCCTTCCTCTGTGAGGATGCAGCACTTCTCAGATATTTGTTTCCTTCTCTTTATTCTTATTCAGGCAAAAAAGCATTCCACTCGTGCTTCAACGCCTCCGGCAGCGCGATGTCCCACGCGAGTGCAGAGCCCACGCAGTCCTGTGGAAGGAGAAAGGATGCTGTCACACTGTGTCCTGCCACGAGGACAGCCACACCCTGTCCCACCACACTGCTGGGCCCTTGTCCAGTGGATGGGATGGAATCTGAGCTGCAGCACCAGCCTGCTCAGAGACACTGCTCATCGGAGCCGCGACCTCTCCACCATGGCGTTACGCCAATACCTCCCCATACACGCGGAAAAGCCGAGGTATTGACTGCAACTCCCTGACTTACAGGAATATTTTAAGCCCACAATCCTCAATAACTAACCATGATTTCTTTGGATAATGATTAGTTTGCTTTGGCTTGTTAACAGCCAGGAAAAAAAAGAATTATTAAGCCCTATCAAATCCTCCTGGCTTTGTATTATATCTGAACTCAGCATCTCTTCTACAGATGATTAAAAATCTGAGTCTATTGTTCAAGATGTTCGTATTCTGGTTTTTGCAGCATTTAATGTCCTGAGAGTTACTAGGATTTCTCACTCTTCATGCTATTTGGGCATTGCAAATATTCACTCTGTAGTTAGAGATTCTCTTCCGCAGATGAATAACAAGAGTTGCCAACTTCTGTGTAGCCATTACCTTTAAATCTGGGGGAATTCCCTGTTGTGGAGATGCTGTTCCATAGCTATGGGCAGTGTTTGCTGGAGGCACACGCACAGGTTATGCAGCCGTTATGATCTGAATGCTGTCTGCCCCACAGAAACTGCCCTAACATCTACATCCTTGCATTCTCCCCTGCCCTGAGATTAGCTCCATTTATCTTAGGTTATTATCTACTTCTTGTGTTCCTCTTCCTCTTGCTCTGAACAGCAGACAGTCCTCAAAGCCAGTTATAACAGAGAGAGAAGGCCATGGAAGACAGCTCAACACAGAAGAAAAAATCTGTAGCTAAGAATGGGTTTCAATAGATTTCTCATTTTCTGACCATAAATCTAAGGCAGCATTATTTTCAAACACACATAGGCTATATATGGGTATACATAAATAAAAACAGACGTTTATGGGGTATGCTTGCCCCAAGCAGGCTTTACCTGTAGTTTGTTGTTGTCTACACTTACATTTAAGTGCTGATTATTTTGGTTGGTAAGTGCCTGTATCAGAAGCAATGGTGTATAAAGCTGGTTGCCAGCTGCTGAGTGTATGCCCAACCTGTGAAGTCAGCCACAGGGACCCTTCACAGAGGTCACCACCAAAGGAGGGAAATGTCCACCCTCCCCGCTCCACGCTCCTCTCTTCTGCTCACCTCTGTGACTGTCCATTCTGAGCCAGTAGTGACCAATGGTTACTGGTCCTAAAAATAGTAGACAGCTTCTCCATACGTAGGAGAAAATCCTGAAGAGTCAAGCTTGGTAGTTTTCGTAGTGTAACCAGACCCTAGAAAAGACCAACAATGGATCCAGTGATTTATCTTCAATGGAAAAATGCCTCTAATTTTTATGTTGCGGCATAGGCATTGCCACAAAATCATCAGAGTTGGACAATTTGCAGATTAAAATCCTCTTGCTGCCTAAACTAAGCAGCTATTAATGTATTTACGTATGTTCATCATTAGCCTCTAATAAGTGGCATAAAAGTCATTTCACTACCCACCAAATTTAAAACCAACTTGTAAACCATACCTACTAAATAGTAAGACCTCTCTCATCAGACTATAGCTTACACTTCACGGCTTAGGAGTTAGAACACATCTGTACACAGCCTGCACACGTTTTCTATCACTGTATTTCTGCTATTACTGACAACAATTCCATGCTCTTTTTCTGAGCTAATCCCAGTGGAAAATGAAAACTACATTGCTTCTGCAGAATATTCTGGACAAAGATTATCAAGCTATGATTCAAAAGTCCAGTAGAATTGGCACACATTTTAATTATTTTGGTTTTGAAAAATGAAAGCTAATAACCAAGTCATCAGCCCTCAGTTTATTCACTTTTCGATGCCTGGCCAGGCTCCATCCTCCGTGGAGCAGCAAACCTCTCCTGGCAGCACAGGGCTGACTCGCTCGTGGTGTCCAGCCCAGATGTTTCACCACGGATCTCAAGCACTCAGCAGGAGGGACACAGACCCACGCCTCACTCACACTGCTCGTGGTGGGGTCTGGTTTCTTTCTTCCCTTGCTCTGTCCCACACAGATTACAAGCACAGGAGCAAAGCACCATCTACCAGAATATCCTGCCAGCTGAACACCTTGTCGGAGGGAAGAAATGAAGGTTTGGAGGTTGTAAAGGAGCAAACCTGACGCCCCAAAACCCAGGGAATAACCTAACTACCGAGCAATGGGGAGAAGGTCTGTTTTGATGCCTCTCCCACCCCTGCTGCGGGAGAGCCAGCCCGATCAGCCCCTTTGGCCCAGGTGCAGACCAGCACCACGGGTTAGGCACGAGACAGGGCTTGATGCGACCCCAAACCGCTGGCTGCGGGGGAGTTTGGCGAATTGCAGATTAGATCCAGGCACCTAGAGTGAGAATGAGGTGGATTTTAACTCCCCCGCCCGCCTGTGGGTTGAGTCTTGGCTATAAATCAAGCTCTGGAGTCTCCCAGATGGCCAGGTGCCACAATGCTACAGCACTCTGATAAACATGTCGCGTGACAAGTTCAGGTTTTAGCGTGCTAGTGGGCCAGAAGCTATTTGAACAGAAGAAATTTAAAATTCAGAGTCTACAGATGTGGATGCAGGTTTGTGGCTGTCATATATTTGTCTGTTTACTAGAATGAGAGACATCCTAGATTTTAATTTTTACTTGACCTAAATAGTATTTAAGATGTCTTGAGTCTGATTGTAGATTTCTCCCTGCCAAAGTCCTTCATCTTATCTCATATGAGATCCCTTTCCTTTAATAAATCTCATCTTTCTAAGAGCAATCCTAGTGCTTTGAGTCAAAAGTAAAATAGGAGACTTATTTTAATAACTAGGAAAGGAAATTGTTGGGTTTTTTTTTGCCAAGAAAATATCTAGAGAATAGTAATAGGAGCATCTGGAAGGGGAAGTTTAATTGTAATCCCCTTTTTTAAAATACTGAATGTTTAAATATAGGGATTAAAGGAAAGTACCACTGCATTCTAAACAGTGATAAAAATAAAAATATAGCTATTCTAAACCAAGGAACGCCGGCTTCTGCTCTGTTCTTGTGGATAATAGGATATAGGAAATTTTAAGGTGAAAACCTAAAAAAGCAACTGAAGTAACAGACAGTATTAAGTTTTTGCCAAAAGCTGTAAAGCTAGTAGTCTAAAAAAGAAATTGAGGATTGGAAATATGGAATCTGTATTTTATCCTTCTTGCCTAAGCTAAGGATGTTTCACTAGCCAGGAAGGAAATGTTTTGTTATTGAGTAAAAACAACAAACAAAACTGGGAAAGGACAAATAGGGTGTCATTTATTCTGACATTAAAAAACCAAAAAAGTAAATTGACCTTATTTTCTGCTGTGTCAATCCACCTGCAAAATCATCTTTGCCCCAGCACATTTTTAATGTGTAAAAGCTGTTTGTAGCTATTCATATTTGATACAGTTAAAACTGATTCCTATGCAGAAAGTGTGGGATGAATACACCACATTTTAGAGTTCTGGATTTCAAGAGCCTTAAAATCCTTATGAAGTTAAATAATTAAGAAGTTATTATTGCACACAAATTCAGCATTCACTGCAGCATCAAAGGGAAAATGTTTTGAATTGGCAGCGCTCCTGGCTGACTGCTGAGAAGCAAAAAGAAAAGGTGGGGTTAAAGATTCACAGTTCCTGGAGAATTAAATACATGATATGCGACCTGATAGCAAATCACTGCTCTGTCAGCACAGGTGACCAGGTGATCTCCTCTCTGCTGTTCTGGAGTCCAAGTGAAAGGAATACACTGGTGGTTTCATTTGTCTTGACTGAGGCTCTCCACCGTGAGGACAGCCATGTCAGAGGCTTTGCTCCTGGCCACTGCAAAGCCAATGGAGAAAAGATTCAGCTTAAAAACCAGTATTTTTCCAGGTTATATGGCATGATGTCTGTGGGGAAGCAAATGGGACCTCTATTTTGGACACTCGTTATCTGATACAGGAAAGCAACTCCTAATGTGATCTGGATTGTCAACTCCATGTGCTGCCAGCAACTGCTTGCAGCCAGAGTGCCTCGCTGCTGACGGCACGAGCCCTTCCAGCCCACCTTCCTTGCTGAGCCACCCTCAGGGTTCTCTCCTTCCCCACCCAGAGAGGGGCACGGGCCCTTCCAGCCCACCTTCCTTGCTAAGCCACCCTCAGGGTTCTCTCCTTCCCCACCCAGAGAGGGGCACGGGCCCTTCCAGCCCACCTTCCTTGCTGAGCCACCCTCAGGGTTCTCTCCTTCCCCGCCCAGAGAGGGGCACGGGCCCTTCCAGCCCACCTTTCTTCCTGAGCCACCCTCAGGGTTCTCTCCTTCCCCACTCAGAGAGGGGCACGGGCCCTTCCAGCCCACCTTCCTTCCTGAGCCACCCTCAGGGTTCTCTCCTTCCCCGCCCAGAGAGGGGCCGTGATATGGCACTTCTAGCTGGCTGCAATGGGGTAAGGAAGCACTTTCAGATGGAAACTTCAGGGGTGGAGATTCAACAGCTGTGGGGAACCAAAACTCTCACTGATGACCTAAGTTACAGCCCCAGCTGCTGAAACAGGGTAAAGTGAGGGACTCCAGTTCCTACCTCTGGAAATGCTGAAGTCACCTAAAAACACCTGGGGCCTCCCCAGCAGCTAACCCAAACAGCTTTACTTGCAAGTCACAACACTCTTGACATGACTTAAGGACTAAATCTCAGATCTAAGATGTAAGGTCAACATGCTAAAACACCTACTGAAGCCTCACAAAGCAGAAGTGACGCTGTGGGAACACTTGCCCTTTGTGTGTTTGAACTAAAAAGCCATTGGAGAAGAGCTGTCAGCCTGGCACTGCTTGTAAAGGGTTCTTAAAATTCTCCTCATTTTCTTTTTTGAAAGCCAAATACTTAGGGTGACAGACTTTTTCTGCTATGGAGATGTCAAGGACACCTGGCTGGAAGGAAAACGAGTAAATCTGTCTGAAAGACAGCATGCACAAGGACCTTTATGCCATGTATGAACTGTGAAATCAATTAACATTTCAGATATTAATACAAAAGCAGTAGTAGCAGCTGCCATCTTCTTTATACTATTATGCAAGCCAACCACAGAAATCCAATGTAAGAAAACAGAACGTAGCTTTCAATTTTTTTAAGAAACTAGTTTACTAGTTAATTGGGAAGAAATAGGGTGTGATAAATATTACAGCCTCATTCTACAAGTCACTTGCAGGATGAGCCCTAGGCTTGTGTAAGCTGAATTTCACGGCCTTTCTTGAACGTTAAAACCAGTGCAGAACACAAATCCATTTATTTTCAATATAAATTACCAAATCAATTTATTATATCCAAATTCCATAAACTTGTCAGACTCACTGAGTGCCTCAGTTGGCAATGGAGCAGTTTGCTGTTTCGGTTAACTGGAACACGTTGGAATTTGTCCCCGGTGAAGTCCCGTGTGCTGGGGTGCGAGCAGCCAGGGCATGAGCCTGCCCAATCCATACCTGTAGGCACGGCTTCTGCGGGGACAGTAACGCAGCAGCCTTCGTGACTTTGCTGCCTCACCAACAGCCTGGGAAGAGATTTTAATAAAACATCACTGCTTCAAGCAGAATATGTAGTTATTGTCTATATATTCTGTAAAAAAACAAGTTTATAGCATAAACTTTAGATGAGCAGTATATATTTAAAGTCATTAATATGATCCAATGAAGTAATACACATGTAAAACCTTAAATTCTAGAAATCATGCTGCACACTTGAAAAATACACTGTCCCATGAGAGAACAGCAGGAAATTTCATATTAAAAGTTATAACAATGTCATTAATGCCAGGTTGCTTTGCAGCAAACTAAAGGCTGTTACCAAATGCCGCTTGTCACAAGAGATAATAACCCAAAACACCAAACTATCTCCAGGAAAGACTGAATAATTTCACAATAATGATTTTTTGTGAGGTGTGATAGCATCAAGACAGGACATCGTTCTATATTTAAGTGTTACAATGCGTTTAGGTGGCTCACCTCTCTGAAGCACAGGGTGGAGAGTGATGGCGGGCCCAGGCCGCAGTCCTGCAGCGCCCAGGCCACGAAGGCCGACAGCATGGCAACACCGTGCCAGCACCTCACCGGGGCCACGCCAACACCGTGCCAAGGCCTTGCCAAGGCCATGCCAACACCGTGCTGATGCCTCACGGTGGCCGCGCCAACACCGTGCCAAGGCCTCGCTGAGGTCAGGCCAGCGCCTCACCGACGCCATGCTGACACCGCGCCCTCACACCTGCCCCGCCAGCGAGGACAGCGCGCAGGCCCTCAGCGTCCCGAGGAGCCGCGCTGCAGGGCCGCTGCTGTGAAGCAGCGCCAGGCGTGATTTAACCCGGGCCATTCCTCCCGTGCTGTCTGCACTGAGAACCCAAACACCGGTAACGGCCCCGGGTGCGTCCTGGCGGGAGGAATGTTCCCCCCCCACACCGCGGATCGGCCCTCACGGCTGCGGGCTCTGCCCCACAAGGCGCGGCGACGCCGGAGGCGCTGAGGGAGCGAGACCCTTTCACAGCCGGGATAGCCCTGCGCGGCCCGGCAGGACCCGAGGCGCAGTGCCCGGGCAGGGCCTGCCGCGGGCCGGCGCCGCAGCGGGCCTGCCCCGTTCCCGCCAGCGGGGCCGCGGTGAAGACGCGGGGCAGGGATAGGAACCGCGGCCCTGCCCGAGCGCCCGCCGGCAGCACTCGCTGCCTTTCGAGGCGGGATTCCCTGGCCGCCGGGGCTCGGCGGGCGCCGGCAGCAGAGCAGGGAAACCCCCCCCCCGCGCGCCGGGCGGCGAGAGGCCGCGACCTGCCCGGCCCCGGCTGCGGCGCCTGCCCGCGGAGCGCTCGCAGGCAGCGGCGGCCTCCCCGCCCCCGGCACACTCCAGGGAGCCGTTTCACAGGGAATCACACGGGAGCGTCTCCCCCATCTGTGCGAGCCGAGGCACCCCCACCCCCGCCTTCTCCTCAGTCCCGGCAGAGCCTCCCTGCCATTATGTTCCACCATCTCTTAGCCAGGCCGCTCCGCGGGCGGCCGAGGCAGCGCCGACCTTAGCCATGGCCGCCTGAGGCCGCCGGGCCGTGGGGCCTCAGCAGGTGTGTTTGCATGGGGGTGCGGAGGTTGCATGCGGTGGGGATCGCCGTCCTGCCGGCCGGGCTCCCGCCTCGCCTGCACACAGGCCCCGCCGCGCCGCGAGCAGGCTGCGGGGAGCGGCCTGCCGGGCCTGCTCGGCTCGGATCGGCTCGGGCCGCTGCGAGGGCGGCGGCTGCCCACGGCCACCGGAGCACCGGGACTGTCAGGGCCAGCGGCTTCGGCCCGGCTCGGCCGGGCTGCGGGAGGGGATATCGCTCGGCCGTCGCGCCGCCTCCCCCCTTTCCCCGCTCGGCCGCTCTCCCCGCCGCCGGAGGGGCCGCGGCCTCCCCTCCCCAGGCTGCCCCTGCGCGTGGCGGGGGCCGTTCCTCCCGCCCGGGGCTCGGCAGGACGCGCTCGGGTAGGGCCGACCCCGGGCCGCGGAACGAGCGGGCCCAGCGTGGTGGGGGGGGGACGCGGGTGCCGCGCTGAGGGGAGGGGGCCGCGGTCCGTCAGCGACATGCCCGGGGCCGCGGCGGCCCGCAGAGGCGGGAGCAGCTCTCCCGGGCTGAGGGAGGGCCGGCTGCTGCCGCCTGTGAGGAGAAGCCGGGGCTGAGGCAGCGGAAGAACATGGTCGTGTTCCCCAGAATGGGGTGGGGATGAGGGACGTGGAGAAAGTGCCAGATCTGAGCTCTCTCCGCAGGGGAAGGGGGGGTGAAGGGTTGTGCCCGAGACCTCTGCTAACAGTTACAGGTGCAGCCCGGAGAGCTGAGGGGCTGGCTGGTGTAGCTGAGCCTGGCAGCTGGCTGGGAGGAAAGCCTTGCTGAGGAGCCATCTCACAGCAGACCCCGCAGAGGATGGGGCTTGGCGCGTAGGCGGAGGTAGTTACTGGTTTGGCCAGTGCAAGGGTGAGTAGCCAAAGGAGGAGCGGGGTGGACAATGTCTGGATGTGGGGTGGCTGTCAGCCACGCAGCAGGCAGGCCCTGGGTGACAGAGGGGGAGTGGGCTAGGAGCAGAGCTTTCATGGGCAAAGGTGGGTGCGGAGCCCTGCTCTGGAGGGGCTCTGGCACCGCAGGGAGTCGTGACCTCGATGAGGAATCACCCCAGAGAGAGCCGTGGGCCAGAGCAGGCGGCTGTGGCCAGCAGCCATCTTAGCGGGGTGGGAGCCGCATCCTGGCCTCCCTGCAGCTGGGCCGTGGGCAGGCGGGGGGGCTGCTCAGGCGTGGGGCTGCTGCTGCTGCCTCTTTCCAGTGCCTCAAGGATAGCTGAATAGCAAAAAAAAAAAACAAACAAAACCCAACCAAACCAGAAAACGGCTTAGCAGCCAACTCAGTGCTGCTAGGAGGGGGCAAAGGAACTATTTTGCAGGCATCTCACTGCTACGGAAATGGATTTCTTGAGGGGAGGGAGGTGCGTGCGTGGGTCATCTTTGTAGTAACGCTGTGCGGAGAAGAGCAAATGCCATCCGAGCGGCCCCAGATGCAGCGAGGCGTGGGGAGGGCGGACAGGAGAAGACCTTGAGCGGCCACCCCAGGGCCGTGGGCATGAGGGGGCAGAGGTGCCGCTGAGCAGCAGCCAGCCCGGGTGCTGTGGGGAGCAGAGCAGGGGGAGCGGCCCTTGCTTAGCGGTCTGTCTCCCAGGGCTGTGGCCGAGCCTGCCTGGTGCTGCAACAGAGATCCTATGAGGATTTTTATTGCGGTCTCTTTGTTAGCTACAGACAGGCACGCACACACTCACAGCTTTCAGCCAGGTTGTGGGAGGTAAGTGGGGGAGGAGAGGAAGGGAGCGTGTGGGGCGGCTCTGGGGAGCAAGGGGGCTGCGTGGGCTGGGCACGACGGGAGCTGGGGGACAGGGCTGCAACCGTCCCCACCACCACAGGGGAAAAAAATGAGAGAGAGAGAGAGAGGGAGCCCCTGCGATTTTCAGGGACTTGTTGGCAACTCAGCGAGGGTTGCCATAGCTTTTTATGTAGGGTGACCAGAACCGGCTGGAACTGGTTTGAGGCAGATCAGCTCCTGAACACAATGCAGTCACTGAGCTACTACAGTGGGATAGCTTCCTCCCTTCATGGCAGCCAAAAGCAGAGGAGCTTGCAGAAAGATACCATCCCAAAACAGTATGTGAATGCACACTTTAGACACACAGCACTGGTATGTGGCTAATATAGTCATAAAGGATTCTGTATGTGAATGTACATATTTGCAGTAACTGAGATGACTTTGGCTTTTCGTGCCTTTTTATGCTTAAGGAATGGGCAAGAGCTGAGATTTATGACCCTTATTAAAATATTTTTGCTTTGCAAGGGTGGGACACTGGTTATGCAGTCTATTTTAAAACTAAACTAAATAAAATTGATTGAATGATTTGTAATTGTAGTTATGCTTGTGACTGAAGAATGCTGCTTTGCATGCTGTTTTATTTACAGGGTGCTGTCTTGTGGTTTTCTTCTTTAGGAGATGTTAAGGGGAGGGGGGTGCTGTGCCTTTCTGTAAGGCCAAAAGGAAACAATATTGTTGTAGAATTGTGCATAAAAGCATTGCAAAGATGCTGTAAGGCATACTCGTTTTCCCTTTTTTTTTTTTTTTCTTCCTTGTAGGCCTATTGATTGGGGCTGCCTTTAACCCTTTCATATTTGCAGAGGTAATGCATCTGTGGCAGTAACTGAGCATTGGCTAAAAAAATCTTTCAAAGGTCAAGGTTCACAAGGTGAGATGTGTTGTTTTGGGTATGAATATAACAATAGCATGAAGGTACATGTGTGTGAAAAGTAAATCTGGCTCCTGGTTGCACACTTGGCACGTTGGTAAGGAGACAATTGTTTAAGTGTTACTGAAGAAATGCTGTTAACGTCCTCCAGTTTTAATAGGATTAAAGCTATTATTTGTAAAGACTTACTGATATCTTAGCTGAATACATTATTTTCATTGAAATATCTTGTATCCAAATATACTTTTTTTCACAATGTAGTGATACGGAATAGGCCTCTGAGTGACAGTCATAAATTGTGGACCACATGGCAGTGAACTGTGTTGTATTACAGCATTGCACGTTCAGAATTTGCTGTCTGATTATTTAAAGGTTGCTTGTTTGGCCATATCTGAGTAACCCAGTACTTAATTCTGAATTAAGGTCTTCAGTGTTAAAACATGTACTTAGTATAGCCTACATAGAAGAAAACATATGAAATAAATAGTATGGATGATGTTCCTTAAACTGTTGTAACCAGGGAGGATTTTGCAGCAGACAAGTGGAAAGATGTATTTTAGAGGTTTGATGGAGCTCCAGTGGGTTATTAGTGGCATGAATTATAATATTGTGCAGTAATGAAATAAGAATAGGAAACCGGATGGGCAGTGCATCAGCTCCTGAGGAATGACTACTTTTAACTCAAAGCAATGGATAATGGATAGGATTATTTTTTTTTCTTATCTGAAAAATAAATCTGTACTTAGATTTGAGCTGGCATTTGTATCTTGTGGTGAAAGCTGAAGGATTCAGAGAGCGGGAGAGGGGGAGAGAGGAGAAAGCAGTAATGAATATAGCAAAGGGAAGAACAAAGGCTGTTAGAGCTTACACATTGGAACACTAAACATTTTGCCTTGGGGATTCTTTTGCTAGAACTGTTACTTCCTATAACAGGAAATCAGCAACTATAGAATCTGATTCAGTGTGATTTTAAAAAAAACTGACCAGTCCCGGCTGTGTGAGCTGGTCTGGTAACCTACAGTCAGGATAAACATGGAGGCAAAACATGGCAAATGTTATGTTCTAGTGTGAAATCAGGGTCTTTTCCTCTGTGCTCAGCAGAATAAAGTAGACAGCCTTAAAAGCCTTGAGAGGTTGTGGATGTTGGGTAAGTTGTGTGGTGGGTGATGGTAGGCAGGGTGCCTGCATCAGAGTGTGGCAATACAGGGGAACCTTTTTATTTCTGACTGCAGAGGGTTACGTAAGGCGTTTAGATATTAATTGTGGAAAAGTTAAAATAGTATGCTAGTGTCCAGGCTGAAATTAGAGTTTTGTGCTTTTTAATGCAGCTACAATGTGTTGTTTCTCAGGTGTGATAGGACAGAAAGCAGCTTGTGTGGTGGAGCAGAATGCCTAACATCACTGTACTGATTTCTGTTCGTAATTTGGATGCAGAGGTTCTATATTCAGCTGTAGACATCTGTAGCAAAATTGTGCTTGCAGTTGAATTCTTGCTGCATGGTAGGAACAGTATCTATTGCTGCTGCTGCTGCATGTTCTTTTCCAAGTGTCAGCTAAAATTCATGTGTTACATGAGAGCACCTTTTAGGTTTTTTTTTTTTTCTTTCTTCCAGAATAGTAAACAATTTTAAAATTGTAGGTTCTTGAATTGCCACAAAATTCAGTGTATCTGTTTTGTTTGGATTTTTGAACGTGACCTGTACTATGAATTTTTATTTTTAGCAAAGGAGGTTTTGAATTTGCAGGGAATTTTGTAGGCTGTAGGATGAAAAACCTGAATAGATGCTGGAGTCCACAGTGTTCTTGGTGAGTTTTGTTTCTTTAGTCTAATAATATTTGTAAATGCTCTTCACCAGGAGATTTTGATTTTGCACACAGGCCAGCTTTCCAGCAGAAAATGCTACTTGATGCTGGAGGGCTGGTCCTCTGTACAGCAATCGTGATCTCATTTTGCACTGAGGCTTGTCTCAGGTATTTGCTCTTGAGAATAAGGGTGATGATTTACAAGTTCCAAGCCTCTTTTGCATGAATTAACTAACTTTGATTTATTTTTTTTTTTAGAAGTATGAATGTGTGTTATGATATAAATATGCATACAGATTGCTGGGAATATATGTTAAAATTAAAAAAAAACCAAACAAGTAAAGCTTGACCCTAATGTTTTAGGGCCTGTTTGTTGCTTGTGTTGCACAGGCGGGCCCTGCCTGACTTGGAGTGCTCTCATCAAGATTATCTGCAGCAGCTTCACGCTGCTTTTCAGCAAGAATTGCCATCCACTTAAAAAAAAAATACATTAAAGGAAATAGGCAGGAAGCAAGTGCCATTTAGAATGTGATTCAGATTTGCTCTGAATTTGGAATCTCAAAATCCCATTCATTATGGTTGTACATCTGAATTATTCACATGTTACTGTCCCAGCCCATTTTACATATAGAAATACAATATTAAGACATTTTTATCATTAATTTTTAAGCAGAGTGTAAAAAGAATGGTATGGGGATTTACCTGCTGTTCATGAATTAATCTCCATTTTAGGAGAAATACAGGATGTTGCTACACCCAAAATCCTAACTTATCAATGTAGGTAGTTTTCATTTGGCCAGCTGTAGGTGGAGATGGTGTGTTCAGCTCCACACGGTGTGGGGAAGCAGATGCCTCACCCACGTGTTGAAATATCCGTGTTCTTTTGCCAGCCAAAGGCTGATTATAGTGACCCTTGGAGCAGCTGCATGTGCTTCTGTTAAAACTGTGCTAGAGGTAGTTCAGCAGTGGTGTGAGGAGGGGAAATGGACAGACCTCAGAAGACACCCCTTCTCTTGCCCTTCCTGTTTTCTCCAACCCAAAGAGAGTGCGAGATGCCCTTTTTTTTTAAAAACAAAAGAAAGTTAAAAAAATGGAGGAGTTAGTTAGACTACAAGATGAGGCTTCTGAGGAGTCATAAATTACAAGTACTTTTATTTTAATTGTAAAAAAAAAAAAGTGGAAATTTGCTTAACAAGGCAAAAGTTCTGAAGAACTGTCTTTACTTAACTACACCTGTTGCAGGGGAAAAGGGCTCATCTTTGACCAGGTCAGATAAGAAGGATCCATCATCAGGTGCAGAACATGGTAGAAAAGAGGTCAAAGACAATTCTCGCTCTTTTATAATCGGGTATAGGGATGGAAACGTTTTGAAAACAGTGGTGGCCTGCTTACAGCTGTGAAACAGCTCAGGCTGCTTTTGGGGATCTCTTACTTGTTGGTTTGACGTGGCTTGGTGATGGATAATTGCAAACCTCAGCTGGGCGATAAGCACAAGTAGCACCTGGCCGTAACTCGCGCTGAGGACTGAGTGAGAGGCTCCTCTGCAGAGATCTTGTGTTCCAAAGGCTCAAAACCTGAATCCAGGGGCAGACCAATTGGAAAAAGTTTTGCCCGTATGAATTAACGGCAAACAAGGCAACATAAATCCTTGAGCTTTAGTCTGGCTGCATCTGCATTCTGTACGTGGAGGTAAGTGTCACCCTCGTGGCCTCTGGGGACTCCCAGATTATTCTTTTTGCCAGGAAAGGGCAAGGTGCCTACACGTGCACTGCAGTCAGTGTGTGGATGAACAGGCTGCTGTGGTATTCTAGAACTAGATGAATAAAAGTAGAATGAACGGATCAATGGGTTTGTTAAATATTGTTTTATTGTTTTGTAATTATTTTAGCAATTATTCTAAAATAATATTGTCTTTCATGTTTAATACTGAACAATACTTTGGATTAGTAGTTGAGAAAGGTTGGCATTCAAGTTTTTTTTTCTTCCTTACGGCATCCAGATTTGTTTGTAGCATGTTAATTGTACAGCTCACATGAAAGCAGATCAAAGCCAAATGTGAACTGGTAGTGTCTGCTGTGCAAACAGGCCGCAGAGACAGCCTTGTAAATCACAGCCACTGGCTGAGCTTTGTGTGGCTTCTTACCCTGCCCCTGTTCCAAAATGTTTTACCCAGCCGTGGCGTGAGCTGGGGTGGTGCTCTGGGTCAGCAGCACGTGGGCAGTGATTTGATGAGCTTCCATCACTCGCTTGCCTCTGATGGCAGGCTCTGAAATGCATTTAGACATTGTCCTAAGCGGGTGGTGAGTAGGTCTGAGTGCTAATTAATTGTTTAAATCCTCCTTATGTGACAGTGGTGAAACAATGGTACCTGTTCCCTTGAGAGGTTTTGGGCTCTTCATCTTTGGAAATACTCAAAACCTGACTGGGCAGCATCCTGAGGGTCCTGCTGTAGCTGACCCTGCTTTGAGCAGAGGAGTTGAAGTTCCAGAGGTCCCTTTCAACCTCAGGTGCACTGAGAGCCTGTGAAATGCCTGGTGAAAACTTTTTTGGGCTAGTAAAGAATAGATCTTGCAATTCTTCTGAAACTGTCAACAGCAAGGTTACTGCACTGAGTTGGGGGGGGGGGGGGGGGGGGGGGAAGCTGAAAATTTTAATACTTTACATACCGGGCTAAGAAGTGCCCTCCAAAGCTTCTTTGAGAGGGAGGAGGGAGGAAGAAGATTGGTAGAATGTTCCCTCAGAAAAACAGAAGTGCAAATTCAGATTTCTCTTACTCACTGAGGCTCGTGCATAGATACAGTGTGTAATGTTGAAATACCAGATTTCTTAGTATAAATTTTAACTGTAAAACACTCCACACTTGGCAGAGATGTTACATAAGGACTGCTGTGACCTCATTGATACTATGGATGGTAGATTAAACCTTCCTGCTAAGAAATCAAAATGCTGGCTATTAGAAAAGTTGTATGTCTGGAAGCAGGAATCTGTCTGAGTTTTGCAGCAGTAACAAGTCGTGGGACCTTTGATAAGCAGAAAGGAACCTCTATTTTATGTGACTATGATAGGCATTGCTGATTGTGGTTAAAGTGGCCTCTTGCATATCCTACTTGCCTGCTGTGCGTTTCAAACCACACCAAGTTGTGATTTGAGATGTGGTTCTCATTTCCTGAAGAAGGTTTGGTGGTTGAATTAACATATTGCTTTTGCCTTTCTTTCAGATACTTAGCTTTCAGAGTAAATAACCAGAAGTGTTAGCCATAATTACTAATATATGGTGAATAACTAATGAACTGCTCATGATAAAAATACAAAAATTTAAAGGAAAAAAGGGCAAAAAAGAAGCTTTTATGCTGGTTAGACTGGTATTACTCTCTGTGTAGGCATTCTGTTCCAGAATGAGCATGATGTTATTCAGGCATCATTACTCATGTTTGGAAGTGGAGTAATTATAACAGATCATCAGAATTTTGTTCTGGAATAATGTATCTTTAACTGGGAGTTTGAACCCCTCTAACTATAACAGAATAATTGCTATATATGGTTGTACCAGAAGTATTCTTCCAGAATGAAGACATTACCATGTGCTAGACACTGGAAAGTACTGTCTCAGCACTCTTGTTTTCACAGCCCTGAAAAGAACACTGATTTTCTTGGGCTTTCTTGTGGAGAGTACTGTGCCCCATCTGCAGCTGTCCTAAAGCCCAAGCTACAAGATAAATCACATCTAGAAAGTAAGAAAAAAATGTTTCTTCTGTGTGTTTCTCTGCTCCCCACTCCCTGCCACCTTGGCAGAGTACATGAAAGAAGGGCTAGGTTTGTTTGGTTTTCCTCATATGGTTAGAATCCTTTCACCTGGAATGGGCATAGATACAGGGCTTGAGGAGGAGTGACAAAAATTCCACGTAGTAAAACAAAACTGCTGTTATCAGGCCTTCAGAAACAGCCATTTACTTCTAAGCCCTGATATTTCTGATTGCAAATTTCGTCATTTTCTTTGTCATTACGTATTTGAGTCTTCCTCACATCTACACAAATAGTTGCTGTAAGAAAGCAGTATTTCAAAATTGGGGGTCTCTGGAATCCCTGATAAGAGGACAGAAGCTCCCAGATGTACTACATCTCGCAGATGTTTTCCCCTTTTTCTGGAGATCAACCTTTTAAAATCTTTGAATACATCCTTAGGCTATCCATCTTAACTTCCAGGGTGTGAAGGCCCCAAAAGGTTTATGAGGATTTAACTATTTCTCATGGGTGGAGCTTCAAATTCTTGTCCTGCTTGCTTCTTCCACTGTCAGCCGAGGGTTCTTGTGAACTGGTTCTTGTTTTGACATAATTACCCAAGTGAGTGCTTCACTGGAATGTGTTATCAGAGGAACTGGAGTAAAAAGGCTAACTGGGAAAAGTAAGGCACTGGAACAATCATAGGCTATCCTCCTTTGGCTAAAACCTGTGCCATTTTATTCATGCTGTTCATAGGAAGCAATTATTTCAGGAGGAAATGCATTTCCAAAGAAAGAAGAGTGTAGAAAGACATGCACACACGCTTTGAACAAAGCACAAACACAAACAAAACAATCTTGGTTTATCCTCTAGAACTTAATGTGCACCTAACATTTTGGTGAGGTGTTGATGCACACATGGGGGTGGGCGCTGTCACCGAAGAGATTAACAGCAACCACGAAGTAAGTATATTCAGAGTCTGCTAGCTTAAGTTTTTAAGACTCACTGGTATCTTCCCAGAGGTCCTATCACCCACCATCAAAAAAACAGAACCCAGAAGTATTGCACCTCGCTGCTCCGTGACTCTCTGTCTGTGTATGCCTGTTGGCCATATCCAGAATTTTTTTCCTTTTTACTTACTTTTATTATTGAATAATCAGTAAGCAGAGTAACAATTGAGTTTTTAAAGAAACTGATTTTCTTTAGTAAGCTTTCTTTCAAGTGATTCAAACACCCTAAAGGTTGTGAATCTGAAGCCAAAGGTGATAGGCTTTTCCTGGCACTCCCTGGTAAACGCCAGCAGCCAGCCAGGTGGAGAGGCAGGAAATGGAACTAGTCCATGAGAAGGAAAAGCAGTGCTGCAAAGGGAGACTGCAGTCTGAAAATGAAATAGTCCTTGGGACAGGGTCAGTAAACCTGAGAACTGACTGTACGAGTACCCGCAACATTAGGGGTGCTCAGTTCATTGTATCACCTCTCCATTGTTCTTCATAGTGTATGCTTCAAGTTAGCGTTGCCCTGGTTTGAGGTGAATATTTTTTCTATTATTTAGAAACTGAAAATGAAAACAATTCTATTTTGGTCAAAGACGTTTGAGGAGGTGGGGATCTTGCAGGTTGCTGCTTTAAATACGTTTTTGTTTCTTTAGTCTGAGGAATGTGTCCTCGATTGCACACCTTGTGGACTGTTTCTCAGTTCAGTTCATCTTAATGGCAGCCCTCTGATGCTAGGTCTTTTCACCTGTGTGTCTCTTTGGAGATACTGAGCTTTGCTCTCAGCACTTTAAAAGCAGTTCTGAAAGAAATTCCAGTTCCTGGAAAATCATTATTTCCTAGGGAACCAGGAGCTTGCCTCATTTCCTGCTCTGAAGTATTTACAGGCGTCATGTTGGCTCAGAGAAGGAATAGACTGACAGCTTGTCTGGCAGCCAAGGTGTCAGTTGTTTTTGATCTTGGATAAAAGGTGGAGTTTTATCCTTAAGGGAGGGAGTTATTGAAAGGTTTTCAGAGAAAAAAAAAAAAGGAGGAATGTGGCTTCAGAGTCCTGGAACTTGGGGGGAAACGCCGCTTATATACTGAATCTTAAAATGGTATACTGCAGTAGTGGGGAAGAGATTAATAGAACATCCAGGTTACAACTTTGCTTATTTGTTTATCCAGACTGGCCATGTCTTCTGTCCCTGTTTTTGTTTAACTTAGATTACTTCAGAAGTTTGAAGAATGGGAGAGGTTCTTCATGAGGGCAGCAGTAATTCTGGGTCCCCCATGCAGAAGAAACCATTCCATTCTCATGCTCTCGTAGAGCACAGGAGTTGTTCCTTCTGCGTACACTTGAAAGGCAGTTGCAACTTTATGCAGTGTGCTCTCTGTGGATAAATTTATGACCTTACCTCTGCAGACCTCTGAGTTCTTCTGAAATATTTTCCCATTTTGGAATTGGCCTAAACAAGTTTCTCAGTAAAGGCCAAATGTATCAGCTACACAGTTTTCCTCTTAAACATACTTGGATAAAATACTGTGTAAGTGAGCCCTTACTTCACTGCTATTGCTAAATGTTAATTAAACTCCAGTATATGTAATTAGAGGAAGTTTTAGACTAGGAAGACTTTCTAGTTCTTTTTGAGTGAATACAATAACTAAAAATAAACTTAGGGACAGATGTACAATTGGAGTGCAGAGAATTAGTATCTCAGATCATGAAACGTCGTGTCAGTTCAGGCTTTGTTTGTGGGGTTTTACCTGGGTTCCTGTGCTTTGGTCTCTGGAATCTTTTCCATTTAATTCCTATAAGAACTTGGTTTGTAATGTTGATATTATGTACATATGTATTTTTTGTACTAATTAGATAACGGCCTTTGTAATTGTGGCCCTTTCACAGGATCTTGTGGACTAAAATCCAGAGCTGTGCCTAAGTGCGATAGTGATATGCCAACATCTTGCTTTGGTTTAGGCATCTGCTGCCACGTGTGCTGAGCACGATGGGTTAGCTTCTGATGCTGCAGAGAGAGTTGAGCTGTACTGGTTACTTGTCTAGTCTCTTTTCTTAAATCTTTCTGTTCATTTTATCACAATTACTAGTTTTAAGTGCATGAGGGCTAGAAACTTGCTTTTGAACCAATGGCTTTTAAAATTTTATAATTAAACAAATACACAATAAAAGCAGAATGGCCAGTATTATGAAACAATTCTATGGTAAGTATAGATTATAACCATATGCTTTACAAAAGTAGTGAAGTCTTGATAATGGGCATTTACCATTATAGACTACTATATATTGTCCATTAAGTAAGGGAATTATGAGTTAATTAAGGGAGTAAATTCATCAGTTGCAGTGGTATATTCATATATCACCTGCTGAGTTCAGCTCGGGTCAGAACTGCCTGCTGAGTTCAGCTCTGGAGAAGGACTTGTTGTAATGAGAAGGAGTTAGTAAGTTAGTCAGAGCAGCAAAACCATGAAGTGGGCCATGTAAACACTTTTAAAAACTGTTATTTATTAATTTGAAGGTATTATATGAAATGTCTTTGTGTATGACAGTATCCTTGAGACATTTTCCTCAGTTACCTTTCTTAGAGTCCTTAATAACTTCCAGGTAGCCAGTGTTGATGAATTCCTAAGTCCTGGAGATTTCTGTCAAGCAAAGGGGTTATGTGTCTTACGGTAACCATAATGTATGTGGGAGAAGGCAGGAGGAGTGTAGGTGAGAGGACAGAAGGAGGTCACTGAAGAGAAGTTTGTACCTGGAATGAAATTACTGGGTGACAGTCTGTGAAGTGGATGGATTCCTGTAGCTCTTGGTGTAAGAACTTTGACTGTACACTTGCACTGGAACACTGTTCTGTAACATATAATTTCTAAAAGTATTACTCCAGAAGTTAAATAACACCTTTTTTGCATGGCATATGAAATATGGCTTATTTTGTGCACGACTCTGCTATTAGAGCCTCAGGTAGTGAGATGATGACTTTCTGCTTCTTTTACAGATTTGCTTACATTCAAATACATGACCATGGGGGATATGAAGACCCCAGATTTTGATGACCTTCTTGCAGCCTTTGACATACCAGACATGGTTGATCCAAAAGCAGCTATTGAATCTGGACATGATGACCATGAAAGCCACATAAAGCAAAATGCTCACACGGATGAAGATTCTCACGCGCCGTCGTCGTCTGATGTTGGTGTGAGTGTCATTGTGAAAAACGTGCGTACTATTGATTCTTCCGAAGGAGTGGACAAGGACGGCCACCATTCCACGGGCAATGGCTTGCATAATGGCTTTCTAACGTCATCAGCTCTTGATAGCTACAGTAAAGATGAAGGGAAGTCACTGAAAGATGATGGGTCAGCTTCTGAGACTACATTGAAGGATTCAGCTTTCAACCAGTTTAGCCCAATATCAAGTGCTGAAGAATTTGATGATGATGAAAAAATTGAGGTGGATGACCCTCCAGATAAAGAGGAGATGCGTGCAAATTTCAGAGCAAATGTCTTGGCGGGGTCTGTATCTCAGCAGGAGTATGACAAACTGAAGACACTTGGAGGGGAGAACTTCATTAAATCTGGAATCCCAGTTTCAAGTAGTATAGATAAAAATAAAGTTGCTAAACGTGAGGCAGAGACAAACTCCATTAATTTAAGTGTCTACGAACCTTTTAAATGTCGAAAAACAGAGGACAAATTGCTAAAAGACAATTCTGAGAAGCTTCTTGAAAACAGGGTACTTGATGGAAAACTGAGTACTGAAAAAAGTGAAACCAATCTTGCCAGCATTTCACAGTCCAAAGCAAAGTCATCAGCAAAGCTTTCTTCCTGCATTGCTGCAATTGCAGCCCTGAGTGCTAAAAAGGCAGCTACAGATACCAGTAAAGATTTACAGTCTAATTCAGGAGAATCTTCTCCGTTACCAAAAGATATGAGTGAAAGTCCTCGGGCTGTTGAAAAATCACCTGAGTCTCAGAGTCTCATTGATGGTGCTAAAAAGCCATCTATCAAACCACCTGATAGTCCCAGAAGTGTGTCAAGTGAGAACAGTAGCAAAGGGTCTCCATCGTCTCCTGCAGGGTCAACACCAGCAATTCCTAAAGTTCGTATAAAAACCATCAAGACTTCTTCTGGAGAGATCAAGAGAACTGTTACTAGAGTGTTGCCAGAAGTTGATTTGGACTCTGGTAAAAAGCCAGAGCAGACTGCTTCTATGGTAACCTCCATGACATCTCTCCTGTCCTCACCAACTTCTGCTGCTGTTCTGTCCTCTCCTCCTAGAGCTCCTCTCCAGTCCACAGTCGTCACCAATGCAGCTGCATCTGCAGAACTTGCACCAAAACAGGTCACTATCAAACCTGTGGCTACTGCCTTTCTCCCTGTCTCAGCAGTGAAAACAGCAGGCTCACAGGTGATTAATCTGAAGCTTGCTAACAATACGACAGTGAAAGCCACTGTCATATCTGCTGCCTCGGTGCAGAGTGCCAGTAGCGCCATTATCAAAGCTGCCAATGCTATACAACAGCAGACTGTTGTGGTGCCAGCATCAAGCCTTGCCAGTGCTAAACTTGTGCCAAAGACAGTCCATCTTGCCAACCTTAATCTTCTGCCTCAAGGTGCTCAAACCACCTCTGAACTCCGCCAAGTGCTAACGAAACCTCAGCAACAAATAAAGCAGGCAATAATTTCTGCAGCAGCCTCACAGCCTTCTAAAAAAGTGTCTCGAGTCCAGGTGGTGTCGTCTCTGCAAAGTTCTGTAGTGGAAGCATTCAACAAGGTGCTGAGTAGTGTCAATCCTGTGCCAGTTTACATCCCAAACCTTAGTCCCCCTGCCAACGCCGGAATAACGTTACCCACGCGAGGTTACAAGTGTCTGGAGTGTGGCGACTCGTTTGCTCTTGAGAAGAGCCTGACCCAGCATTATGACAGGAGGAGCGTGCGAATCGAAGTGACGTGTAACCACTGCACAAAGAACTTGGTTTTCTACAATAAATGCAGTCTTCTTTCCCATGCTCGTGGACACAAGGAAAAAGGAGTCGTGATGCAGTGTTCACACCTGATTCTAAAACCAGTCCCAGCAGATCAAATGATAGCATCTCCTTCAAGCAATACTGCTGCGTCTATGCTCCAGAGCCCTGTGGGAGCTGGCACACATACTGTAACAAAGATCCAGTCTGGCATAACTGGGACAGTAATATCAGCCCCAGCAAGCACTCCTGTTGTTCCAGCTATGCCCCTAGACGAAGATCCATCGAAACTCTGTAGACATAGTCTAAAGTGTTTGGAGTGTAATGAAGTTTTCCAAGATGAGACATCTCTTGCCACTCATTTCCAGCAGGCTGCAGACACAAGTGGACAAGTAGAGTATCATATGTTTAAATTCCAATGTTTCATCTATAAGCCTAGGAGACTTTGGATATGCTTTTACTTTCATTTAGCTGTAAATTATCTGAACCTCCATAATTAAAAGTATAAGCAAAAAATCTTGCAAGCACTTATATAGTGAATGTGAGCATTTTTTAAATAAGAGTTGCCTTAGAATTTTTTTTAGGCTCTGAAGTCTGAAATTTACACTGTATTTTTTTGCTAAAATATAGCATTGGCTTTCTTACAGCTGAACATTATAATACTGAAATTAATAATGATCTTTACTAAGAATTTTTAACTATATTTTCTGTGCTTTGGAATTTGAGTATCCTGGAATCCACTTAATTGGCACCCTCAGTAACAGCCCACCTATTCAAGCTGAATGCTGGTTTTAGGTGATTCATTCTTGGTTTGTCTTCAGTTTCTGATATTTTTATAGAGCACCGTAAGTGAGCTGGGCATCTCTCTTGCCCGCAGGGACTTTGGCAGTGAATAAATGGCACACTGATTCCACTGAAAGGCTGTGCATGCTGTTTAATTCATATCTTTCTTAAGCAGGAGTGGAAAGTGGTGTTCACTAGCATGCATTTCTCACTGTGTGACCATTTGTTTATTTGTGTTGGTTTTCCTTTCTTTGTATGACTGGTAATGAGTTAAACTTGCAGACCATTTTAAAATTCCTTACTAATGTACGTGGCCTAATCTGAAAGAGAGACGTCATTCAATAAAAGTGAATATTAATCAGTGTGCGATGTATTTTATAATAACAGTTAAGGTTGTTAATTAAATTATATAGTTGGATTTCTATTGGGGTGTGCCAATTAAAAGGGATTCTGGGATGTTTCAAAGCATTCAGTTGAGCTTGGAGTTGCAGCTTCTTGCTGTGTGGGAAGCCAAAAACCTGCAAACAGGCTCAGACTGATCAAGACAGGAACGCCCCAGGAATATTCCTGGGAGTTGTACAGCAATGTACAGGATAAAGGGTTCTAAGTCCTGCAGTTAGGAAAAATCCTCTCATCGTAGAAGCACAGGCAGGTTCCTGTCAGAATCTCTTTAGTAAACTTAGGACCTGTTCCGTGGCCATGAAGCAGTGACGCTGCACCCACCACTACAGGTAGTAATGTAAAAAGGTGTGAATGTGGAAGTAATCGTGACTCTATGGATTGTGTGGCTCTGCCTCAGCTCCTGCTTTACTAACTGGCTAGTGGACTTAGGCTGAAATTGCCTGGATTCACAGTGAGATGCCATGTAAATGAATTTCTGTTTGTAAGATACTACAGACATGCCCTCAAGTGAGTTTATTTAAGCTTTTTGTCAGAAGGAAGTCAGCAGAATGTGTCCCATCCTTAGATCTTGCTGCAGTTTTGAACAGTTTCTAGTGGCTGACCCCGAGTCTGGTCTGCACCAGCTCTTGAGTTACTTAGTACTCTGTACTTGTTTTTTAGCTAACTCCTTTGTTAGTGCTTATTGGTGTCAGATTTATCTTTTTTCTATACTAGATCCATTATTTATTTGGTATGATAAGATCCAGTAGTCCATGTGAAAACCCTGTTGATCTTGGTACTTAAAATCAAGCAATTCAGAAGGCACCAAAATAAAGCAAGTGGATGAGAGAGAGACAAATGTACTGAGAATAGGTTGGGAGGATGAGGTAAGCATAAAATGAAAAAAAAAAATAGAGAAGAACAAAAAAAGTGATGTACGTGCTTTCTGTGGGGGCCTTTTTTTGTACGGACAGGTAAACTAAAGATCTGTAGAAACACCTTTTTGCCCTTTCCTGCTACCTCTGCCTGGTGCTTTTGCCCTGTTGCTGCCAAGTTTGCTGTCTGTGCATGTCACAGTTTACCCTGGTGATTTACTACAGGAAAGCAACCGAGATCTTCATAGAATGTCACAACTCCAGCTAGGTGGAAGGATAGGAGTGGGAGCACAGACACTGCTGGTGAGGGAGGAAAGCTCATGAGGGTACAGAAGACAGCGTTGCTGGCTGCCTGTCGGTGTGCTCGTGTCTCCTGTTGAAAGGCTGCTCTGACGTAAGAGCTGATGTCTGAGCTCACCAGGCTTGTCCCAGGCAGTGCTGCAGGGGTGGTGTTTGCCAAAGAAAGACTCAATATAGGCATTTATTAATAGACACTTTAGCACTTTCTCATTATATGTTACACCTTGAAAAGGCTGGACGATAAATACTCTGCCTTCTGTTTTCCTTCTTTGTGCTTGGCCCTGGCTTTTTGGTGTAAACTACCATTATCTTGGTGGGAAGGAGACAGGAAAGTTAGATAGAATTGATACTTTAGCTTTGGAAGGAAGGAAGAAAGAATAAAAATAATTGTTTGGATTTTGCAAACAAATAATAGGAAAAAAGTTCTTATTTGGAGCTTACCATTCTTTCTAGTGCCCACCTAAGTGCTCTTGAAATTAAGATTGTATACTGTTTTATGTTTTCAATGAATCTAAGCAGTAAGTAGCTGTTATTTCTTGTTCTTCTTAAACTCTTGTTATAAATATAGAATCTATTTCTTCTAAAATAAACAATAGTCAAACAACCCTAGCAATTAAAAGATGTTCCCTATAAAATTGTTACCTTTCTGTAATATTTTTCTTCCATTAATAATCCTGTTAAAGGGAATAGGACCACTCACTGAGAGGTTTCCTGGCTGAATGAAACCCTCATCTGCTTATTGGGGGGGAGAAAAAGTAGCAAACCTGAGCTAATTAATGTTAATGTTAATCCAATTTACAGATGTAAGTGTATAGCTCCCGTAGAAACTACATAGCTCGTTTCCCTTCATACCCATAGTTCTTGTGTATCTTTATTTTCCACCTCCACCATTTTTTCTTCTAACCCTTTTTTTTTCTGAAACTTTGACTTTAAATGCAGGCAGGTGATGATTTTCACAAACTGTGTTTTATTTTGGTATGGGTTGGAATGAGAGAACTGGAAGTTAATGCCACCTTAAGCCCAAAATAAAATGGTAAGCAAACATGCTGAATTTCAGAATTTCACAGTAGATTCTTCTTGTTCTACTGTAATGGGTTACAATTAAACATTTTCCTGTACTCATCAAGAGAGCAAACCACTGGCCCTAGCAAATAGTGTTACTGGCATTTTGTGTCAGTCTGAGTTACTGGCATTACAGATGGATCCCGAGGCTGCTCGTTGCACAATCGGGGAGGCAGCTTGGCTGGGGGTGCGGTGTCCTGTGCGTCTCCTGCGGCTTCTGGTGCCTCTGGTAGTGCTGCAGGCAGAAGGCTTGGGAGGGGCTGTGGAAACCCCATCTCTTTCCAATATTGGAATGAAAAGTTCTGTTTTCTTAGGTAATCAGATAATACTCCCGATTGTCCAGTATTGTATTGCTGATTATTAATGCTTAAATGGCCAAAGATAGACTGTAGAGATGTTTCTGAAGCCAAGTACATGTGGCAAGCACGTTTCATGTGGAGTTTCTGTTAGTCAGGATTTTGCCTTTAAGCCTGAGCTGAGGGCAAAATGACACCCCAAATCAGCTCTGCACAGGGTCGAGGGCGTGAGCTGGTGGTCCCAGCCAGGGCTGTTTGGTCAGTTGAGGACGAACACTTGGTATTCCAAAGGGAACATTTGTAAATGTCTGAACACAGTTTCAGAGTCAGTGTGCCACAGAGGCTCTGATCAGGGTGACAGTTCCAGATCCCTGCAGAGAGCTCACCTCAGGCAATTCTTTCATGAGGGTGATAGATGTTTCCCTGCCATCTGCTCCTCTGTTAGGCTGGCAGTAGTGCTGGTAGTGCAACTGAATTTGAGTAATGGTCAGTTTTCTTTGCTTAACTCCCTTTATTTTAGTGTTTTGCATTTTGCCATCTTGCTGTCCTGAGGACATTTGAGAGCTGTGTTTGGATGGAGGCTGTGTCCAGATGTATCTGGCCACCTGTGTTCACAGAGTAAACATTAGAAGTGAACCATATGAAAATACACTTCTTGCTTCTGTATGTGTGACCACAGGACATTTTGTGTTAAAACTTCTGCTTAAAATTACTGTTTTAAGAAAATAAAGTGTTTGCATACACCCACCAAAAAAGCATTTAGATAAGCTATTTTGGAAAAAGAATAAAAATTGATTGTACAGATTGTAATACAAAAATATACTTATTCTTAGAATATCAGTAGTATTGTAAAAATGCTAAGGCAATTAAGAATTTAATTTAGGCCTTGATGTTAAACAGTGTTTATTAGAAAAAAATCCTTTTTTGCAGTGGCTTTTCTTTCCTTCTTTGGAGTTAGTGTCTGTCTCCTGTAGATTACATGAGAACAGGTTATTTTTTTTACTGGCATAGTTGCCAATGCTACTGAGTTAGAATCCTATGAAATCTCTTTGTAACATGGCACTATTTCTTCTATACAATGGTGGCTTTGATTCTGCTGTTACATTATCTGGATCTTAGTGGTTTTTAAAAGACATGTAAAGGAGAGTTGCTTAAATTGGAAGGACGAGGTGACTTTTTGTGAAGCACCTGTCTTTTAGTAAGACTGTTTTACCATGAGGAAAAGAATTATTTCTTGTTATTTATTGCAGGATTTTTTCATACATGGGTTAGTCAATAATTTATGATGCAGCTCTAGAGATCTTTTTCTGTATTCTTGCAAAATGTACACATCACTACATCTGCAAAACTCTTACGGATAACCTCTGAAAATACGAAAATCTCATGTTAAAAAAATACCATGTTGTGATGGAGTCTTGGTTTTGTTTTTAAATCTTCATAAGTCACTGGTGAGAGTCACAAATGTCAAGTCATAAGAATTAATAGTTTGAAAAGCCTTACAGAGCAGTGTCTTATGAAGTTGAGTTAAAGTTCTGCAAAGACTTGCATTTGTGCTTGACTTTGAAACCATGAGTGTTTCTGTTGAAGTCAGTGGAGCAGCTTCCATGGGCAGAGTTACACAGAAGCATAGCTCCATGCAGGATGTCAGCTCTCTGCTTAGACATTTTAGAGATGTGTTGTTGTAAATGAAACATTTTCTGGAGTGGTTCTGCAAGTTTGGTTCTTTGTGCCCTCCAGTGATGGAAGGCAACTGTGAGCAGAAGTGAAGCCTGCTTACAGCTGGGTTGCACTATTTGCATTTCATCCCAAAAATGGCACCAAGCACCTAACAAATTTCAGTTAGGTGTTTCTGATTTGGCACATGGTCAAGATGTAGTTGAAGATTTTTTTAAATTATTATTTTTATGTAGCAGAATACAGGAAAAGAATGAGTTTAGTAAGTTACTCCTGCATGCAGAAAGATTGCCCTGCAATCTTTGTAAATATTTTATATATCTCTAGTTTTTACTCAGATGCACAATATGTTGATATAATGCAGATGATGTGTTCTAGCCTGAGAAACACATTTTGAAATGATCTCTGTACCTTCTGCTTGATAATATTCCATTTTATTCGTATTTTGGATATTACCATAAGAATTCATCAGGAACAAGGATCAGAGAAAGTGAAGACAGTGTATTTTTGGTGGTTTGGGGTTTTTTAGCTTTATGTGGTGCACTGAGTTAAATCTATAAGGTTTGATTCTCAGGTTGGACTTAGGCCCCTTGCACCATTAAGGTGACCTTGTGAGACACTTAAGTAAAATTTACATAAATCAACGTGAATCTCCCATGGTTGGTGGTGTATGAAAGCCTTGTTGTGGCAGAAGGCCCAGATGCCCTATGTCTGGTTGCCAGTATCTGCCAGCTCTGCCCTACAAGATTTGTCAGTGGGGCCTGCTTTTGGTACTTGCCTACTTTTGGTTCACATCACAGTCATAACATTTAACCTTTTATTTGATATATGACAGTGTTTGACACAAGACGTTGTGTATATAGCTGAACCAAACCTTTTGTTTCATCTATTTTGGTTTATCGTTTAGAAGACATGCAATATCTGCCAGATGCTGCTTCCTAACCAGTGCAGTTTTGCATCACACCAGAGAATCCATCAGCATAAATCTCCATACACGTGTCCTGAATGTGGAGCAATCTGCAGATCTGTCCACTTCCAGACTCATGTCACTAAGAACTGCCTGCATTATACCCGAAGAGTTGGTTTTCGGTCAGTATAATGATTACTTTTGTTGTCAATTTATGTATACTTTATGCTTTTAAAAGTAATTTTCCATTTTCATAAGCATTGTTTGTAGAATACTGCTTCATGGGTTTAAGGTAGTCGTGGCAGCAGTGCTGTTAGTACTACAAATTTTGGAATAAATGCTGCCTTAGGATTCTGCTTTGTTTTGGGCATCCACTTCTGTGTGTTACTAAGTCAGAATATTAGCTAATCTCATCCAGCCATAAAATGTCAGATTCGGGACTTCACACTTTATAAGGACTAGAGAATTCAGAGGTATTACCTTAATTTCGGGTTATTAAAAAAAACCTTTTGAGTTTTTTCAAAACATTGAATTTCAGATTGTTCTCTTTGGTAGAACAGTCATTTTCAGTATTTACTGACAGAATTTATTGTCGAGATGCTGGTGGACATACTGCACCTACCTGGCTGCTCTCTTTTCTGTGGGAAGTCAAGATTCCTCAGCTTTACATCGCTTGAAAATTACCTTTCTCATTCAAACAGCCTGGTCTTTTGGTTCTTCTTTGTTGCTCTTCAGTTTCCCTTTTATTCTTACGTTCCCCTGCAATGGCAACTCACTGAGAAAATGGGGATCAGAGGCATTTCATGGAAATGTTTTTGAAAGGCTTGAAAAATTGTTTCATCTTAGAATTTTACTCGCACCGAATGGCAGACAGCACAGCAAGAGATCAGAAGAGCTTTGCCTGTACAGCCGAGCTTTGCTCAGCACTCCTAAAACACTTCCACTTCATCCTGTCTGACTGGAGAAGGGTGATTTAAAATCATACTGGTAGGCAGCTTCTTCCACCTTAAGGTGCCACAAGTTTGTGTACTAGGATGGCAGTGCAATCTTCTGCTGAGGGGAAAAAGCGTTTTTACTGCATCAAACCAACTGCTGTGGCAATCTGTTTTCAGATTGAATCCATGGCCTGACACAGCTCTCAGCTCTTTGGGTTCTTCTCTTTTATCCCAAGCAGTAGCCTGTCTTGTCCCACATTTCTTACATTTGCTACCTCCACTCTGCTTTCCTTCCCCCTAGTCTGTGCCTCTTGGGTTTGTACACAGAATCGTCTTCAGGGACTCCTGACCTGCACCGGTGACACCAGAGGACTCGTAAATCCTTCACTGTGAATCTAAAGTTACTAAACTTTTCAAAATGTGTCATAAACATCTCATACCACACTAAGTGAGAATTACTGTATATGGTAAGACTAAACCAAAAATACTTAGGCAAAGAAAAGCAGTATCTGGGAAAGTGAATGTCTCCTTTCTCCTCAGCATCTCCTTACCACCATGGTGCGTTCACTTGAGGAACAGCGTAACCTGTCTTGCCTTTCCCCTTTCCAAAGGACCTCCATGAGAAAGTTCAGTTGGATTTCAGTGATTTAGGCTAGTTATCTGAACTAAATCAGCTGAAAATTTCAACCTTAAGTTTAATTGCATCCTTCCAGGTGGAAAACAACAAAGCTGTTACAGCAGTCCAAGAAAGGAAGGCTTGGTCCTTAAGAACTGTTTTAGTATACAGTGGTGGATGCTGAGGATCATTTATTATGTTGCATCACTGAAGTCCAGACAGGAAGGATGGGGAGGTGAGAGGTGCAGCCCAGCTCTCTTGGGGTGACACCTCAGGGGTAGATCTGTCAGTGAGAGGATCATGCTTTGTACCGCTGTGAAGAAACGTTCCTCTCTATAAGCAGAGAAGATCTTAACAGGCCCAAAGAAGACAAGGACCCCTTACCTTTAGAGGATGCATTGGTAAGCGCAGGCTAGGTAGAGATAAACTTAGTATTCAAAATGTAAATTAAGTGCTCAGAAAAGAAACGCTGACATTTCATCTAATTCAAAGGTGATACATTTTTAAAGGAAAACGAGATTCTTGAATGCAGTGTGTAACTATTTCCTGCCTCATTGCTATCCTCAGGGCATCAAAACAGTATCAAAAAACAATTTGACATTTATATGATAACAATCATACTACCATGATAGAAGTTAAAATTAAGATTTTGGAAGGGTAAAGGCCTTCTGTGTTTACACTGTAAAACTCTTACTGCAAAATACTAGTCAATAAGAACTGTGTTAATTTGACAGGTTATGTTGTAATTGCCAGTTGCAGTATGTTCTGGGACTTACTCAGTAGCATGTAGTACTGGAGATGTAGGGCACTAAAGGGGACCATTGTGTATAGAAATTCTTATGTACTAATATTAATTCAATTTTTTTGATCATTTCCTTTTAGAATAGATGCGGAAAGGTCACAAATTTTCGACACTGCAGAAGTATGTTTTTGAAAAATATTTTCAGAATTCCAATCTGATAGACTGATCTGATTGTAGAGATTGGGTTTAGTTGTCCTGAGTTTAAATTACTCTTTTTGTTTGTTTGTTTTTTAAAATCCAAGCACTGATTTAATTACATGTACAGAAAAATCATTACCAGTATGTCTTCATTAAATCTAAGCAAGGGAGATGCTGGAAATGCTTTTCTTACTGGTTTTCCATTCTGGTGGTAGTTTCTAAATTGCCGTGGTGTACCTTGTACTATCCACTGCATGTAATAAAATGCACTTTGTAAAATCTCTTTACAAATTTGCAGAGGATTTAAGCATTCTTTTTACAATCAATAGAATATGCCTCTGTCAGCTCTTCTGTCTGTTTTGTTGTAATGCCATAAAAACAAGTTCTGACTTTGTATCTCTTAGATTTTCAAATTAAATTGGGGAAATTTCTTTTTTCCTACCTACTGATGTGCACAGCTCTGTTTATGTTGATTCTTACTGGGTTGTTTAAACTGACAGAATAACATAGTTTTATCCAGTTGTGTGTGTATATATATATATATGTTTATCCCTTCCCCTTGCTTGAAAATCAGTGTTGATTCCATTTCTTTCAGTGCTGCTTTGAGCGAGGCTGAACTGACTCTTTTCCACTCTCTTTGCAGCTGCGTGCATTGCAATGTTGTGTACTCTGATGTGGCGGCACTCAAGTCTCATATTCAAGGTTCTCACTGTGAAGTCTTTTACAAGTGTCCTATCTGTCCCATGGCATTTAAATCTGCTCCCAGCACACACTCCCATGCCTATACACAACACCCGGGTATCAAGATAGGCGAACCAAAGTAAGCAAAATTAATCTTCTACTGCACTTGCCTGCATTTTAATAACTTGTGAAATTGCTTCTCTCCTGTGCTTGGAATCTTAAAAGTCACATACTGTACAACCAGCAGTTCGTCATCCTGTTGGTAACGTGTGGAGTTTGTGTAATGTTTTCATGGGTTTTTAGCTGGCAATTTGTTTGCAAAGGTTGAATTTCCATGCAGATAGCAATAACAGTTCTTTTAACACTGTGCACTGCCAGAGACTCATACAGTCATTACAGAAATTGTTCAGACAGGCAGCTAGTGTGTTACTCATTCTTATTTTTTAATCTTCTTAGCTCATCTGCACTTTTACTGTGAATTAAGATAATGTGATTCCAAAAAGAACTGCTAAGACTCATCGGGGCTTATGCAGTGAATTTCGTAACATCTGGGTGAAAAGGTGGGGAAGAGTTTGTGGGTTGGTGGGGGGTTTTTGGGGAGGTTTTTTGTTTGTTTTTTTTTTTCCTATTAGATGCTCACAGGAGAATTGGCTCTTTCAGTGCCATCAGTTCGCAGGGGTCAGGGTGTGGGCTTGTGGAAGATGGTTTCAGAAGTGGCAGTGGTTGTCTCTGGGCTGACCGTGGGCGATTCACACGTGCTGCTGCTGCTTGTGGTCCCCTGTTCTTTTGGTCAGGCAGCCGCCCGCTTGTCGGGCACCGTTTTTCCTGCAGGATCTGTTTTCCTGTCTACTAGATTGTTCTTCATGAAAGCCATAGGTTTTGTGAGTGGTGAGCAAGGTTTTTGCTTCCCTAAGATGGCCATGTCTCAAGGGGAGCAAGTCCAGGGTGTTAAGTGAGACGTGCCAGCCTCTAAACCTTTTCCAGCCTTGTCCCTCCAAATCAAAACAGATGCATTTAGAGAGCTCTTTGTATAAGCTTTTTGGGGATCTGTGTTCTCTTTTTTTTCCTGGTTTAAAGCAGAACTGGTTCCATTCCGTAGCTAGGAAAGTTGTGCCTAAACACGATGATAGTGTGGGGCACAATTAGGAACTCAGCTTCAGGGTCTTGGTTTTAAAGATGTTGAACATTCAGGGCCTCTGCTGAAGCTGGTAGGAGCTGCAGGTGCTGATGCATGTGAAAATCAGGCTTCAGATCTCATCAGTCTTAGCCTGATGCCTTCTTATTGCAGGCCTTTTTCTTTTGTCTTTGTGCTCCTCTCTTGGTGGAGTGCAGTACTGAGAGTAAATATTCAAGTACTCAGCTCCGTGTTGTTTCTCTGGAGTGTGCAGAGCACACTAGTACATTTTAACAACTTGCAGACTCAGGAAAATAGAAGGCAAATGAGAGAAACAAGGTACCATGTAATGTAATAACCAGATTTCAGAAGAATTTGGTCTATCACTGTTTCCTCTAATGTGCTAACAGGAGATTTATTCTTTAAGGTGTTTAAACTTACACTAAAGCAAAATGGCAACGAACTTACTGTGTGTGATAGCAAATTAAGACATTTGCACCCAGTGACAAATGATAACCTTTTAATTCAGGATGGTATCTTCAGTGAGAGCATATGAAATAACAACATTTAATCTAAAACTTGTTTCAGATTCCCATAATTTTCATTAGAGAAAACCAAAAGATTAAGATCACCATTTGTTTAAGATACTTCACATATGAAAAGTGCAGAAGATTTCTTGAATTGTGCTTGGATCTGCTGAACTGTTTCTGATCAACTTCATGAATTAAGTATTTTGCATTAGTTTTCTTTCCATGTAGATGTGCTTATAATTGTATTATTTTGTTAATTTATTTTTACTATAAAAAACTAAAATATTTTATAAAGTACTATCATATTGTAATAAATAATAGAATTCATAGTTGAGTGCTTCTCTTAGGAAGTGGTGTTTTCTTTAAATTTACTGGTTATAATCAAGATACTGTCTTAAATGCATGCAGAGTGACTAGTAAGTTTTCTCCAGTCTTCACAGTGTTTGGAGTGCTTTGCTTGCCACCAACACTCAAGATGCTCACATTGACTGCTGTTTGGCCATTTAATAAGGTCTATTTCAAGCTATTTGTGATTTTCCTCAGAATTAACTACATGTATTTCTGCTACTCAGCAGCAGTTTGAAAAGGAAATGTTTTTATTGTTTAAATTAGTTGCTTCCTGAGGATATTTTGCACATATCTTGGTCGAGTTGGCATCAAATGTTTGTGACTTTGCTCAAATTCTGGTTTATCTGCAGTAATGTTCTGAGTTAAAATCACAGAACAGCCCAGGTTGGGAGGGACCTCGAAAGATCATCAGGTCCAGCCAGTGGGAAAGGGAGATGAGGTGAGGTGAGGTGATCTAGCACCTGCCCAACTGCATCTTGAAAGCCTCTAGTGCTGGGGATTCCACCACGTCCCTGGGGAGGTTGTTCCAGTGAATGGTTGTTCTCACTGTAGAAAGTCTTTTTCTTGAATCAAGATGAAACCTCTCCTGGTGCAACTTGTGCCTGTTGCCCCTTGTCTCTCCACCTGGCTCCCTGTGAAGAGAGACCTCTCCTCTTTGTACAGGGCCGAGCCAAGGCCCAGTCAGGGTGGCTGGGGAGGATTCCTCGCTCCTGTCCCATGAGTGGCTGAGGCCAGGCTGGCCCCGAGGGGCTCTTCCCTGGCTCACACAGTTTTGCTTGCAGGAACGGGGCTCGCTGGTAGATGGCTGTGTGCCTCTGGCATTTACTGGAACTGCCTGATTTACAATTACATTACACATGGTTGTTCAGAACAGATACAGTAAACTGTTTGGGCTTTGAAAAATGGAGTTTATGTGCAGTGATTCTCAGTGGGATGAAATGAGATTATTTTAATATAGGAAAATGGATGGCTGTCTTGTCTTTCAACTTTATGAAGCTCTCTCCTGTAGCGTACCTAAGATGCTACATGGTTTTTATGGGAAACCAAAGCTTATATGTGATTTTCTTTTTTCAGTAAACAGTGTAACTTCATAGGAATGGCACTAGGATATTTTTTGTGGCTGATCTCTTTTTGGATATTGGAGAAATTCTTGTTTATCAAGACAGATTATGGATATATACTGTACTATTGCTACAGAATATATTATCCCACAAGTACCATTTTTTTAGAGAAAAAAATTATGGGAAGGAGAAATACCATACTCTGGTATGGTATACTCTGCCTGCCTTACTCAGGTGCCTTGTAGAATTCAGGTGGTTGTGAATTATGTCCTGACTAAGCATAGCTGCCTTTAAGCTTTGAACAGGGTTTTAAGCTGTTACGTGTTAAATACTGACTACTTCAGTTATAAAAGAAACCAGCATACTCAGCTGCATGTGTTTAGGATGAAAATCATGCTTTTGAATGTGACTGAAAATCATGCTTTTGAATGTGACTGAAAGAAGTGCTCAAAGTGGGTGTAGTGGGCAACACACTATTAGGTGTGTTGGTATGAATTTAACCGAGTGCAGTCTCTTCACAGAGATCTGTCAGAAATCTGAGCCTCTACCAGATAGTTCTTGTGCCCTTCTGCTCAGTTCTGCTGGGGCAGTACAAGAGAGATGGACATACTGGAGCAAAGGGACACAGAGATGAGTGAGGGACTGGAGCATCTCTCGTGTGAGGAGAGGCTGAGGGAGCTGGCACTGTTCAGCCTGGATCGAAGGCTCAGGAGGACCTGATCGATGTGGATAAATACTTGATGGGAAGGGTGAAGGTGAGGGAGCCAGACTCTTCTCTGTGGTGCCCAGAGACAGGACAAGGGGCAGTGGGCACAAACTGAAACACGTGAAATCCCACCTGAATGCAGGAGTCACTTTTTTGCTGTGAGGGTAGTCCAGCACTGAAACAGGCTGCCCAGAGGTGGTGGAGTCTCAGCCTGTGGAGACATTCCAAACCCAACTGGACATGGTCCTGGGCAGACCACTCTGGCTGACCCTGCTCGAGCAGCGCTTGGACTAGGTGACCACAAGAGCCACCTTCCGACCTCAGCAGCTCTGTACTCTTGTGTTCCTTACTTTAGATACAATGAGAATTTAAAGCATGTAGTAGATCATAGTTTATTTGATTAAATTATGTAGCCTTGTGATGATAAATGTATATACAACAGACCTGAAATCATTCCAGCTGAGATCACTGTCTCGTTCCAGCATAGATGATAAAGTAGGTTTTCTTACTTCTCCTGTCTAATTTTATTTGCAAGATACGGTTTTAATAGAAATATCAATCATTAAATAATTAGAGAATTACTTTCAATTCTAGTCTTTATTTACATCTTGCTAACCTGGAACAATATAACTTCACTTATCTCTCTAGCATCTAGCTAGGTACGTGATACGAAACTGCATTTTAGGAACCTGGTGTTTCTTTCTTACCAATTATTAGCAAGAAGCATTTCCTATTTCTGGCAAGCTCTTTAAAACCTTTCATACAGAAATTATCCAAGAAGTTGCAATTCTGAAGGGGTGTAGATCAGTGATGATGTGACAAACTGAAATACCTGACTAATGTTTAAGAAGCTTTAATGGACAGCGATGCCGGGGCCCAGAGGATGGGGAGGGGCTCCCCTTTTTAGTGCTCCGTGCCCAGTAGGTGAAGCTCCTGCTGTGTTGTCCCATGCAGAGGGTTCACCACAGAAGGCTGTGTGATGGTATGCAGGTTGTCAGAGGATGCTGTGTGAATAAATACATTTATCTTAGCCTCTGTAAGAAACTGGGACCACTTGATATACCAAAACCCCAATATTTTCCACAATTAATATGATGAAGTGTACTATTTTTCATTATTTCAAATATTTGGACATTGAAGCAGTGTCCCTGTTCTTGTCGTGTCAGAACACAGTGCAGAGTGGTCCTCAGAGCTCTTGAACCACGTACCACTGATGACAGTTGCCTAGAGGGATCTAGAAAGGACTTGGAACATTTGTGCTCATAATGAGATAATTCATCATTTTAGCAAGCAGGATTTGTTGGGGGGTGGCAAAGTGGCTGCCACTACTGGTGGCTGACAGATTTAGATTTCTCTCTCATCTGATGATCTGTGGCAAATTTCTTTGTTACTTATTTTTCACATGTCATTTTCTTTCATTCATTTTCCAAGTTAAAAAAGAAGTGTGACATTTCTGAAATAAGACAATTACTTACTATTTGCTACATTAAAGGGTTGCAGTTTGAATGGATAACACTGTGACTCACCTTTAGTTGCCAGGCAAATAATTCTTGATACAATCAAACATACAGATAAGCAACAGAAACAAGCAAAGTATTGAGAAAATAATTACCTAGAATGCAGTTAAACTATATTTTTCATTGTACAACCACCAGCAGAATGAAACAAGCTTCAGACTATTGTCATGTAGCAGTTGTTGAAGCATTTAGATCAGAGGATTATGTTTCTGGTTTCCCTCTGTTTTTCCCTCTGCACAGACACTTGACAAGGATCTGCTAAAAATACAAATATTTTCGGATTGTTTAATAACTTTCTTAGGATTTTGTAATACATATTTTTTGCCATCTTACTCGTTTTCAGGGACTGTGCTTTTAGTGTCCAGTACTTACCTAGTTCTTTGTTAATTAGTATATCTATTTCTAAAGCACTTTTGAAATTATATTAATAGATGCGTTGCTTCACCAGTTACACAGCTACTAAAGCATAAATAGCTTTTGTTAAAACTTGTTGGAATATTGCCTGTCAGAATGGGAGCTATATGTAGCTGATTTCCAAAGTCACATACACTCTGAGAGAGGAAGCTGTGGTTTTGGTGGTGTCTCTGCATTGCTTCAGTAGACAGATTCTTGTAGGCTTGTAATTGCCAAGCAGGGTAATGCCATCCTGTGGAGTCCCAGCTTCAGAGCATTAGCAGGGTCTAGACTTGGCAGGCAGGAGGTTCAAAGCCATATACACTGCCAAAAATAAATATATCTTAAGTATATTACCAATGAGGATCAAATCAATCACTCCCTTAAAATATACTTTGCATCCTGATACAGAAATACTGTCCTTTAGTCATTAAGAGAGTTCAGAAACTGAAGTCATTTAACTTTCAGAGCATCCTAAGCAGATGTTGGTGTTACTTACGTAACTGGCATACGCTGTTGTTTTCTGCCTTCTTATTTGCACTTTTTAATGATTTTTCTTTCTATTTTTCTGTTTTTTCTACTGCTCCCATATTTTGAAATTGGAGGATGTTTTGAATGAGTTTAATATTAACTTTTTCAGGCAGTGTGAAATGATTGATTGAACATGTCAGATCTTTTCTCTGCTGAGAAAAAAAGTTAACGTCATGATTCGTGCAAATAGATCATCAACATGACTGACACTGTTTATTGTACTTCTGTTTTTAGAATAATATATAAATGCTCTATGTGTGACACTGTGTTTACTCTACAACCTTTGCTCTATCGCCACTTTGATCAGCACATTGAAAACCAGAAGGTGTCTGTTTTCAAGTGTCCAGACTGTTCTCTTCTGTATGCACAGAAACAGCTTATGATGGATCACATCAAGGTGTGTAGGCATCTTCTCTTGTTTCCTTCATAGATACCATTTGTCATGCAATATATGCTGTGAGTAAATACTGTAAAAAGGCACAGAATAATGAGGAGACTTCTGAAAGAGAGAGATGTTAATAATTCCAAAAGAGTAATCTGTGAATAATGCTCTTAAATGTTAAAATGTTATATTTTATATGGTCTTCAGTGTATCTGTGATGTAACGACTAACACAGTGTTTCTAAGTGAATGTTGGTTTTGGTATGTGAGGAATAATAACTCAGTGCATTGCATTCAATAGGTGATTTTATCAAAATAATAATGGGTCTAGTGAAGTAAGGTAGACTGATCCTAGTAAGTATTGAGCCTTATTTACAGTATTCTAAGTATTATTCCAATTGTTAGTACATTGTAAAATCAAACCTTTGATGTTCAGAACTCACTATTAGGAACCAGGATGTTTCTTGAATAGATGTAGAAGATATTTGTGTTGTGTTCACATACAGACATGAATACGTGCATGCTTTGAAAAAAACTTGAAGTGGATTTTCTCAAAAATACTCTTATAACTGAAGATTTACTGTCATCCTTGCAAATCATGTTATTAAGAATCAGCAGTCCCCCGGCTACAATTTGTTGGCTGTGTGGTTTACCGTTACCTTGTTCTATATATACCAAATCTGTTAGCAGTGCTGAGATTTCTTAGGCCTTATTGACATGATCTGGAGCCTGGTAACAGTTGAAGTCATCTCCACCACTGCAGTTTCACAGTCCAGAATGGTAGCACTTAATTCAGCGGGTTTCCCTTGCAGTGCCACATCAGGCTCAGTAAAATTTGTGTACAGAGGGGTGGAAAAACAGGCATCTTTCTGGTCTGCTATAATGATCAATTTGCATTTTAGTCTTAACAGTGGCACTGGTGACCTCAGAAATCTCTGAAGGTGTGTTGAAAACAAGATCACAAGTCTTGAAAAAACATTTGGTCTTAAAGCCAGTCTTAAACTTGAGGAGGAGATAGGGAAGGGCTGAGCCAAGACATTCAGAAATACAAGGACTGGGTATTTTGTTGATTTCTAAACTAGTTCATATTTACTGTAAGAATCATGTTACATTTATGCCAGATACCTTAAATGGGCCTCTTTTGGCTTAAGTGTTCCATGCCAGTATTTGTACTTCAACTGGTATTTTTTAGCATGTTTCACTATAAATGATTCAGACACTTTTGAGAACAAAATTAGAGGATTAAAATATACACGTGCAGTAACAGTATTGCTGCTTTTACTCAGAATTGGTAGTGCTTTTACATTTAGGAGTATGTATAGTAGTGGGTACAGCAGCAGAATAGTATAAATTGGACTTCAGTTAAGGGGGAATGAAAAAAAAACCCAGTAACACAGTATAGATGAAAACAGAAAAGGACTGGGGGAGAGGACGAGTGCCAGACAAAGGCACAGCTCAGCCCAGCTGCACGAAAAGTAATTGTCCATAAACCACCAAGGCAGAGAAGACCTGGATGAAAACAGAACAGAAAGGGATAGAAAGAACCTCAGAAGGAGGTTATTTAAAGCTACAAAAAGTCACCTAGAATAGTTCCTGCAGATGTGAGTGTGTCTTGTTGGCAAATGTGAGTCTTATTTTCCCGTAATGGCTAGCTACAAGAAAATTTCTAGCAGCCAGTGAGAACAGGTGGAGAAGGGCTGGACTGGAGCTGCAGCACCCCCAGTTCTGCTGGTGAGAAGTACTGTGATCACGGTGACTCTGTGTTATGCTTTAATGCTTTTTGTTTACTTTCAAATAAGAAATTGAATTTCAAGTGTTGTATTTCAAAGACATTTAGAAAATTGAGCACTAACATTGTACATGCTGGGATGGAATCTGCAGGTCAGTCTTCAGTTGCCTGGAAGTACAGGAACCTCCTTCCCCCAAACCCTGCAGTTCTTTCTTGTCCTGGTACAATAGGATACTGACAGCAGCCTCCTCCTTTACTGCACAGCCTCAGTTTGTTCTTAGAGCAGTCAGTTGATCCTGTGTGCTTTGCTTTTTAATGACATTTTGTTTTTTTAAAAATTAGTGGCTTTTCTTTTAAAAGTTGTTAAATAGAAGATGTTCTACAGATCAGGTTGATATTTTCTTTAGAGCCAGTGGGTGGTCCCAAAAGCCACGGGATTCATGAATTAACTTTATAATGAAGTATTTTACTGGAGTGTGAGATTTGTATTTTTATATTCTCAGAATCAGGAACATATTGAATGTTTTTTTTGTGTCCGAGATTACCCGTAGGTAACGTTTGGGATGGTTAAAGATGTGAAAGAGACCTTGATAGCAGGCTCCATATTCAACAGGATGTTAACTCTGGGCTGCAGTCATCTTTGTTGGCCCAGAACCGTGCTGACTCATTCCTGTTGTGTCCATGTTCATGTATGAAGCCCAGACACACAGCTGAAGCCCAGGCCTTCCTGAGCTCGTCCTCTTTTGGGTAGGCTCAGGTGTTGCACCAGCATATGGCCCTGGCTCCAGAAATTGGGGAAGGAAGAGGTGGAGGAGTTCTTCCCTTCTTACTGGTTGTTTACTTGAAGTCTAGAAATAGAGTGAGGAAGCATCAGTACCTGAGAGCTGCAGGGTGCTTGAGAACAGCTTGGTAGACACCTCTTAGCTGTCCCCTGGTCTTGGGGACCCCATCAGCCCTGCACACCTTTGCTTTTAAGGACTGTTAGCAATGTAGCCCTAAGTTAGGGTGCTCATAACCTGAGCATGGAGTAAGACAGGGCTTAACTCAGCCTCAACATAAAATATATTAATATATCCTAAACCATATAGTTGCCTGATCTTTCCAGAGTTGCCTTTTCTTGACTTGGCTGCCAATGTAGCAAGTCAAAATTTGTCAGTAAAAACCTTTCCTTCTTGGAAATCTCTAGTCACATAGTTTGAAATTAGGATACTCAACTGTTAGGTAAGTAAAGCAAGAAATTAAACTTAACAGAAAGTACTTCTTGAGCCCTTTTTTCTTCCCTATTAAACAGCAATTTAAACTTAACCTACAAAGTTTCTTTTTTTTTTTTGGTTAAAATATCTAGCCACTGATGAAAACTTCTCTTCAGCTACAGATGATGTCTGTTAGTGGTGTTGGCGAGTTTCTCTTTATGCTGGACCTTGCCTTCACCTAATCATGTTTCTTTAAGTTAAGAATGTGATCTGATAACAGTATGACAAAGAAGTAAATGCAGAGGTTTGATCCAGAGGGTCTTCACGTGTTGTCAATACAACTGTACACGTCTGTGTTAGTTTTGTACTTTTTTGTTTTCTCTTTTTTTGTAGTCTATGCATGGAACTTTGAGAAGTGTTGAGGGGCCACCGAATCTGGGGATAAATCTGCCTCTCAGTACTAAACCCACAACTCAGAACTCAGCCAGTCACAACAAAGAGGACACGAAATCTGTCAACGGGACAGAGAAGTTGGAGAAGAAATCTTCTCCCATGAAGAAATCGGAGCCTAAAAAAGTCGCCAATCCTGGCTGGACATGCTGGGAGTGTGATAGGCTTTTCACTCAGAGAGACGTGTACATCTCTCACATGAGGAAAGAACATGGAAAGGTAAGTGAATAATATTCAGTTACAAAAAAGTAAGTAATTTCTTTTCCAAATTCAGTTGTGTTTTTGCAAATAATTCCTTTAAGTTCCATTGTTATTCTTCTCTGTTCTTGTATCTGTTTCATCTTTCTCTCTTTGGCTGCTTAGTTTTTGTAATTTTCTACCTACTTCTACTGAGAAAATCCACATGCTCTTACTTAATTGTAGGCTTATTCATCCAGTACCAAACTTTCTTCAAGATAGAAAGAGTGAAAGATGTTCCAGTATTTCATCCAAGTCATCTAATCTGATCCAGGTTCTCATTTCTTCCTTTGTGTCTTCTCAGTTCCTTCTCTCTCTTGAAAATTCATTCACTGTTAGACTCAGGGAATGGATTCTTGTTTTATTGGTCCAAGGAGTGCCAAACGGCCTCTCATGTTAGAGGCAGGCTCGCTCTGGGGTTGAGCCATTGCTCTCATGTTACACTTGCAGGTTCAGCCAAGTCAGCTGAGCTGAACAAGTTGAATTTTGTGTTTACAGCAGCTGGATTTGAGGTTGCTTTCTTAAAATGGATGGAAAGTGGAATATGGGAATGTTCTATTCTCAAATCAGCAGAAAGACAGCTTGATGTCCTTGCTGCATCCCATAGCTTATCCAATTAAACGAAACTGAGAAGACTGGCAGGTAGGCAACAGTGGAACTGATCCTCTGTGGACCCTCTTGGCTGTGTTTGAGACAGACAGTAGCAAGCTCCAGCCCGACACAGACACGCAGCCCTCGTCTGCTATCCAGTCTGGTCCTTCGCTGTGTGCTACTGGAAACAGTCTCAGCTGGGAAGCAGGGAATTAAACTAATGTTCTGTGCTGCACTGCAGAAAAGAGCAGAACTGGAAGGGCTAACAGACTTATTTTGTCCAAGTGGAGAAGAATCATCCTGAGTGAAAATCTGTAGTTTCAGGATGCTGATAGGCTATAATAAATGACAGCACATTTCCAGAGGTTTCTGTGCCCATTCAAATTACTCTGCCAGTCCCCCTTGGAACAAAACACCCAAAACCAAAGGATTATGATTCACAGAACTACATTTTCTTTTACCTGGTTCTCCTTTTACAGCTTGAGGGCATGAAAAACAGACAAACACCTGAGATCATGTGGTCTCCATTTGGTTTCTGCAGCTGCTTTAAAAGAGCATTTTTGCATTTCTGTCTGTTGAAGTCACCGAGGGACTGTTAATTGCTTCAGTTTCAAGCCTAGCAGGTATATTCCTGACACTTCTGCTAGGTAGTGCCTGTAACATAAGATGTGTTACAGGTCCTGTAGCACGCCTACACGCCCAGTGCTTGGGTCTGATCTTGTAACACTCATACAATCACAATTACATTTTCTTTGTCTCTTTAGCAGCATGTAAACTGCTGGTCCACTCTGTTTTGCCTGTTAGTCCAAATATTAACTCAGCAGTGCTTTTACTGGCCAACAGAAATAAGTTTAAGACCAGATGCATTTTACATGGATGAAATTCTTCAAAACAAAACAACACAGCCTCCCTATAAACTGTCACTTCAGAGTGAATTAGGGAACGATACCCAGTCTCATCACATCTGCAGCAAAGTGGCAGAAAGTGTGCACAGTAAGGTTAGTAACACACTGATGATGCTTCCTAAATACTAGCTCTGTCTCTGATGTTTAATAGGAATATGCAGTGTTACCTCAAGAACAGCCCTTATTATGAAATACTGGATAATTGTTGCACTGAAATACTGGCCTGAAGGCCTGTTTCATTGTTTACATTTACGTGCTATTTGTCATGCAGTGCAAGGGTTGCTCAAATAACACAGGAGGCATACATATATATATATAAGTGGAGATACAACTCTATGTCTTTCAGAAATGGATGATAAAGACCAGTTGCTACATTCCTTCCAGACCTCTTGAAGTTTTCAGTAATTGTTAGCTTTTAAAATTATTATATTCAAAAACTAAACTTAGTGGATACGGTTTATTGAAGAGAAACTAGAAATGAGCACAAGATAACCAAGTTTTTCTTAAGAGTGATAGGTGTGGGTTAAATGCTCTAAAAGGATCTATGGAGAATGTTTGTTAAAAACTTTAATTAAGCAATTCATGAGCTATTCACAAAGTCCATTGTCATGTAAGGTGTTTGAAGAAAATGAGTTTCAAACTTCTAATGGCTGCTTTTGCAGGATCAGAGTGAAAGTCGGGAGCTGTAACCCTTCTTAGCTGATCCCAGGCTGGATTATTCAGAGAGATTCTTAGGAGAGGAGAGATATTGCCATCTATATCCTCTTGGACAGATTCTTCAGTTTCCAGGCCTTACTGGGAAATATCTACACAGGCAGATAGACAGATTCACAGTTTCTGAATCCTCTTCCTGAGCTGGTTGAAGGTAAGCCAGCTGTAGGCTAGGAAAATGTGTAGTCACCCTGCTGTGAGACTCTGCCTGATCTTAAAGTTGCTGGTTTTAAAAAAGTAATAAATGGTACTGGCCCAGACAGAGGGTGGTTCTAACGAGTCTGCACAACTCCTGGCTTGAAACTGGATCGTGTATGCCTGCGCTCAGCCGGGTAGACGCATGTTGAGCTTCCTAGGCCTTGTGTGCCAGTGTATTTCTGTGAAGGGACAGATGTTTTCTAGGCAGGCATTGCTTTACCAACTCTGACTTGCTGTGCATCTAATGAACATCCTCTTTCTTCCTGCAAAGACAAGATGCTGCACCTAATTACCTAATCCTTTTGGGTTTGGCTGCCATTGCAGAATCTAATGCACCCAAAATCCCGTTTGGGTCTCTATCCAGAATCTTCCCAACAAATTTAGGATGGGCGTGGTGCCCTGGATGGTTACCCAGCTGGTGCCCCTGTTGCTCTGGGGGGGACTGGGTCCTGCTGAGCACAGTCCTCCTGCTGCTTTTCTCAGTGCTGGATGTATGTGCTGTGCAGCGGCCTCGGCAGGTACATGGGCTGCCTCGGCTGAGCTTGTCTGTTCGTACAGCAGGGTGCAGGGCTCTTTCTTGATAAAAACCCTAATATGACTTCACATTTTATTTTCCTTTATTATATAAATTCTTCTCAGAACATTGCAGTCATAAATATACTGCAAAACCAGACTGCAAAATGTGTTGATTAATGCATTGGCATTAATGAGTATGCACCGTGTGTACTCTGTAAGGTTTTCAACTTTAACAACTCAAGAGCGAAATATGTTGATTTCCTTTTGTTTTCATTGCCCTTTAAACGTGAAAAGGAAGTCTGGGTTGAACAGTGCTGCGCCTCTAACAGCATTATCTTGACTAATCCCAATAAAATTACCATATCACGTTTCCTAATAGGCTGCTTCACATTTGCATGAATGACCTTTAAAATTGTTTTTCTTTCCTCCCCCCACACTCTGTGTGATTTTGATCTTGATAGCAAAAGGTCTCTCGTCACACTGTAACAGCTCTTACTCTTTAGCCAGTCCAGACGTCACTTTTTCCCATGCACAGACCTGCCACTGTTCACTCCAAACTTTGCAGTAGACGATAATTTTCAGTGATGACATCATCTCTACAGATTGCTGGCTTGTCTGAGCAATTTAGCCATTAGGGAGAATATGAACATCAACATAAAGTTCAGCACTCGGAGCACAAACACTAGATGGATATTTTTCAATATGACTTGAGCTTGTTAGGATTGAGAATTCTTTTTTTTATTATCATTATTGATTGATATTAGGCACCAGAGAATGACTCATGTCATACTAAAATGTCCGTGTGGATTACTCTGCATCTCCACTGTGTAGGAATTTGTCACTGCCTCAGAAGGTAAGAGTAAGTGAGCCAAACCCTTTGCATTATTCTATTGAGAAAATCTTTGCTATTGAGTGCCTTGGAACACAGGAACAGATCTTGGATGGCTTCTCCAGAGGAGTCAAGAAGGGTCCAGTTTCAGGCACTGATCCAAGTCTTGCTCAGTGGCCTCATTTGGAATAGTAGAACAAAGTTACATGATTTGGTTTTTTCATTTTTCCAATAAATGCACAAAAAAGAATGTTATGGACACTGTGAAGGAAAACTGTGATTGCTGCTAGAGCGGGAAAAAGCAATCCAAGGAACATGGTTTTCCTTCTAGATACTTGGCTGATTGTGTGACACTACATTTATTCGCTTATACCTGACTAGCAGGCATGAGCCCTCCCTCGGACTAGGACACTTGAAATCTGGGTCCACACAATCTGAATTTCTTTTGGGAGATTCCAATAAAATCCATTTCTTCTTCAGACCTAGGACACCTTGATTCTGGCAGGAATCATTATACTGAATGACAAGTGTGGGATCCTGGTCCTGACTGGATGTTTGAAAGGTGAACTGGAAAAGTAATCCGGAAAGGTCTTCAATTAGATTAGTTTGGTCACTGTGTGATTTAATTTCCAAGATGTTTTGATTTTCTTGTTACTGCCAAAACAGCAAAAATTACAGATCCAAGCTTGAGCAATCTATTTACCTGTGAAAGGAAGCAGGAAATCTGGCTGGGAATATTTCCATTTCCTTACTGCAGCTACTCCAGTTGATGCAATGTGCCATTTGAACTGAGTTCTAAGACTGGTGGAACTTAAGGGACAGGACCATGTCCTTCATCCTTGGGGCTTGTATAGTCCACAGTTTTGCTGATGTTATTTCTTCAGATACTAGAGCTCCTGAACATGGCCCATGTTCAGCTGGAATGACATAGATGGAGACCACTCCATCCTTTTCAGCTTCCTTCCTTTTCTTTCTGCTTCCACTTAATAAACTGTAATATAAACCCCACAGAATTCCCCAAAGAGGTGTCCCTCAAGTTGGCATTGGCCCATACCTCTCACTTCCTCACTTCTCTGAGCCCTGTTAGCATGGCAGTGTCTGACATTTAGCTTGGGTCCTTACTATGTGCTCCCCACCCCTCCTTGTAGGTGACTGATAAGCTCTCAGTCAGCAACTGCAGACTTAGTTCGGTGATGGGAAGGGAAAGGTTATTTTCTAGTGAATCTCTCACCTTACCACCTTTACTGACACAGAAATAATCCACTGATCTTGGGCTGCTCTAGATGAACCTGCTCTGGCAGGGGGGTTGGACTGGATGATCTCCTGAGGTCCCTTCCAACCCCCACCATTCTGTGATCTCCCGTGCTTCTTTGGTGGAAGAAATTCTCTTCATCCACAGTCTGTGACATGGTTTCCAACTGGTAATAGATGTCTGTACTCATGCTGGCCACACTGCTTGGCAGAGGTCCGTGTCCTCTGGCTTCTGCAGTGTGGCTGTAGAGGTGGTGTGTACTTGAAGATACAGTACCAGACACTGGTAAGTGATGTTTCTTTCCTACTATTAAAAGGTTCAACATATGCACTGCTTTTACTGAGCTTTCCTAATTCATGTGTTTTTCTTCTTTTTTTAAAGCAAATGAAGAAACATCCATGCCGACAGTGTGACAAATCTTTCAGTTCATCCCATAGTTTGTGTCGTCACAATCGCATCAAGCACAAAGGCATTAGGAAGGTTTATACGTGCTCGTAAGTTCTACTTTTGTTTAGTTTGTTTAGAAACAGTGTATAAACCAACAAAAAACATTAATAGTTGAATTTATTTTCTTGATAAATGAAACAGCATTTAAAAATTTAAAATCTTAATAGAGGGACTCGGAAAGAGAGCATTACAGTTTAACTTCTCCCCTGCAGCTCTTGTTTGGCCATCTCTCCCCCAGACACCTGTACCGTGTGTTACAACATCAGAGCTCAGGAGAGACACGCTTCTCAAAGCACATGGGTGGTTTGGAGATGATGCAGTTGGTTCAGATCATGGAAGCCAAGTTTGTTCTGCTGGTTAGTTTGAGGTTGGAAGGGGAGCTGAGAAGGAATTACCAGTTCCAAGGAGATAAAGTATTTGGATTTGAGTGCCTGGAAGGTGTCCCTATGACATTTAAATTACGGAGAACTTGAGAAAGTGTCTCATAGAATGTACAGTGTGGTGATGTTAGCAGAGGTCCAAGAAACAAACTCAGATGCTCCCAGGTTTTATTCTGACTCACACTTTGTACTATTTTGGATATTATCTTCAGAGAACTTCTCATTTGCTCTGAATGTAAAGTACTCAAACATTTCTAGTTTTATTTTGTAATTATGTGCATTGTCTTACAATACTTACCTGTGATATTGATTGGAAAAACATTGTTGCTGTCTTCAATAGATGGTACTCTCATCTGGATTTATTTCCTCAGCCTGTTTATATACTTCAGAATGCTGTGGCTTTTGTTAAGCATGGCATGTGAATCTGTGTGTGGCTGCTTTGTGTTTCTGTAGGCACTGCCCAGACTCAAGACGTACTTTTACCAAGCGGTTGATGTTGGAAAAACACATTCAGTTGATGCATGGCATTAAAGACCCTGATGTGAAAGAAATGGCTGAATCAACCAATATGGAAGAAAGAGAAGTAAAAGAAGACACAAAGGTAATCACTTACAAGATTCATTCAGTCACTGAGAGTGAATTTTGTGGGTGTACTTTCAGGATCGTTAAACAGATGCAGGTATTTTGATCCCGTAGATGTCTGATCTTCTGTGAAGTAGAGCCCAAAAAATGTCTCAAAGGCTCCTGCAACAAATTCTGTCAAAACAAATTTTATGTGCAATTTATAGTAAAGAAAACCCCTAGTTTTCCAACATGTGCCACATATATTTGCTTGTATAATTTCAAATATGGTATTTATCAGAGTTGTATTGGAATCTATCAGGGGAAAGTTTTTGAAGTTTGCAAGTCACAAATAGTTACAGAGAGACCTGCGTGTTCCTGCTTACATGATACACCATTTATGGCTTTTTTATTTTAGGTTCCTAGTCCAAAGCGTAAATTGGAAGAACCTGTCCTGGAGTTCAGGCCACCACGAGGTGCAATCACTCAGCCCTTGAAGAAGCTGAAGATAAATGTTTTTAAAGTCCACAAGTGTGCTGTTTGTGGCTTTACAACAGAAAATCTTCTCCAGTTTCATGAACATATTCCTCAGCATAAATCCGACGGCTCTTCGTACCAGTGCAGGGAATGTGGACTCTGCTACACATCTCACGTGTCCCTCTCCAGACATCTCTTCATTGTTCATAAGCTGAAGGAGCCTCAGCCAGTATCAAAACAAAATGGGTCTGGGGAGGATAATCAGCAGGAAAATAAACCCAACCACGAGGATGAATCATCTGACAGCGCGGCGTCAGACAGAAGGTGCAAAGTGTGCGCCAAGACTTTTGAAACTGAAGCGGCCTTAAACACTCACATGAGAACACATGGCATGGCCTTCATTAAGTCAAAAAGAATGAGCTCCGCTGAAAAGTGATCAGGTGACTTGGGAAGCAGAAATCTCTCTCCACATTGGAATACTAATGACACTTTTGCTACAGAAAGTTCAAGGTATAATAGTGTTGACAGCACTGTTCAGGCTGTTGCAATATATTCTGCATAAAAGTGTCCCCTCCACCTCATTGTCTGTACCCTCAAAACCATTGAAGCAGTATTTGAGTTGAAAAGAGTTTGTATATATTTAAACTAATAACTTTTATACTCTTTGTTATGTGTTTGTATTGGTATCTAGTGGAAAATTTGGGTTTTTCTGTTTTGTTTCTGTTTTTTTTGTTTTGGTTTGGTTTTTTTCTAGTAAGTTTCTTTGAAGCAGAGTTCTGAATGCTGGGGCAGTTCCTTATGTTCTCTTACCCTGTTTCTTATTCGGGTGCTTCTGAAAGCAGGTTTAGCTAGTGGAAGTGTTTCAGAAGGCAGCGCTTGGAGGGGAGCGGGGAAGGGATGCAAGCTAAGGGGAGATTTTAAATTCTAAGAACTTGTGCTTCCAAATGTCAAAGGAAGCTTTTAAACTTTCTCGTAAAAACAGATATTTTAAAATATAAAAAATACCACTGCATATGTAAAGTGCAGTGCTGGTTTTAGGTGGCAACACCAGCACAGGTGCAGACCCCCTAGAATGATAAAGTACTTTTGAAAAGTATAATTGCACAACTCTATGTATTATGAAGTAATTTTTTAGGCCATCAGGTGCTTGTGTTCAAAGCTCAAATTGTTACAAAAGGGCTGGGCTGCTCTGGATTTAACAAATAAGATGTAATTAGAGGAATAGGTTTATAATGATGATGTTTTTTGTCATGTAATTTATTAAACATTATGTAGAAGCGAGTACACAGCATTATGTATTTTCCTTTATTTCCGGTTATTGAAAGAAAACAGTTCACCCTTGCTCCAGGGGTTGGCACTTCCCAGCTCCGTGTGCTCATGCCAACGTTCTGGTGCTCAGTGTCACGTACAGCCACACCTGGCAGGCAGCTCACACACCAGCCTGTGCAGGCGTCACCGGGCTTTCCGCTTCAGCACAGACACGTGGAGCTCGTTCAGCCCTTTCAGACGCGGAGCTCGGATCACGAGTTGCGCTCTCACACAGTACACACAGGTGCCCTGCTGTCCCTTCCACATAGAGTTCTCTGTCAGAGTTATATTTTTGGTTTAGTTTTGCATTTTATACCTTGTATGTATCCCTACAAAAAAATTTTGTACTTTTTTTTAAAACAAACAGTGTATATATAGATAGCTGCATGATATACAGTAGTAATTGTTTGGTTCCTTAAAAGTCTTGCTGCTGTCAGATGTTACTCTACACTATGTCCATTACAACTGTATTAAACGCATTTCATGTGTAAATAAATGTGGAGCATTTTGCCCCTAAAGATTTGTGAGATTCTGTTATTTATCATTAAATTTTAACAGTTTTAAAAATGGAAGTGTTTGTTTGAATAAATATGGATCCTCCTCAGCCACCTCTGTAAAGCTGCTTAATCACTCTGGAAGTTGTGTATCGGATACATCGGTTCTGCTTTCTCTCTCCATCCTCATTCTTCATTTGGTTCGTTGGTAAATGCTTGTTATCCCATTTATATTACTCGCATATTGAGTGGTTATGAGGTAGTTCTCCATCCTAAAACGTACAGCTGGCGTCGCAGGATCTTAGTGTGTGATGTACACTGGCCATCACTGCCCTTCCCACTGAGTGTATTCCTCCCAAACACTTGTTTGTTGATGTGCACTGTCAACTGTACAACAAATGAGTTATCACTATGCAGAATGGTGTTTTGTACACAGTGAACAGATAATAAAAGTTAAATTTTCACAGCCATAATTAATACTTTTGTTTATTTTCCCTTTTAACTGTCTTGCACCCGCAAGGGATGCTGTAAGCCAGTAACGCACATCATTGTTGGTGCTGCCAAGAGGCAAAACGCTTAAAAGTTACTGATGAGTCACCTGAAAGCTGTTGGGCACGGTGGAAACCGCTGCGTGGTCACAGCTCACCTCCCAGGTCACGCGTGCGCTGCCAGGTCCCACGCGGCCCGTGTCCCCAGCGACAGCTTGGTGTGTTTGCTGCGAGCCCAGGGTGTTCCTTGCAAGAGCAGGAACAGAGCCCTAAATTAGGAATTCTCCGAAGAAGCTCCCAAAATGTGGGAACTGTGTACGTGGAGCTACGAGCCTGTCAGGTCTTCCTAACAGGAATCTGGTTTCCTGCAGACCAGGAGGTGAACAGCACACTGTAAAGCATCGTGAGACAGCAGTGAAAAGGCAAAAGTGTCAGTCTGCCTGCCTGGGGGCATTATTTCCTCTTGTAAACTTCTAAAGAAAATATTTAAACATATTTTTACGTGAGATTTGACATTTGACTTGTTTGCTTTTAATTAATGTTGTGACACTGACAGTCAGTTACAATGATGACGTTAATACTCCTCTTTTTTACACCACCTTTCCTCTGAGGATTAAACAATAATGGATTAAACCTCATGAAACCTCTCGGTGAGGTAGGACGGGGATCATTTAGCCTCCGCTGTTTTGCAGCCACTCTCTTGGTTGGACATCGAGGTACTAACATTGGACATCAACTCCAGCAAGCAGATTAGGACAGAGATACTAACAAAGGGCTCGGGGAGCATTTCGGCAGGTGCACCAAAGCCTGAGTGTCGAGTCGGGGTTAACGTGGCTGTTTCGCTCCGTTCACCCTGTGCAAAGGCCGGGATTTCTCATCTCTGTGAAGGCAGTGCCTGACAAGTGTGTGTGTGTGCATAGATACAGATTTTATATATATATATATATATATATATACATCTCCTCCTGTTGTGTGCCTTCCCATTCAATCCCTTGTGCCCTTTAGCGAGGTAGGCAGCTCACTGAGATCCCTTCCAAGGATCCAGCCACAGAGAAACAGCCAGCACCCAGCCTGGCCCGGAGGCAGCCACCAGCACAGCCCCTGCACAACAAGGCTGGGACCCCCCTGCCTGCACAGTGTAAATGATTTTTCACCTGCTAATCGTGGTTGACACTGGCAGCGCTCACGGGTCAGACACATTCCCCCTTTCGCCGACTGAAGCATGCGTTACTGTTTAAAACCCAAGCTCTCCTCAACTGCTGCGTTTCCTGCTGTGCAGCGTTTTGCTGGCGGGTTTGTACGGGCTGGCTGTGGTGTGGTGGGTGCAGGGCACCATGCAAGGTGGGTGCATGGTCCACCCTGGCGCAGCGGGGCACACAGGGCACGTGGGCAGTGCCTGGCTGCCACCCTGCCTGGCTTGGGTTGTCCCCAGGGCTGCACGTGCCTGGGGTCTTTGGGAAATGGCATGGAAATAAGTCAGTGAGGCTGTGGTACGTGCAGGAAGAAGAACACAAACCAGAAACCACCGGGGAAGGTTTTGAATGCATCTTCACCGGGACACACACACTCACTCACCAGTGGGAAGGTAACAGAAAATGACAGCGTGGGAGTTTACAATGGCCCGGCGAGGCAGCGTGGGGCCGGCCCTTCGCATTGTGCACGGGGCTGTACTGAGGCGCTTTCGAAAACACTCAATTTGCCTGCAACAAAAATGCCCTGAGAAAGTGGCGAGAGCAGCCAGGAGGAACAATGAGCAAGGGGAAGTGGGACACCGGGGCAGCCAGAGCCGCCTGTTTGCTGCAATCAGCCCCACGGGGAGCAAAACGCTCCGCTGTGGGCAGAGCCAGCGGGGACGGCGGGGCCTGGGGCTCGGCGGGGAGGCGAGCGCCGCGCACCGGTCCTGCTGAGCCCGACTGCTGGGCACACGCTGACGGACGAGCCCAGGGGACATCTGCGCACGGCAGGTGCAGCCAGATGGCACCAGGACGAGCGTCTGGGTCCTGCAGCGTGTGCCATGCCAGGTCCTGCAGCGTGTGCCATGCCGAGCCCCATGGTGAGCTCCGTGCCGGTGCGAGCCCTGGCCACCGCTGGGACCCTGCCCAGAGGGCCCAGCCCTGGGAGAGCGATGGGGACGGCTGCAGCTCAAGGGAGAGGGCAGAAAGAAGGAACAGGCTGAAGCACAGCTGTGGAAAACGATGAATATCAAGGTTTCAGCAAGAGTAAGAAATGTATTTATAACAAATACAAATATTTTGGAAGGATCCCCCCATCTCTTATGTTGATAGAGTCATACCTCTGCAAGAAACCAGATTGCCTCACGTCTGCTCTGTAGGGTTCCTTTCTTTCTTCACATTGCAAGAACCTGGAATAACGTGGTCTTGAGACAGATCAGCTAAAAAAAAAAAAAGTAATTAGACAAATTAATGGAAGAAAGACCCACTCAGGGCTCTTTAAAGACAAAATCAGCTTCTCTGGCTTGAGAACTCCCTGTTCTTACAGCCTCTTCCAGGCATCCAGTGGTTTCTGCTCTGTCAGAGACAGGGCTTGAGCTAGACAAACCTTTGGCCTGATTGGGGCTGACTGGCTTTAGATTCTCTCATCCAAGCTGCAACTTTTCTTGCAAGCTGGATCTGCAAGTCATCTTCCCACGCAGCCCCAACCCTCCATGCCCCCCCAGTACACACTGGGGCTGCACACCTTGCAGTTCCTCCAAACTCTGCTGGAAATACATCCCATTAAATGAATGGGCGTGTGTTGCCCAGGGCACGGCCCTTAACAACTCCACCTCTATCTGCCTCCATTGTTCACGGGTTCATTGGGCACGGTGCACGCAGGCATTGCCCACTCCTGCCTGGTGCCCCTGGCACCCCTGGTCTTGGCTTGCTCAGGGAGGTATTTAGCCTTGTCTTGGCCCAACAGCCTCGCAGTGGTAGGTACAGCAGGAGTCGAATCTGCCCACAACTGCTGTACTTCTAGACTTGTCTGTTTTTGTATTTCTGAAGGGCATTTACAGACACACATCTTGACCTGCCAAAGGCCCAAATGTTCTCCATTCTTAGCCTCTGTGTGTCTGTGGGGAATTCAGCAGGGCAGCTCTATTTAGTTTTAAAAGGATTTTTATATAACTCTGACCTTTTCACTCTGTTAATATTACCTTTCTCAGTACACCTAGCATACACACGCAGCTGCCAGGCCAATAATGTGACACACAAAAACCTATTTTATTTTAAAACCTTTCTCAAATATTAGGGCAGTTCAGGAGTCAATTCTTTGTATTTGAAATTCAGATTATTACTAAAAGGTTATCTGTCTGGGCACCCAGGAGGATGAAGGGTGGGTAATGGAGTGAAAAGGGAAACAAGTACAGAACATGGCAAACAGCAGGCGCAAGCGAACCCGACCTACATCCCTGGGCCTCACATAGAAGCTGGTTCTGTAGCCCGAGGTGGATGCAGAAGGAGCATGAAAGAAGGAGCATGAAAGAAGGAGCATGATAGAAGGAGCACTCCTTGTCTCCTCCCTGAGCACTTCTTACCGTTGGAAAAAATGGTATTTTCTCCTCAACAGTGACTGTACAAAGACAGTTTTTAAGGTTATTTCCTTCACAGCTGGAAAAAGGGAGAGCCTCCCTCCCTGGGGGCAAACAGTGAGTCTGTGGCCGTGGCAGTGAGACACCTTGCAGGGGGCTCGGTCTGAGGAGGGGACGGCGTGGGCTGTCCACAGCACAGGGAGACCTCGACCTCCCAGGACAGCCTGGCACTGCAGAAGGTGCCAGGCTGCGGCAAGCCCTCCAGCAAGCCCCACGGGGATGGCTCTCCTGCACTGCTACAGGGCGGTTTGAAAACACCTGGTAAAGCAGGGCACTGCAAACGACCCAGATTCATCTGGAAAATGAACTGCAGGCACTGCGGTTTTCTTCTCTGCCCCCCTGGTTTCTACTTTGAAGGAAAAAATGTATCTGAAACAACAATGTGACTATTAGCAAAATAATCTGAGCGTTGTATCCTTCACAGATAAGGCCCCAATGCGATTTGGCAGAAGCCTTTATCCACTTCATTTATTTTATAATCTGAAATTCTGTTATTTCGCACTCAATTATTCTAATGTGGCGGCGGGGATATGGATGCACTGCGCTATAAGCATTGCTCTCACGGGGGCTGGCCACCATTTGGCTGATGTCCCCACAGCTCTGCGTGCCAGATTGATATTGAGGGTCAAGTGCAACAATATTTCCTGGTTTAAGTGACGGTCACTTTCTCAGTTAAAATGCAGAGCAGCGCCTGATGGATGCAATCAGGCTGTAACTGCAGGAGCTGCACTCTCAAAATATCACTTGGTCGTTACATTTACATACTGTTGCTGTTAGCAAAATGAGCAGAGCCCTTTCCCTGCAGAGAAACATCTCTCCATCAGGCAGCACCAGCACTGCTCTGGGCACTTCACCTGGCTGAGACATCTCCCACACGCGATGTGTTCCACTCAGGTAATGTCAGCCACTTTCCAAACACCCATAAACATGGAGACACAAGCACCAAACAGCTGAGGCCAATTTCATGTCCACTGAACTGAGGGACCAGGGCCAGGTCATCCTGTAGGGTGCAATGACTGAGCCTTCAAGTGCCATCACAAATGTAATTCCTGTTTTGTTTTCACAAGCAGCGTTTCCGCCTCAGATCTTCAGTGCAGGTTAAGCAAATACAGCAAAATAAACGAGGATCATGATCAGGCAGCTGGGCTGCTGGTGCCACAGTGCTGATCTGGCCAGGTAACACAGCTACAGAAGAGAGAAGAGATTGTGGAAAAGGCAGAAACGATTCAAGACACTGAAGTGACAAGAAATCAAGAGCTGCAGATAAACTTGGAAAAAAACCCAACAAAATCAAAACTGCTTAGGAATTAAAATGCATTGGGAAGGGACAGAAGCAATGTGACTTTTCATCCACAGAGAAACTGCCACAGAACCTAGTGCTTTCCAGCTTCTACGAAGAAAATTAACTCTATCCTAGCAAAAGCCAAGCCAGCCTCTAAGCTTCCCAGCACTTCACAGCTCAAAAACCTCTGTCCCCTTCCAGCCTGAGGTTTTTGACTGTTCTGAGAGCCAGAGCCTCTCTGAGGCTGGTGGGCTTTACAGACACTCCCCACTCACGAAGGACGCAGAGTATTTCAGATCATTTCCGATGCAAGATAAGCTGGTTTTATGCAAAAGCAGTTTTCATAGGAACAGGAAACCAAAAAATTCCATCAGCCATCTCAGTGTTCTCCCATTCCCAGCACAAAGTGAAACCTGACATGACCCACATTTTTAGTTCACCAAGAGATAGTTCTTGAAGAAGGATTAGATACTTCCTTCTGTTAGAATTTTTAAAAAATCTTTTTATCTTCCTCTCATTTACTCTTGGGCAGTTTTAAAAATTAAACTTTTTTTTTTTTCACTTGGAAAAGCCTAAACATTTTTTCAAGTTATTTCTGACTTTTTTTTTATTATTTCTTAGGGTAAGGAAAATAGAACATTATTTGCTAAATTCAATTGAATGTTCAGATAGTTTGATCCCTCCCTCTCCTTCCCCTTTGCCCCCAGGAAAAGAAATTATTTTCACAAATAAACTATTCCCTGAAACAAATCCACTCAGGTTCAATCAGATTAGCTACCCAGATACCGGTTGCAGAGCAGACTAAACATGTTGACTCATACATTTAGAAATACAACCATGAAAAGAGACATTCTGGTTGAAAACTGTGCCCATGAACAGCTTCTGGCCAGCTACAGAGACTGGTGAGAGGATTCATGAGAAGCTGCCCCAGACACAAGCCGCGCTCCAAAGCAGTGGTCTCAGAGTGGGGTGTGCCCACCTGACAGCTGTGGGAAGAAAATATTTTTGTACCATTGAAAAATGGAATGAAATGAAATAATGTTTATTTCACCTTTATCTCATCCTTTTTTGGTGTATGTTTTATATTGTGCATAATATATTAGCACAGCAGTACATTTATATAATTTATAAATAAATAAATATTCAGATACAGGGGGGTGCATGATCAAAAATATTTTACTCCTAGGGGTGTGTGATCAGAAATGTCTGGAGACCACTGCTCTAATGACACATCTGCCTTCTGGCACTACAGAAGAGTGAGACAAAGAACATCTAGTGAGGACAATGGCCTGTGTTTGCAGGAAGCTCTCCTAGCTTGGGGGCTGTGGGGGCTCCACACAACAAGGAGGAAAGAGGCACCCAAGGCTCCCTGCGGCTGCGGTGGAGAGCTGCTGGCGTTCCTGTCTGTCAGAAACCTCCCTGCACGCAGAAGGAAGCACCTGAGCCAGGGCTGCGGGCTCAGCCAGCCGGCTCGCCTAGCGCGTGTTGTCAGCTCGGCCGGGTGGCTCAGAGAATGGCAATGTGCTGAGATTGGGTTTTTTGAGAAACTGAAGAGAGGGAGACGCTGGGCGGAGTGTGGAGTCCCACACCGGAGACTGGGTGCAGTTCCCTGCACCTCTGCACAAAGGTGCAATGATGGGTGAAAACGTGGAGTGACGAGATCTGGAGACAGAGACAGCTGGCCCTGCGCAGTTCCTCTGACAAGGAACCAAAGGTCATGGGAGGAGGAATCAGGATCATGATCCTGCTCAGGGACACGGCAAAAGAAAACCAAACCACGGGTGGCCAGGAGGGAAGCACAGTCTGGTCTGCAGTGTGCACACGGGTGTGTTGCTCCCACAGCAAGGGGTTCCCAGGAGGGGTGTTCAGTGCACGGCCAGGTTGCCTGTTGGCATTCACACTTCAGCCCCTGTCCTCTGAAACAGACCCCATCCCCGGGGGCACATCCTTTCCCTCTCAACACCATTGCTTGGCAGCTACAGCAGGAGCTTCTTCAGAGCAGGGGCTGCATTCCACTGACACACTCCTAGTGCAGCTCAGTGCTCCAAGCCTCAGAAGAACCCAGAAGAGAGTGTGGAGTTGGTGTAAGTGGCACCCTGCTGCTTTTGGACACCACTGTGCGTGACTGGCTGTGCCAGCAGCCTGCGAAGCCACAGGAGCAGGAAGCAGAACAGTTCCCAGGGTATGTGGGACAAAGGAGTGCTCCCTGGGGAAGGCAGCCACTGCTTTTCTGCTGTGCTTTACTCTGCGTGGCTGCAAATGCACAGCTCTGGCTTCGCCTATTAACCTAAATTTTTCAGCCCAGGTGCCAGGTGCCAGTTATTTGCCCAAGACCAATCTATTTGAAAACAGAGAGCTGTAATTCAAATATTTTATATACGGGTAGCACTAATGCCTGGATGTTTGCAAAGGTCTGGCAGATCAGCTAGAATGTCAAGAGCTACATTCTCCTGTGTACTAAAACATGAGCATAATTTTCTAGCTGCAGAGCTCCAAAAGATCTACTGTACAAATATTGAAGTCAAACATCCAGAGTATTGGAAGATTTCAAAATACATGTAACCTTTAATAATCTAAATCTTCCAGATGGTAAAATAACAAAGCCACCAACAGGAGTGTGGGTGATCACCAGCACCTGTGGAAAAGGAAGAAAAGCATGTTCCTAATGTTTCCCTTGACTCCCCATGAACAATGGGTGAATAAAAGTGTTGTCTTGAGTTGTGGAACTCTAATCAATAACAAATTGGCAGGCAAAGACACTATGGCCTCAGAATTAACTGTGGGTTTGTGCCTTGGACAAAAGAATGCCACATCTTTGTGAAAAAGGAAAACTCAAGCAGCTTCAATCCTAGCGGGTCTCAACACAAAGTCGCCTTCTTGCTCTTCTGAATTCTCGCTGCACTAGCTCGGCTTTCCCCCTCTACGTGTCACAAACACAGATTTTATCATCTGAACTTCCACTTTGCATTCCCTCTGTCAGGAATGACTTTGAACATCACAACTGGTATAAAATAACCTTGCAAACAAGGTTATAAACTTGCTTAGAAGAACTGGATAATAGAAAAATGTCAAATATTTACTGTTAAATGTAAACATAATTAAATGCAAAGTAAGGTTTAAGTCTGTTCTACTTTGGTAGCAATTTGGGTGTGGTACAGAGTATTTTGGAACAAAAGCTGATCTGTTGTGGGGATTTTTTAATATTAAGGCAATACTCAGCATTAAAAGAATAAAATATTCTAATAACTGAAGTGAAATGTACATCTATAACCACAAGAAATAAGATAAAGATTTCATTCCAGTTGCAAAGTAAATTTAACAAAGACTGTTTGTTAAATTAACAAATTGTCAGATTGTTTCTAATTGCCTGTGAGTTACTGGTCTAAACTCAAAGTTCAGCTACCCTACTGTAAATTGGTGGTGTATCCAATGAGGTTTTTAGATTTTTTCCAGGTACAATTATTACTGGTGTAAATGAGAATTTTCTTGCTTGAAAGGCACCATTTTCTGAGAGAAATGTAATTAGACAATGGGTAGCTTATGTGTTATATATTTTAATTAGTAGTTTTGTGATCATTTCCCAGTTGTAGAAATATCAGACATGTGGGAAATGCATTTATGGGAGCAGGCAGCTATTGAAAAGCAGGACTGAGCTAACACTGAATGGTTTACGGGCTCATAAACAGGCATGGGTTCTAAATCATCATCACAATACACATCTCAGCAATACAGAAGCAATTGGCAGTTTATTCTTCATGGAGAGACTCATTTGAAACAGAACAAGTTATTTTAAGAGAGCTGGCAATTAGCTACTCTTAGAGGAGCAAATGAAAAATCAAAGACCTGAGTGACTACTCTTTTAAAATAACAACTCTCATGTTTGTGTCATGGGCAGAAGGTAACCAAGGGGTACTTGGACTTTTTCTAAAGCCTCACTGAACTGTTACCTTTATCATTCCTTTTCTCTGTCACACATGGACACCTCTCTAAACTCTGCAAATGGGCTCAATATGTCATAGAAGATGCATGAAAAACAATACGCAGCGCCAGACTTTGTTGATAACAGTCACCCACAAGAGACTGTGATTTGCTAGTCTGCTTTGTATTGATTCTGCTTCCTGATCGTTTTCTCCCAATCACCATCTTTAATCTTTGTCATTAAAAAAGGCAAGTAGATTTGTACACAAAGAAAACCTCTATTTTTTAAAAAAATTCTATCATTCTAAGTAGTGTAGCATGAAAACATACTCCAGGGGAAATTGCAGAAAACCTCGTGCTGGGCAAGAATCTACCAAACATTTCAGTGGGCAGATCCCGCTCCCAAAGATTAGATACCTTTGTTCCACATCTTCTTAATTAAAATTTTAATTACACTAAGAAAATTCAGAAATCTTCTACCCACCTTTGAGTTTGCACTTGTGTATTTTCCTTCTCCATGTCTGTCTTAGTAATTATCTCTGAATACCACATCTGCTCAAAAAGGGACAATGACCAATGGTGTCACATATTTTGTTGTGGCTCCAGGGATGTGCATCAGCCACGTTCTGCGGTGGTGCTGAAGCTCCAAGGTTTAAAGGACAGCTGTGTGACCCAGGCTGAGCAGAGCAGCAGCCAGAGGTAACGCTCTCTATGAAACCCTCACAGCAAGGGTGCTTTGCTGCAGCGCACTGACACAGCCTGGGCGGGCAAAGGTCACCTGTGTCTTCTGACACGCGAGCGTAGGGTGCAGCTGCTGTGATGCGCTCTTTGAGCAGCCTGGCCCAGTGTTTGACCACTCTCACAGAAAACAAGGCTTTTCTTATGTTTAAATTGAAGTTCCTGTATTTGCATTTGTTCCCACTGCCTCCTGTCCTGTCACTGGGTATCAGCAAGATGAGTCTGGCTCTGTGTTTGCTCTGTCCCATCAGATATTTACACATATTCGTCAGATCTCGCTGGAGCCTTCTCTTCTCCAGGATAAACAACCTCAGCTCTCTTAGCCTCTCCTCTTAGGTCAGAATTCCTCACACAACCCTTAATGCCGCCTTAGGGCTGTGGTTAACACAGAAAACCAACTTCATTATGACTTTCTGAGTATTTAAAGGGTGTCAGAGAAAATTAACCTGAAATAATGAACTCCTGTGTAGTAAGTAAAGGAATACTGGTGTCACTGAGAGAATAATCAGGTGAGAAGACGAAGGATCTTATCAAGATAATGCCTAGCTAGTGTCCTTGGAGCTTCCCTCCTGGTGTCCATTTGCCATTTCTGTCCATTCATGACACCATGACACATTCCTCTGTGACCTGAGGCCAGTTCTGCCCCTGTGAGTCACTCTTCTCCAACTGTTTGTTAACAGATAATCTTGAGCAACTTCTGGGAAATTGTGGAAATACATTTCCAATGCTCTTTCAGACAAAAAATTTGCTTCCCTCTATCTTAGTAACATTTCCCTCTGTCCTTTGTTCTCCCATTGTCATTCCCAGTTTTCAGGACCTAACCCAGAACTTGGTGAAAGCTCACTCAGTTAGGTTAATTCCCAGGACAGAAACACGCTCTGGGCAATGATCTGTACCTATCTGCCTGGTTGTTGCTTCAGCCTTACACAGTCGTTCAAATACAGAACTGGAAGAGACTTGCAGAGAACACCTGGTCAGCCTTTCTGCCTGGAAAGAAGTTAACTTCCAACAGAGGTTGGTCTGTTTGTGGCAATGAACTGAATTTGGGAGAAAATGCAGTTTAAAAATACTCCCTTCTTCATGATCTCCATCTTTTTGTCTGGAAGCATATTTGCAGGGATTAGTTGAAAATCCAGTTCACTGCATAGTCACACAGGTTTAAGAGCACAGCCACAGCAGTGCTATGGGGCCAAGTGGCCTAACGATGGGCAAAACTCCTTCATCTGGCATTCCTGTGGAGAGAGACACACACAAAATCACCCCCAAACCAAACTCTGCTCCCTCACCACCTCCTGTGAGGTCACGTTTTTAATAACCATCAGGGCCTGTGTGATGAAGGAGTAAGAGAGGGCTGTCATTTACAGCTGTATGTATGAGAGGCAGACTGAGGCAGCTCCCATTGCAGGTGCTGGTGCCTGCTCTGGCAGTGACATTGAGAGCTTGCCTGGGACAATGACAAAGCTTGTCCCTCAGCCATGGGCCTCCCCTCAGCCACTGCATGTCCCTCAGCCTCTGCCCGTCCCTCAGCCACGGCCCCCCTCACAGCCACCGCCCTCCCCTCAGCCACCGCCCGTCCCTCAGCCACCGCCCGTCCCTCAGCCTCTGCCCGCCCCTCAGCCTCTGCCCGCCCCTCAGCCCGCGCGGCACGAGCCCGCCCCGTACACCGCCCCTCAGCACAGGCCCCGCCCTTTGGGCCCGCCCTCGCTCGCTTGACCCCGCCCCCTCCCGCCCCGCCAATAGGCCGCGCACACGCAGCGGCGGCCCCGGGCAGAGCTGTCCGCCACCTGCCTGATCCAGACCGTGCGGCTCGGGAGGCCGGTGCCGCCGTTCCGTCGCTCCGCAGACGAGTCTGACTCGTTCTGACGTACCGAAGAGGGGTCCTCAGCGCCAACTGGGAGCCCTCCCCCGCTGCAAATCGTTCGGGCGCACCCGGGGCAAGAGGCGCGGGGGCCTGGCCCGCAGGGCCCTGGGCCGCGGTGCATGCTGGGAGCTGTAGTTTCGGCGGCGCCGGGGCCCGGCCCGTGCGAGGCGGCGGGGGGGGGAGCGGGACTACAGCTCCCGGGGACCAGCGGGGCCGCCCTGCCCCGGGCTGGCGGCACTTGCGGGCAGCGCGGGGGTTCGGGCTGCCAGCGCTTTCTTCTGCCGCGCCCCCGTCTGCGGAGCCGCCCGGGAGGGCGCCGGGAGCTTCTCCCCACCGCCGGCTGGGCGCGGCCCTTCCCGGGTCCCCGCCATGGATCTCTTCGGGGACCTGCGCCGCATGAACAAGCGGCAGGTAGCGGCCGGGGCCGGCCGGGCGGGGGCCCCGCGGGTGGGTCGGGGTGCGGAGGCCGCTCGGGGCGTTCCGGAGCTTCGTTGTCGGCCGGTGCGCTCGGGCTGCCCCTCCCTGAGCACCGGGCGGGCGGCGGCCGGTCACCGCAGCGGCGGGGCTGGCGGGGCGGGGGCTCCCGGGCCGCCTTTGCCCTTCGGGTCTTGGCTTGGAAGCTGCGAAGCCGCCAGTTTCGATCCCCGTGGGGAGGCAGCTTCGTGCGGGGGCGAACTGGCGGCGTTCAGAGGAGGCTCCTCACTGTGCGGTAACTGGTCGGAGGTGGATGTGGGGCTGGTGACAAACCGCCCCATTCCCAGGCTGTGACAGTTCCTCCATCTGTTTCTTTTTATCTTTCAGTATCTATCAGTCATTTTATAAAACATACTTCAGAGTCGATCTTGAAGCTTGACTAGTGCTGAGCTAGGTGTGTCGTACTCCTGGAGGTCCCAGCATGTGCATTTTCAAACTAGAATGGCAGTTTGGGAATTTCTGGTTGCATACTTTGCATCAGTGAGCCACATGGTACACGGGCAGGGTCATTTGCCATCAGAGTATCTTCCTGTCTTGCCAAGAAAATTAAAAAAAAAAAAAAAAAAAGACCTAGTGTGAAGAAAGTGTATCTGCTGCTGTAATGGCTGATGAAGCAGTAGAATTTTGGAGCACAAAGTTAGTCAAATCAATAAAAAGATTTTCTGCATAAACATTTCTGTCTGACAATAGCAGGAAAAGATCCTTTTTTGTCTCTTTTCTACTGCAGCTCCACTTTTTAAACAAAAGTAACTGTTCCAAGTACAAAGCCTGCTATTGCTGATCTTGTGGTATTTCTTATGTGTGCTTTGAATACTTAAAAGCTCAGGGAGGAGTCAGGGACGTGTGATCATTTGCCGTGTAGCTTCTTATCTTTTAGAAGTGTTTGCTAGCGAGTTCACTAGCTTCTCTCATTAACAAATGAGATACTGCACAGGCATAATAAGGCAGGATTGAGGCACACGGTGCGTTAAAGCCTTTCGCTGCCATCTGGTTTGTTCCCTAGGACTGGCAATCTGCGCCAGGAGGCTTCTTTGGGGTATGGCTTTTGCATAAAAGTCCACGTGCCTGGATTGTGATTTAGTGGTGTATATGGGTTGGAATTCTATGTTGTGCTTCTAAATACAACACAGTAACTTTAAAAAACCAATGTTCTTGTTTTTCCATATAGCTGTATTACCAAGTCTTAAATTTTGCTATGATAGTGTCTTCTGCCCTCATGATATGGAAAGGGCTGATCGTCATTACTGGAAGTGAAAGTCCTATTGTTGTGGTGCTCAGGTGAGTCAGTGTAAAGGCTTTTTTGCTAAAGTCCAAATCCTGTTTTGTCCTTTGTCTTCTCCCCTTCCCCCTTGGATAGTTTTGGAGTTGGATGTCTCGCCTGCTTAAAGAAGTACTCACTTATTTTCTTCCAACTCCGTTTTTGGACACTTAGCAAAGACTGCTTTTGTATTGCAGTCTCGTTTGCACTGAAGTTTGTAGAAGCAGTAGATATGTGAAACCTTTGAAAGTCTAGGTATGTTCATTTCATTACTAGATAAACTACTCAAGATTGCTTACATGTATGCACTGCTACCTAGGCACTGTAAGCCCTGGATAGGTGTTAGGGTTTCAAAAAAATTAATTCTGCTTTAATAGGAATACGTGCAGTCCAATGAAGCTTCTGTTAGCTCTTGAAGAAGATAAGTAAATGTGTTGCACTTCTGTAAGCCATTGGACACTTTCTGGTCTGTTTGTTAATTTTGGGTTGTTTTTTGTTTTGGTTTGGTTTTTTTACCATAGGTATATTTATCTAAAAATTGTATCACAGTAAAACTTATTTTATCAGTAAATTATACTTGTGTGTTGCTTCTCTCTCAGTGATGTCTTACTTCTGGTATATAAAGAGGCAGTTCTGCAGGCCCTGGGTGCTGATCAAACACATGAAGTTAAAGGCATGTTAATGGAAGGTTCAGCTTTACAGAACTTGAACGCATGTCAGCAAGGAATGTATGCAGTAAATAACAGTATTTTAATGGGAATTGTCTGCTCAGCTGACTAGTTATGGGATCTGGAATCCTACCATAAAGGCTGTTATCAAAAGATACTATGGCTGGCTTTGAAAAAAGGCATGGATTTTCTGGTCATTAATAGTAATCGCTGATGTAAGCATAACTCTTGCTCAAGTTAATTGAACTCTTTCTATATAGAGAGTTTCCTCTTGTACTGGGAAACGTTTTTTGGCTTTCCACTAACAGACTGGCTTTCTTAAGACAATGAGGAAGTCTTCTGTAGGCTGGCTTAGCTTGGGACTTCCTGAGGTTTGGGTTGTGTTAGATATCTCTGTAGTGTTACTTGATGGGTGAAGCTACAGATTTCAGTTAAAATTATGAGTTAAAATTATGTAAGAATTAAGTGTTGTTTTTATGGTTCTTCTTTAATTTACCATGATGCTAATAAACTCTCTCTTTCTTTTTGTTTGTAGTGGCAGCATGGAACCAGCTTTTCACAGGGGAGACCTGTTGTTCTTAACGAATTTCCACGATGACCCAATCAGAGCTGGTGAAATAGTTGTTTTTAAAGTCGAAGGCAGAGACATTCCAATAGTTCACAGAGTAATCAAAATACATGAAAAGTAATGCAGCTTGCCATTTTCCTTGTTTCTAAATGCAGTTTCCTTCACTTTGACTTTCAGTTAAGTTTTAATTTGGTAGTATCTTATGAAAAAGCAGGTGAGGATATGCTGTGAGATAAAATTTACCTCTAGGATGTGATTTACATTTGTCTCCAGTTCTGTGTCACGCTTCTTGAGACCCTGACTCCTGTCACTCAGCAGAGTTGCTCAGGGTCCACATAGGTACACATGTGACAGGGAGGAGTCCGGTAACACAAGCTATACGTGTTATTTTTGCCAGCAGTGGCAATATGTATGGGAGCAGAGTCCACTTCTGTACTGACTGTTGTAGAATTAGGATTTTGGTTTGGAGAAATAGCTGCTTCTAAAAGCAAATGTCTGAAAGTAGGTGAAGATTCAGAATCAGAACTATAGAGCAAGTGTGACAAGTATGTGATCTTTGCCAACTGACAGTTTGACTCGGAATGAAATCAGAGATTCTTACTCTTTGTGTCTGTTAGTCACAATACCCACAGTTCATGCTGAAAAGCCACAGGCAGATTACTTGTTTTTACCTTTGTTTCATTTGCCTGCTATGATAAATGGTTCCTTCTCCAACAAGAGAGAGGCAATTCTCTTTGTAATTCTGCACAGCTAACCTGGAGGTGGCAAGCACTGACGTATTTGCTCCTCAGGAAGTCCTGGCCCTGAACTGAAGATGTTTATCTTTTGAGTAATATCTCTTCTTCAATGCTTTTTTGGAACAAATATGTATATCCAAGAATTACATTTTTTCTTTTTTTTTTTAATACCTAATTTGTCAAAAACTCCTTGTTTCCTGGTATCACTACTTGCAATTAGCAGCTGCTGATTGAAGACTGTAAACTTAATAACTTGATCTGAACAGGAGTGTTGAACCGAAGTCATCACCTGCACATATGCCTAATGCTTGAAAGGGAGTGAAAAAACAGCAGTAGTTAGGTTCTATCATGTTCAGAACGTAGTGTGGGATACTTTGTGCATTTGAAACAGTGGGGGAAGTTTATGATTTGGGCATGTTCAGGGTTTTAATCCTCTATTCCTACAAAAAGGAATGAGCCTCCCCAATGGCCAGGAGAAGTGAGGACATAGCTCTGGCTCCAAGGGAGCAGCCTGGCTCTCCGAGCTCTGCGGGTGTTCATCCATGCAGGAGAAGTGTTTCTCTCACTTGGATTTCTCCATGCAATCAATCCCCTAAAAACCCCATGTAATATGTTGTCTGCATGGTGTTATTTGAAGACTGGTCATGTGTATTTTTTAATAAATAACAAATATAAGTGAGGTTTTGCCTAGAACTCACTATACTGTTTAACAGTTAATGAGTGAACTAAAACTATTGCAGTGTTAGTGACAAAATACTGAATTTGATGCAGATTTGCAGCTACTTTAGAGGGTCTTCAATATTCATTTCCATCAAAAGAAGGATAAAGCTTTATTTTGACATAATTATTACTAAGAGTTAAACAGGTGTATAGAACTTAGAAGAAAATTGCCTAAAGCATTGTATTACTATACCACTTCCTTTCCTAAGGGAAGATTTTTACAGTCTACCTTACCTGAAATTTGTGATTTAAATTAAGTATAATTCACTCTCTAATGTGTGATAACTTCACAGGATCTTGTTCCACAATTTGTGAAAAAAGAGAGGGGGTGGAATCAAAACAACAACCAACTTAGTAGAGGACTATTCAGTATTCCAGAGTTAAATTTCTGTTCTGTTGAAAATGCAGAGGGTTGGGGTTTTGGGATTTTTTTTTGTTTGTTTGTTTTTTCCCCAGATAGGCACATACTGCTTTTGTTGAGGAAGTTTAGTGCCTGCTCAGGATGAGCAATATCCCTTTCATGTCCATTGTGTAATTGCTTACATCAAATGACAATCTAACTGCATTTTAAAAAAAAATTTCTTATTAAAATTTATTGACTCTCATTAAAATCTGTAATATTAATGATTTAATGGTGTTTGTTGAATAAGCAGGACAAGCAAGAGTGGAAGTAAACATTGTTATCTAATCTTGTAGCATTTTTCATCCTCATTGTGCTTTGTAGGTGTTAATTGAGGTTTTTAAATAAAGTGGTTATTTAGTTTATTACCTCATTGCCTTCTAGAGAAAATGGGAACATCAAATTTCTGACTAAAGGTGATAATAATGAAGTTGATGATAGAGGCTTGTACAAAGAAGGTCAGAACTGGTTAGAGAAGAAAGATGTTGTTGGAAGAGCACGAGGGTAAGTAATGCAAAATGTTTATGTTCTTTGTTATAAATAACAATAAATATTGTTACAATAAATTGTAACAATTTATTTACATAATTTATTGTAACAATAAATAACAAAAATAAATAAAAAGAAAATTTAGAACTTAAATCAGTTCTGAAGTTGGTACAAACTAGATCTGGTATGGTATTTTTAAAATTTCTTAAATAAAATAGTAATTAAAAAATCCTACTTTACTTGGAAAAGTTGCTTTCTGTCGTCCTCTCAGTGATGTGGAGATGGAAATTAATCATTTTGAAAAAATGGCACATTTGACAAATAATTCATCAGTAAATACAAAATTAATCAATTTATGCTTGTAATTGCTGGAAATTATTAGGAAATTATCTGCATATTCCACAGGAATTTTATGCAAGGTTTGAGCTTTTGACTTTGTTCCTTTCCTCAGTTGAGATGAAATCTCTTCAAGATTTTTCCCAAATAACTTGATTACATTTTTATCTAAGGGGAAGAAAAAATATTTCCCATTTAGCTATGTATTAGTGACAAGCATAAATGGTTGTTTTGCACTAAAGTATTCAAGACTGAGTAAGATTGAAACAGTTCCATGTAATATTTGAGGGTTAATTTTACATTCATCTCTTTTGTCGATGACAGATTTTTGCCTTATGTTGGTATGGTAACTATAATAATGAATGACTATCCCAAATTTAAGGTATGTATACAGACATTTTGAGTACTTGAATTTAAAACTATAAAATAGCAAGTGAAGATAGTAAGAATCTTGCATGTAAGAATACATGTTAATAAATTTGTTTCTGTGGTTTGGTACCTAATGTGAAATGAGCTGTGTTTTCTTGCTTATTTCAGCTTGTCTGTTATCCAGTAGAACTGAGTATTTGTAATAATAAAAACATGTCATTTATAGGAATTTCATAAGTTAAGTGCATACAGTTGTGATGCCTATTTATGATTAATATGATCGCAGTGAAATATTCCTGGAATTCCTTAGGAACACAACTCTATAATTGTGTGCTCACCTAGAAGGTGTAATGTTGGAGAGGGCACACTTTGAATAATTTATAATGTCAGAGCTTCTGTGCAGAGAAATTATAATCACTCTTTATTTTCTGTTTTCTTTTGCAGTATGCTCTTCTGGCAGTAATGGGAGCGTACGTACTGCTGAAACGTGAATCCTAAAGCAAACAAATAAATCAAGTCACTTTTCCAAGAACAAAGTTAAATATACAGGGGGGAGAACGGGACCTAATATATATCAGATGTTTTAATTTCTGTATACAGTTACAAAACTGTGCAAGCTTTGTCTAAATAAACTGTACAACTAATGAGTAAAGCTTTTGGCTGTTGGTTGATTCTGTAGTGGCATATTTACTGTCGTAAATAGATGCTGCTCTTGGTTAGCCTTTTGCTTGTTTGGAAGACACTGACTTGTCATGTGCTAAAGCAGCTTCTGGCACTCCTTGACATGCTGTGTTGTTTTTTCTTAAGCCACTTTGTCCCTCCTGTTTGTTAATTTTTGGGTTTGCTCAATTATTTTTAATCTGTCGGCACTCTCTCTTTTCATCACCATACAAACTCTTTTTATCAGTACTTGTAAGCATGTGGCATATGGGTTGGACAGGTAGTGAGTTGTAGGAGGTCAGTCAGACTTGTGCCTAAGGTAAGTTGTCTAGATGTGGCTGACAAAAATAGACAAGAAAGTCTTTCATTCTGATTAAGAACTGAGAAATGGAAACTTGGAACTTTTTCCCTGAATTTGAAACTTGCTCCTTTGTAGTGTAGGGACACAAAAACTTGATGGCCTGATTTTAGAGGCCTGGTTTTTAGGGACTGTGTATGTTTCTAGGAGTCAGGCTGTTAACCGTTATGCCTTTGTGTTCCTAGCTATAAAACAAACCTAACAAAAATATTCTGTGGGACTTTAACATTTGTCAATTACTGAATGAATAGCTCAGTAGTGTACTTAAGTAATTTTGCCAAGAAGGGAAAGACATAACTCGTATTCCAGTTTTGAGAATGTATTGTTCTCTCATAGTGTTAAATATAAAATTGATTTTTCATTTTAAAACTTACCAGATAACTGTCTTATATGAAATTCTGGGTTTTTCTCTTCTTGGCTTCAAATGTCAGTGTTGTACCTTCAACAAAGCAGAACTTGTTTTCCTTGCTTGCTTTGTTTTTGTAGCTTTGATAAGGAACAGCATGATGCTTTTTCCCTATGGGGTTTGGTTTCTTCTGCAATCTCTTACCTCTACAAAAATATACTATTATACAACAGTGGCACCTCTTCTGTTGTAACAGCTAGTGCTGAAAGGCAGACAACTGCTGAATTTTTCCAAGTAATATTACTTCTTTTGTGTCCTCCTTACCCGTTTTAATGACAAACCATATTATAAAAATTACTTATTTTGTGTCAAATTGTGTAGAAATAAAATTGAGTATAATAAATGGCTTGTCAAAATAATTTAGGTATCCTTAATGCAGTCTTCCCAGAACTGTACCATCACAGTTAAGAAAAAATAATTTAATTTTTGGAGACAGTGTATGTGTAGTAAATATATTTATTTACTTATTTCCCCTTGTATTGCTGAAATCAGAATTTATTCCTATCCACCTACCCCAAAGCAATCACAGTCAGCTCTAACATTGAGAGTGGGGTTTTGGGCATAGCCCAAATGACAAATTCAACACATTATTATGGGAATTTATTCTTGTGTTGAGGAAACATGGATTAGTAAAAAGACACAAGGGTGACATCTAAATATGTGGGTTCATGCTCAGAAAAAAAAAAGGTTGTATTTCTTGGATATGATATCCACTGTCTTGATAAATCTTAACCTGCAGAATTGATTTGCACAATGGAGTGCAAGAGGGTTGTCCGTGTTGCTGTATCTGCTCTTGCAGTGAAGCGCTGGGTGGCTGCGAGGGCCCAGTTTCTCCTGGCTTTAGCTGGATGCCTGGACGTCTGCTGGCTGCACCTACCGAAGCAGCTTCGGTCAGCCACATACAATAACCTGTTCATCCATACAGGTAATCCACTTTCTCTTGGTGATAAACAATAGCTTTGTTTTTGTTTTTTTAGCTAGTAGGACCAGATGCTGTAATGATAAATGTAATATAAATACAAAAAGTTCCTGCCTGCATGGGAAGGGTATAAAGAAGACGGAGCAAGACTCTTCTCAGTAGTGGTCAGTGACAAGGCAAGAGACAATTCCATCTGAAAATAAAAAAACCTTAATTTTTACTGTGCAGGTGGTTGAACACTAAAATAGCATAAAAACGTGGTGAAACCACTAAAACATGGCAATAAGCTTCCAATAAGCTATTCTTACTGGAAGAATTCTGTAGGTTCAGAAAGTTGTGTTGCTCTTGATTCTGTTCTTGACTTTCATTCCCCTCATCGTCTGAACTACTTTCAGCCAACCATTTCCATTTCTGATGATCTACTTAGGCAGTGCTGCTTATTAATTTCCTTACAGTAGAAGTTGGGGAGGGAGGGAAGGAGTGCCCAGAGTTTTGCTCAGAATCTACATTTCTGGTATAAACCCTTTCCTTCTGCTAGATAACAGTACAGAATCTTTTAGTTTTTCAGCTGATAAGCACTGATAAATGAGCTTTGATGGTGAAATGTGTATCTGGAGAATGATTGCTTTCTGCTGTCAATTGCTCTGTACACTGCTTGAATGAGTTAATGTCCGCTAGATGTTATTAGTGTTTGCAGTGGAGAGAACGCAGTTTGTTGAACGTTACCAGCTTTTCCTGCTCATCTTGCTGAGAAGAACTTTGCAGGTGACTTTGCATGCGGCAGCTGAACTCACCTGTCAGCTGCGGTTACTGAGGTGGGGTGATCCTCCTGCTGCAGACAACACGGTCACACATCTCTTGGTGTCAGCTCTCGTGTTCAGTAGAGACAGTGCAACGTGTGAACCCGGGAAGAAATCAGTAGTTCTCTGCTGGGTTTGTGAGTAGAGCAGGCTCAGCAAAGCACATGAGGGGGGGAAACACCGGAGCGTGATAGAGGCAGAGAAGGAGGAGTGGGTTTAGTCTTTGGGAACCGAGCTGTTAGATTTTCCCGACTGTAACATGTACCTTTGTGTTTAAAATTTAAGCAGGGTGTGAAGGTCCTTGGCCTGGAGGAGGGCAGCCCAGCTGGTGAAGGGCTGGAAGGCATGTCCTGTGAGGAGCGGCTGAGGACTCTGGGTTTGTCTTGTTTGGAGAGGAGGTGGCTGAGGGGTGACCTCGTGGCTCTCTGCAGCTTCCTGAGGAGGGGACATGGAGAGGGAGGTCCTGAGCTCTTCTCCCTGGGATCCAGGGGCAGGACACCTGGGAATGGCCCAAAGCTGGGCCAGGGCAGGTTCAGCTCAGACTGAGGAAGCGTTTCATTACCGAGAGGGCGGTCAAACCCTGGAAGAGGCTTCCTGGAGAGGTGGTCGATGCCCAGAGCCTGTCAGTGTTGAAGAGGCATTTGGACAGGGCCCTTAACAACAGGCTTCAGCTTTTGGTCAGCCCTGAAGCACTGAGGCCGTGGGACTGGATGATCCTGGCAGCTCCCTTCCAGCTGCACTCTGCTGTTCAATTCTATCCCACTCATCTGTTTATCACCTCTAAAATAATTTGCAGCAAGGGCACAAGCCACCCCCAAATTAAATTTATGTATATTGCTGCTCCTCGTGCTTCAAGCAGAATTTTACATACGCTCTTCAGAGGTAAGGGACAAACTGTGCTTGAGCGTGTGTTTCAGCAGGTTATCAATCGGGCTGACTAATAAAAAGTCAGTTATGAACTTATGTATTTGATGCATCAAGGTGCTTTCCCTTTTCTACAAATACAGCTTCTTTCTTGAATTGCCTGCTCAGCTTCTGGGCTGCAGCTTTCCTTTGAAGTTGAGGCAGATCAAGGCTATAACTGGCAGATCTACTGACTTACTAACTGGAGACAGTGTGCTCCATTGATCCCTGAAGCTCTGGTAACTGGTTCACCTTGGCCTACATGCTGCTTAGACATCAATACCCCCCGGGAAGGATGGCTTGTTTGACTATTGGTATGAAATACTGTGCATTGTGTCACTGGAGAAAAGAAAAGAGAATGTAAAGCTCCATCCTAGCAAGGCCTCTGGGTGATTGATTTTATTTCTTTAAATTTTATTTGAGGAAAATCAAGATGCTGCTGGCATAAGCAGTATGTTTTTAACTGAGCAGTTGGGAGTAGGAGAGGCTCAGACTTTGATTGAAGCTGTTTGGTTTTTTTCCTTTCTGGTTATCTGCCTTTTCACAGCTCAGCTAAAAACTGTCCCTGTGTTCCCAGAGCTTTGCCGTCTGCAGCATGTGCGGAACGTGGCTGCGGGCATGGTGGGGACCCCCTGGGCATGGTGGGGACCCTGGGCTGGGCACCAGCACAGACCCTCAGGGTGAGGGCAGGAAGTGGTCCCCATGGCCATGAACACAACTGAGCGGGAGATGGGCTTTGTTTGGTCCCCTCAGCACTTTGGTGTTTGATGGGGTCACACAGGCTGGGGCTGTGCTTGCTGGGTGCCAGTCGGCTCCTCACAGCACTTCTGGTGGGAGGTGGCCGAGTCCTGGCTGACAGACATTTGTCTGACCTGCTGCCTGCCTTGGTAGAGATAAAATGAGTACATGGAGTAACTGGTGAGATAACTCCGGTTTAAGCTGTGTTAGCAAGTCATTTCTCTCTATGTTTAATCAAGATAGTGAGCAACAGTGATGAAAAAGACATTTTCCTCTGTGTGTATGGATTTTATCAGTGTTTCTTTGAACATCTTAAGGGCTAAAAGCAAACAAAACATAAGCCACCCACACAACAAAAATTCAATATGTTTCTCTGCTATGCCACTTGGCTTAAATAAGTATATTCCATCTCTTCTGTCATCGTTTACGCTCCAGTACGCTGCTTTTGTATATAGAACTAACTGCTGCTCTGTCATGTGGGTGGGAATATGTTATCAGCAGAAACTATATGTACATATGCTATGTCTAGTCTGTATCTGTATGTAGGTATATGGAAATCTCACGTGGACACGACCATCACCTGAATTTTGAAGCTGTTTGAATTATGAACCCCTGTCTCGATTTGAGTTTTACAAATAAAGCAGCTGTGGACAAAGCTTAATTTCTTGTGATGAGAGTCTGGAGCCACTTGGTAGCCCTCGGCTTCACAGGAGAGACCCCACCTGCAGTGCTGCATCCAGTTTTGGGATCCTCAGCACGGGAAGGACATGGAGCAGTTGGAGCAGGTCCAGAGGAGACCACAAAATGATCAGAGAGAAGGAACAGCTCTGCTGGGGAAAGGCTGAGAGAGTTGGGGCTGCTCAGCCTGGAGAAGAGACGGCTCCGGGGAGACCTTCTAGTGGCATTTCAATACTTGAAGGGGGTTGATGAAAAAGACTGGGACAGACTTTTTACCAGGGCCTGTAGTGACAGGACAAGGAGCAATGGTTTTAAACTGAAGGAGGCCAGGTTTAGAACAGGAATAAGGAGAAATGTTTTATGATGAGGGTGGTGAGACACTGGCCCAGTTTGCTCAGAGAGGTGGTAGAAGGCCCCATCCCTGGAAACATTCCAGATCAGGTTGGATGGGGCTCTGAGCAACCTGATCTCATTAAAGATGTCCCTTTCACTGCAGGGGGTTGGACTAGATGGCCTGGAAAGGTCGCTTCTCCCCCAAGCCCTTCTGTGACTCTTGGCTCTATGAAAATGAGCTCTCCCTGCCCTGCAGTGCCTGCAGCACAGGGTGGGCTCTGTGCTCCCTGAGACCACGAGTGCAGCACCACCACTTGAAGCCTTTTGTCTTCTCCAGGAAGGCTCAGCTGGGACTGTCCATCCAGCAACAGTTCCTGAGAATTCAGAAACATAAATGCTTCCCATTTGAATTGTCAAAATATTGAACCCCCTGCACCGCAAAAATCACAGAAACAAAAACTGTGGTGGCCGATGCAGCACAAACAGTATCAAATGTCTTAAACTGTGCCTTATTAAACAAATGTTTGTTATTTCACATTGTTCAGCCTCAGTAAAGTCGTGGAGCTCTATTCTGAAAAATGTCTTCGGTTCTTCAGGGAACCATTACTAGAGAGTCAGTTTCCAGGTTGTTTGCCCAGTGCCGGCTCTGACTGTGGGTTCGAAGCGCTGGAGATTAGTCCATTCAGCATCTTCAACATTTACAAAGTATTCCTTGGTGACCATGCCCTGTTATTACGTTGGTGATATGCTTAAACCACTGTTTGTTCCGTACATATATTATACCTGTCTCCAACATCAGGATCGCTACAAAGAAAATGATGAAAGGCACACCATTTTTCTTTTATCCCTTTTTATTTCCATAAACTCTGCCTTGCTGATAGAACAATCCTAGTTGTCTAAAATAGAAAGGAAGCAAATTAAAGAGTGCTATTGTGGTAATAGCATTTAAAAACCATTAATGTTTTCCTGCCATGGAGCACAGCAATAGTTCACTTTGCCATGGGATATATGAAAAGTAGAAAGGTGTTTTAAAATGAAGAAAGCTGTTTCTTGATGTTCAAACACGAATTTATGTTATTGGATTTCATGCATTTATTGTACCTACATCTTTTCCTGTTGTGAGGGGGTCCAGTATATTATTTCTTTATGTTATCAAATTATTTTCCTCAATAATAAAAATAAAAGAATTAATAAAAATAAGAACTAGAATAAATCTATACTTCCTTTTTTATCCTTATGAACCAGTAAATAATGCACAAATGTATTCAAAGAGCAGACTGGATCCTCAGCTGGGCTGAGGAAGAGGTGCCAAGGAGGAAGAACGGGTCTCAAGGCCCATCCCTGCCTGTTCCAACCCAGCTGCCCAGTGTCCCAATGACCTGATGAGGTCCTGAGAATATCCTGACAGACGTCCTGATCCCAAAGGCCAGGCAAGCATTTCACCAGGCAGAGAGAGCCCCAGCTGTATCTCACAGGTAAGTGAAGCAGAGTTTGTGATGTACCCAGCACTTACCTAACAAGGCAACGTATTTTGGGGAAAGCACAAGTTGTGCTGCTCAGGGAAAATTCCCCTGGCCTCTGAGACTCCCCAGAGTCTGGCAGCCTGCTGAGAGCTCCACGTTTCAGGTCCATTATTGTGGGTGTCAGTTTTGTATACATGTGAACCGACACACACGCAAATCATGGGACTAAAGATCTTACCAGGGTCTGTTTCTTTCTAAACCAATAAGAATAAACTTCCATTGAATGTACTCAATGAAGGGAGAAGGCTCTCATGATGGCTGTCAGAATAAAAGAAAAGGTAAAACTAAAAGAGATAAATGGGGTTGCTTTAGTTTGGAATAATTATTGTTTTTCTTTTCCAGAAAAATAGAAAATCCTCAAACTGAGGTTTTTTGGGGTTTTGGGTTTTTTTTTTTTGTTTTGTTTCTTGGTGGCTTGCTTCAAATAACCCAGTTTGGTTGTTTAGAGGAGTTAAAAGATTTTTGTCTCTCTTTTATAACAAAACTCTGAAAATGTGTTTTTCTTGCCAAAAACATCCCCCCCTCAAAAAGCTAATCACAACTAAAAAGAAAATTCAAACACAAATTTGACCAACTCTAAACAAGTGGTTTTCTCTGTAACTTTAATCACCAAAAAAACTTTAATCACCACAAACTATTTTAAACTTTCATTAAGCCCATAATACAAAGTATGAAAATGGGAGTGTATAAGGAACAATCTCAAATTAAAGTAGCTCAAGGCAGTGCAAAATGAGATGTAACGTGAAGGCATAACACATGAAATGTATGAAGACATATACAAAGTATGAGAAAGGTTTGTTTGTTTGTTTGCATGGTGTTTGTGGTAAAAGGGGCAACAAGGAACTAAGCAAGAAGTCGTGGTTTGGTGTTACTGGCCAGAGCTTACCAACAGCAGAGGTGTCACACACGGCTGTACACGGCTTATTGACCATATCACTTCACGTTGTTAATCCTCAGTGAACCCTACACAGAGCAACAGAAACAAAACCACCTGAAACAGCCAAAGGCAGCAAAAGCACTGGGACAAAGGTGTCCTGGGAACAACTGGCTTCCTCAGTCCACTTGTGCCAGTGGTTGTTTCTAGGAGGTGACCTGTTGACAGCTTCCCCTCGGCTCAGCTGCCCGGCGGAGCAGGGTCCGAGGGAGCTCATGTTGGGGCTTCAGGAACGACCAGGGCTGAAGCAAAGGGAGATGCAGAGGGTGTGCTGAGCTGAGCCGTGCTGGGCTGTGTCCCGCTGTCCAAGAGGCTGCAGTCAGGGCTGAGGCCCCGGCACCAAGGCAGGTCCAGCGCAGCAGTCTGGGAAGGTGAGGACAGTCCGAAGCTTCCAGTACAGCCGCAGTAGCTCAGGAAAGCCCAATATTTTGCTTTGGGTTTGTTTTTTTGTTTGGGTTTTTTTCCTGAAAATGGGCAGTTCCCTGAATTTGTCATTTCCTACCTTGAATTGCAATGAACAATTAGAATTTGGCAATATTGTATTTGGTCAGCCATCACTCAACACAGAGCACATGTTGCCTGTAGCTGTACTGCAGGCTTCACAGTGAAACTCGTGATTGAGGCATGAGAATACTATTGTAAATTAAACAAGAATGCATAATTAATAACCAAAATAAAAGAATGAATCACATTAAGCAGTAAAAGAAGATGCAACAAACTAAACAAGGGAGCAATTTAGCTCACACAGTAGGATACACAATTGACTTCAGAAGTGATTGCAGAGACAGTTTGCCCAGTAATTATCTGCACTGACATCCATGGTAGTTTCCATTGGGTGCAGTTCAGCTCCAGTCATGCAGGGTTAGCGGAAGGATCTGGCAGGTCCCTTACAGACGGCTCTGTCAACTGTGGATCCCAATTACTGACACAGTCTCTAGACAGCAAAATTATCACATAAACAGTACCAACTCCACATGACTTCATCCCCATCTCTGTCGTTCTCCTCTGGGACAAACAGCACATCAAGACTCGATATCCCTCTACTGTTCATCCACCTTCAGTCTAGTGAAGCTACTTACACACCTGCAGGGGAGTATACACCTTCCACTTCTGCATGGCCTTCACAGCTGTTGTCTCCTCCAGTGATTCATCCATCCTTTCCTCGGCACTGCCTCTTCAGGATGGAAATCTTCTCCATTAACAAAGTTGTCCAGTTCCAGGTGCCTTAGAGCGCCACAAAGCTTACAGGGTCCCTTGCAAGGAAAGAAGAAAGTCCTGTAAACCTGAGTCACGTTACTGTCACCTGTGACAGTAAATTTATGTGATATTGGAAATTCAAAGAAAATCTTTGCACAAGACCTTCTATTTCAATGAGCTTCAAGAGTTTGGTCATTTTACAGCCATTACTCTCACCTAAGAAATGCCGGAGTTTTTTTTTTTTTTTTTTCTCCATAAGCTCTTGCAGAAATTTTTTAGTCTGTTTGGTCATTTTAGTCTAAACCAGCAAATCAGTTCTGTGAATATTTTCACACTTCGTGTAAAGAAGATGAAAGATTCGTTTTAATGGATATTTTTTCTTCAGAAAAACAGTTTCCGCAGCAGAAGGGCAGCTGAGCCAGCCCGGCTCCCCGGCCCCGCGGTCTGTGGCAGCAGTTCCGACCCTTTTACCGTGCCAGGCCCAACGCCCGGTCCCGCACGGCAGCGGGGCAGCCACTCGGTGCCACCGCCCCTTGCCCCCACCAGCTTCTCTGCCTCTCCCGAAGCCCCGATGCGCCCTCTAGCCGCACCCCGCCATTCCCCGGGACCGATCGCTGTCTCTGACCTCCTACAAGGGCCCGGGGTCACCCCGCACCCGCCCGGTCCCGCACAGACATCACCTCCGAACACCAAACCGCCTCGAAGGAGGAGAGGGGACAGGAAGGACACTTCGGAGCAGCTTCTGCTTTTGGGATGTGATCGAGGACATAACCCGGAGGGACGGGCTGGCCAGTCCCTCCACGGGCACGGAACCTCCCGGGGACAGAAGGCCCGGCACGGGAGAGGGAGCGGGAGCGGTCAGGGCGGGCGGCGGGGGCCGGGACAGGACAAGCGGCAGCGCGAGGGCAGCGGCGGCGCGTCCCTGGGAGAGCCCGTCGAGCGGGTTCCGGCCCGGAGCTCCTGCGGTGGCGGCTGGGGCGGGCACCGCACCGGGGAGACCTGAGCGCCGGGACCTGCATCCCCTCGACCCCGCCTCGGACGGGGCGGGGAGGCGGGCGGGGGCCGGGACTGTCGGTGGCCGCCCCCGCCGGAGGCAGGACGGAGGGACGGGGGGCTGGGGGCGGTGGCAGCCCCGGCCCCGTGAGGAGGCGTCAGGCGTGGGAGCTCCGCTCGCACCCGGTCCCGGCTCCGTATAAATGGGGGGAGGCGGCGGCGGCGGCGGCAGCTCTTCGCCCAGACGGAGCCGGAGCCGGCCCGCACCGGAGGCAGGGGCAGGGGAAGGGGCAGCGGCAGCGGCAGCACCGGCAGCGGCAGCACCGGCAGCGGCAGCACCGGCAGCACCGGCGGCAGCGGCAGGATGGGCGGCGGCGGCCCGCGGCGGCCCGGGGCTCTGCCGCTGCTGGTGCTGGCGCTGCTGGCGGCGCAGGGCGCGGCGGCCCCGCTGCAGCCCGGCGGTTCCCCCGCGCTCACCAAGATCTACCCCCGCGGCAGCCACTGGGCTGTGGGTAAGTCCCGCATCGACCCTCCCGCCGCCTTCCTCGGCCCGACGGCGCTCGGCCGGCTCCCGCACCCGCAGCTCCGTGCCCCCCGGGGACAGCGGCTCGGCGGCCTCTCGGATGACTGGGTCGGGACAGGCTGCCGTCTAGCCGGGCCTCTGGGCCGGCTGCGCTGTCCCCGCCGTCGGGGCCCTGGTGCCGGGACGGGGCGCACCGGTACCGGGACCCTGGGCACGCGGGAGCGGGGCGTGCGGAGCTGCGCCCGGTGCCGGCCGCTCCGCTCGGCTCCCCGCGCCGGTCCTGCCTGTCCCTCCAGGCGCGCCGGAGCCGACGGGGCGGTGCGGGCGCCTCCCCGGCGGCCGCTCCCCGGTCCCGGGCGGGGCAGGCAGCGGCGGGCTCCCCGGGGTCCGGCATCCCTGGTGCGAGAGCGGACCGGCCGCCGCACACAGCCCGGCGGACCCCTCCCGTCCCCGGGCATCGGGTGCGGAGCAGCGCCGCCGCGGAAGCACTCTGCGTCCCGCACCGCCCGCGGTCCCCGTCCCAGCATCCGCACCGGTGCGGGACAGAGCATGCTGTCCCTGCTGTCCTGGGCGTGGCCATTTGCTGAGGATGTTCCCGCCGCTGCGGGAGTGTACGGGACCCCGGACCCACGCCCAAAGGCAGCCGGGCGGGACCCGGGAGTTCCCCAGCACTCAGCACCCCTCCAGCACCTCGGGTGCTGCCTCTCACCCTCCCCTCCCGGCAGCCGCCGTTGCAGCCCGCAGCCAGCTCAGACGTCGTTGTGCTGACAATAAAGTAGCGTGAACGTATCAAAAGTGCGGCCAGTTCAGCTCCGAGAAGGGCGCTGGGACGGGCTCACACCAGAGTTCCCACATCTCCTGTCGAGGCAGGGAAGGTCTAAAACCTGCAGCTTCTCCAGCCGCTTCTGACTCCAGCACATCCCACCCTGGTGCCTCCCCTCGCTCCAGGGAAAGTGCTTGGTTATCTCTGGCCCGTTCTCAGCAACGTTTTCTCTGACAATGGAGCATAGGAGACAGAGGAAATGAATTGCGTGTGACACCGTGACAAAATCTCCCGTCCCAGTTGTGCTTCAACTTTGATATCATCTAGCCCCTTCCCTTCCCTCCACACTACACAATAGCAGCGTCCAGCTGCTGTCTGAACAGTCACATCTATAGCTGTTTGGGTTAATTTCCTGCTACTCTCATTGTTGTTACAGGACATTTAATGGGGAAAAAGAGCACTGGAGATTTTCCTTATGTTTATGAAGAAGAAAACAAGACACCGTTTTCAGCATTGCCTGAAAATATCAAACAGTTGGAAGACTATCTGCAGTGGGAAGAAATCTCAAAATATTTGCTACGACTGCTGGAAGGGAATGAAAATAAAAGTGCTCACTTTTTAAAAGGAGGGCTTCCCTGGTACAGCAGGAGCACCTGGGAGACAGATGACAATAACAGTTGGAAAGATGTAAGTAAGATAAAACCTGTAAAAACACTCCATGTGTTCAAATTTCATTTTACAGTGACATATCAGCTTCCTCTCACTTGTGGATTGTCCAGAAGAGTAGCCAAACTGCATCTCATACACTAGTCGTTCAGAAAAGTAAGACTCTGCTCTTGATTGCAGGTTGTCACTCCAAGACTGTAATTTTTATGAATTAATTTGCTACTGGGCATAAACTCAGCAAGAATTAAGCCGATTTTAGTCTCTGGATTCCCTTCAAGTTGCTTGGTCCCTCCATTCTTTTATTTTCTAGCACTTCATGCTCAGATGGCCACATCAGCACCAAGTTCTGTATTCACCCAGCAAAAACAAGCCAGTGTGAAAAGCAGGGTGACTGCTGAGGGCAGGAGGAAGGCAAAGCGCATTGTGTATAAAGCTGCACCACGGTGACTGTCCCTCGGTCGCCGTTCTGGCTGTCGTTGTCTTGTCTGGCTTGTGAGGGACCGTGACCAATGGATAGAGCAACTGGGTTCGAGAGGTTCCTCTGGTGCCAGCTTTGTCTTTGCCTCCTGCAAGTCTTTCCCCCCAGCTGATGGTGCTGGCCACTGCTGTGGTCACTTGTGGTCTTGCAGAATTATTCTGTGGCTACTGATAAGCTATGTTGTGTGCCTAGGACCCACCTCTTCTTCCCTCAAGTTAATGTGCTTATTAGCACAGTTTCACAAGATAACAAGGCTTTGGAGCAGATTCACCCCTATTCTTTGGGAAAATCCTATAAAATACACTGGGTAGGATGTCAGTGAGGTTTTACAGACTCATCAGGGTCCACGTGACAGAATGTAAACTGCAGGATTTACTAGAAAACTTCCTTATAATGTGTCAGGTACAGTAATAGTGATAGAGCTGCAGAACTGTTTTGAGTGACATTGAAACAGAATAAAAAGATGAATACGCCCCCTTGTAGCCATTAATGAGAAGATTTTTTTTTCTTTCCATATTCTTCTGTAATATGATGTAATTGATATTCCTGGGCTAACTTCAGCCCAGTCTCCCTCCTGAAATCCTGGAGCAGTGAAGCCAGTGAATACTTTGATTTTGACTTGAATATGGGCAAAAAATTACCCATCCAGTTAGGCCACAATTTAAGTCTCTTACACTGCTCGTATGAACACTGTCCATAGGCTTCTTTCTGGCTATGGCTTTATGATAGTGATGCTTATAACTGTGATTAATACTACCCAAGAAGAAAACTATTTATCTCATCTTCAGCTCTACAGTGTGCAGCTTTGTAATCAAATTAGATGAACAAATTCCATTATGCTATGTAAAGAGGGAAATATTTTGACCTCTGAAAGTATCTGGTAATAAATCATACGAAGGCTGAAAGTTGCCTCCAGTAAGTTGAATCATATCCATATGTGTGTACTTTTACCCTAAAGTCATATACACATTTTTGTGGTCAGACATTGAACATAGACATGGAATAAGGAGATTATTGCCTTAAATATTTGGATTTATCCAATGATTAGTAAAAAAATAATTTTTTCATGTGACTAAGATATATGACAACTTGCAGAACCTCATTTTGCCATAGAACCTTTGATTTCCAGCATTCAACAGTTACTCTGTCTCCATCATGAAGTAAAACATAATAATGAAAGTAGTGTGCAACCTGTGCTTTCCTACTGTTGGACACAAATACCTGATTATACACAGCCTAGATAAGATACAAGGTGGTGTTTTTCCTTTGGCTTCCGCAAGCAAAAACCCAGCACCTGGAAGTTACCCTATGTATCTTTTTGAGATCTGCCTTCTCAATGAAGAAGACCTGAACATTGAAAGGGACACACTTTACGTTTTTGAGGGTTGTGATAGTTACCTAAACATTTAAATAATTATAATTGTTATTTTTAATAAAGCAGGCCTTGTTTATTTATAAAGGTGGAATTTTAGTATACGTATGAAACATGTACATAGTGAAACAAGAGCATAAATGACCTTTGGATTTTGATTCTGTAGATTTTTCTGGATGTGAGGGGTTCCATGTTGCACAAACTTTGGTAAGACAACACCTTCATTTAAGGTGCTGCTGTGCCACAGCTAACAAAGGTGTCCATGCACAGGAGTGATGAATGTAGCTACCTGCCTCAGTGGAAGATGCTCAGGTAGAGTAGACTGACAGTGATGGTGCAGTGCATATGAGGAGTCTGTACTTGGCATTAAACACTTTTCCAGCCATATTGTGTTGAAATAGAAACTAATTCTAGGAGGAGCCAGATGCCATATTTAAGCAGGTTACTGCTCACTGTGAAGTGGCCTGTTTGATTGAAGTATTGAAATGTGACCAAAAAAAGGTAAACCGTGAACCCTACTGTCAGCTGATGGAATAGCTGTCCCAAGACTGTATCAGCATCGAGGGGCTGTAGTTCTCATAGACTGAGTGTGCACTTGCAGAGATGCTAATGACGAGGAGTCGATCTCTGCGTGTGCAACCCTGTGCTCCCATCTACCGAACCTAGGCGAAGACAGGTTGTGTTGGAAACAAATGTACGATGAGAACTTTATTTCATGGACTCTCTCAAATTTAGCTGATTTAATTTAAAATTTGAATTTTAAATTTAAGATTAGAAATCCCCAAAGCTAAAGGCTACAGAAGTAAATACAGGTACATATGTCAGGTAACTCAATTCAGGGTCTTGCTTATGAGCTCAAATTCATCCAGTGCATTATTTACCCCTAATGCTCACACTGTGCTGTACATGTCTCAAGAATAAAAAAATTCTTTCTAAAAGACTGGCCCAAAGTAGGGAAAGTGCTGTAATGCACAAATAGTTGAAAAAGACAAAGACATGAATGTATTTGTTCTGGGAATTAGGAGTAGGGTGGTGCACCTGAGTTACTTTCTTCTGTTTTCATTTAATACCAGGCAAAATAAGATCTTGTCTGCTCTTTATTCTGTGAATAAATTACAGTTACAGCAGTTAAAAATCAGAAGGGAAATCTTGCATGCAAGTTGGCCTAAGTGTGAAAGTAAGTTGGAAAATAAGCTTTAAATTGTTTCTGTGACTTGGCTTTCTAATACTAATGAGACACTATATAAATGAGATGGCAGACAGAATGATTTGGGGGAATGACTTTCCTCGTACTTTGGCAGTGGGTTATTATGCTAACCAAGACAAATGAGGTCTGTTTTGGACAGATTAGGAATGTGTTTGTTATGTGAATACACAGAGCAGATATATATGAGGCTTATTAACTTTGTGAATGACTTTTTTCAGGACCAGTCTCTACATAATATTTTTCTCTTTTTATTAGATGATGGACTATCTGCTTCAAGTTGTGAATATGAAAGAGAGCACTCCAAGCTGAAAGAAAATCTCTAAATCATTAAGAAATTGAATGCTTTCCGTAAGAGACTATATTTCACAAGCACTTGATTGTATCAGATAATCAACAAGGTCTCTTTTCTGTAAACAAGATTCCCTTTGTGTAAAATATCTAAATACACGTATTCTTGTATGTTTCAGCAATGACTGAACTCTCTACTTCATTTTCAAGGTTGCATTTTCTCACTTGAATGGCTTTGATATATATATATATATATATATATATATATATATATATATATAATTGTCATGGAAGGGTCTTCCAATTAATTATATAACTTACCTATCCAATCAGTTCATCTCTCAGTTCAAAACTACGTGACATTTTAACATTCACAATAAACTGTACTAATAAAAAGGCTGAGTTTATACTTTTGCTTGAGTTAATAAAATAGAAATTGGCTGTCCCACAGCTAGTGGAAACAGCAGGACAGTTCATTTCCCACTGAAGATCTTCTCAAATCACTCCCTGGTCAGTAATTTTTTTTCCATAGAGGGAGGCTGACGCCGCCTTCCCAAGGTCTCATGGGCCAAGTGCGGAGCGTGGGATGGACTGTGCACACAGACAGCTGGGACATCTGCTTAAAGACACTGCCGTGTGAACACCTGAAGGGAGGGTATGAAGAAGGGAGGGCCAGGCTCTTCCCAGTGCCCAGACCAGAGGCACCGGGCACCTCTGCACATCAGGACACACTTGCTCAGCGTGAGGGTGGCTAAGCACTGGCACAGGCTGCCCAGAAGGGCAGTGGAGTCTCCATCCTTGGAGAGATTATCCGGAGGTGCCCCAGTTCCCACGGTCCTCGGGGACCTGCTCGAGCAGGGGCCGGTCCCAGCGCCAGGTCCCGGACAAGGGGGTGACAGGGCCGGGCCCCGCACTGCAGCTCTGCTCGCCTCCACAAGGCGGCGTCCTCGGACCAGGGATGGGAGCCCCCGGAGCACGAGGCGGGGTGGGGCCTGGAGGGCGGCGCCTCGGGGGCGGGGCCAGGCGTGGCGTGGCCGGGGCGTCCGGTGTCTGTACTTGCACCTTTCGGTGCCTTTCGGACGCGAACGGCCGGTGCTGCCGGAGCAGCCGCAGACCGAGGTGTGGACTGACTGGTGACCAGCTGAGCTCCGTGTCCTCTCGTTAACCCGCCGCCTTCCCAGAGCTGCGGGGGCAAAGACACTGCAGGGCCCATTTGGTACAAAGTCAATAGGCTGTTAGTCTGCTACCTGCACACTTTGTCCTAGATATTCTGAGTTTCAGGGTAAATCTCAGTTACCTCAGTGGACATCCCAGCCTATGCCAGCCACAGGGAATACCCATTGTGTTTAATTGCTGTCCCAGGATTTTTATAACTAAAAAATATTTGTATTTTTCAATTTCGCCTCTCTCTTTTTGTCCCGTTTGCCACCTTGCCCAAAGACAATGCAACGTCTTGCCAGGAGTTAGGATTAACACTTCAGAAAAATCTCCCTGTTCATGTGGTGTGCCAGTCTCTCCTTCCCTCCTTCCCAGCCCTCTTTCCTCCTGGAGGAAGGGTCTGTGCAAAAAGCCATGTCAGAAAGCTCATGCACCTGCTGGGTTCTGCCATCAAGTGGTTGGATTTTGGCTCAGTGCAGGGACAGACTGGGACAACTGTACCTAAGTGCTTTGCCAGGACACCCAGAAGGAAAGCTGCTCAGAACGACAATAGCTAGGAGGAAGCCCTAGAGGAGCAGGAGGAGCAGGAGATGGCTCTTTCTGGGTCAGAGTGGAAGGCAGGCTCTCAGGTACCCAGCCAGGTACCAATTACCCACGTTACACATCATGTGCAGCAGCTCAACCCACGCTATGTATCCTCAGGGACACTGGTCCATCCCGGGAAAGCTTTGCTCACACATCTGAATCAACCTTCCCCTGCCTACCCATGGCAGTGATGAAGGTAGAGTGGAGGTAGGAGAGGCACCACAAAAAGGCACTTGGGAAGCTTGTTTTAATCTTTGTGTGGCCAAAGTCACTGGAGCGAATACGTGTGTGTGTTGTACACCCAAGAAATAAAACAGAAGAAGCCTGGCCCAGAAGCCAAAGCACAATCTGAAGGCTCCAGGGATGTTTGTACAGACTCCAGGTGGGATGCTAAGCACAGGCATGTCTGACCTACCTGTGCTGGTCAGCAGCTGGAACATCATCCTCTGTGTTTACCCCAACACTGCCTTCTGTATCAGTGGGCAAAGCTTCAGTTCTTATCTCCTCTTGCCTCCATCCAAATTACTGCTCCCTCCATTTAAACTCATTTGCCTAGCTGACCTTAATTTAATTTCTACATAGAATCAAACATTTCAGCGCTGATTTCACAGTTCTTAGTGGGGCAGAAATGTCATATGACAGAGGGATGACTGCCAAATGTCAGACAACTTTCACATCGTGCATTGGCAGAACACCGAGATGCTCAGAGAGAGGAGACACAACATTAATTCTACCAGAAAAACTGGTAATGTTATCAGTGACCAGCATCCCGGTCTAACCAGGTTTTTGTTCTGTCTTCTGTTTGGTTTATTCCACCATTTTCTCCTGTGATAGGATTTTTTAAATGGGCACACTGTGGTTGACAAACTACTAACAGAAGGTGATAAAGTCCTAAAGGTTATAATCCTGTGGCATCAGTGACACAGGAAGATGCAGACTGCATAGAAGAAAGAACCTGAGTGTCCAGCCCCAAAACACTGTAGCGGAAGGGAAACCCCTTGAATTAATGCCTGTTAGAACTGGACTTCATAGGATGTCCCAACAGACTGAACTGAAGAAAGGTGTAGCCAGGAGCTTTGAACAGAAATTTGAGATTTTTTTCAATAGTAAGTAACTAAATTCAAGTTCTTGCTTGAAATCCCTGTCAACTCAAGCATATACAACTTGTCTTGCCTCCCATGCCCAGCAAGGCTAGGCCCTCCTCACTCCCCATTCGCCCTGTGTTGAGAAGGGAGGTGCGATACCCCAGGAGCAGGGATCTGTGCCCACCGAAGGGTAGCAAGGGTTCATCTCCACTTAGCAATCCCTCCCAGGAGTCTGTTGGGGCAGCCCTCGCCAACTGCCCCATGTTCAGGACACTGAGCAAAGACCAAGTTACTCTTGGGAAAACTCTAAGAAGTATTTACAGCTTCACCTGCCAAAGCCCACATGCTTCCATGAGTAGCTGCAACCACTGCCAAACCCTGTTTTACAAGTCCACCTCTCCCCAAAAGTGGTACAACATGGTTAACATAACAACATTCATCACCTGCAACTGTCTCATTGCAAAGGAGTAAATTTCTTAATATTTTCACTGGCAGTCTTTTCTCAGTATTATTCTTCCTTAGAACTTCAGATGTTGCAGAGAAGTCAAACAGACACACTAAAAATACTATCCTGTTAATACAGTTTAAGCAAAAGAAGAAATAGATCACTCGGAAAAGGCCAGGCTAATAGCCTTAGCAAAGTTAGAGTAAAGAAGTGGTTAAGGATCTAGATGATTTAATCCAGTTTTAAGAAAAGGTTTTACAGTGAGCAATTAGATGCTGTTTAAGGAATTAATCACTAATGGGTCATTAACTCTGACTGCTATTGTACAGTTAACAAGCCGAGGCAGGATTATTAGACTCAGCACCCAATTAAGAAGGAGAAGATATTTACAACAAAATGAACAAATGAGCTTTTAAAATGGAATGGGACAATTTGAAAGAAAGTGTAGGAACACAAAAAACTAGAAAGGCTACAAGAGAGATATGAGTTTGTATATGCCTCTGTCCCTTTATTTGTTTGAAAATATTTAACAGCTTTGCCCACTGATGTTAAATAGCTATTTTTCAGCAATAAACTCATAGCTTTCCTTGAAGGACATGACTGCACAGTTTATCCATTAGAGTTCACATGTGCAATGCATAACGAAAGACCTGCTTAATATGTCAATAAAAGAACAATCGCCATAGCTTGACATAATCTTCCATTTTTTTGCTCACAGGTGTTGGAACAGGAGCTTAATAAAAGTTAACTGGTGTCTTCAGCTGCTATTTCTGCTGTCTTGTCATTGTGGTTTTATCTACTGTTAGTCTTTGACTATCTCAAGTAACCAAGTGTCGGTGCTGGTTACAGTGCTGGGTCAAAAAGTCAGGGGGTATTCCCAATGGCTTCGTGGGATGCATAACTGGAGGCAGTAAAAATTCTTTTAACAACAGGGAGGGACGGTAGTAGTGTCAGAATGTGGAAAAGCACTGCTGAAATCTTGGGGAGTCGCTTGTTAATCATGAGCAATAAGCACAGGTAAGAGCTTTTGGGCAGCAGTTAATACGCTCACGTGCAGGAGGATTTTCAGTGTCAGAGCTGCAGCTGGACTGCAGCCAAGTAATGACAAGTGGGATTGTTCCTGCCCCCGAGGAGGAAGAGTGTGCAGAGCCTGTGCAGTCATTTATTAGCGTGTGCCCATTACTGACGCAGCCCAGGGTGCGCAGGCACTTCTCGAGCGCACCAAGAGACATCCTTCCCTTGTAGCCACCAGAGAGGTGCCTTCCTGCAAGCCCAGAGACCTTGGTGATGCAAACAAAGCTTTCTGTCAAAGGACTGCTGGAATGAAACCTAAAAACTGGAGCAATACAGTTTTTTGTTCTCCTCTCCCCCTGGAAGTTTACTCAGACCTCCTTACTACAAGTTAGCAAAATGTTTCCCTGGTTCCAACAGCGACAGCACTTTCTTTGCCAAGGAAGCAAAGAGCAGAGTGCTGGGGAGGCTGGGTACCACCACGGACACACAGCAGCACTGACAGGTCCAGAGTCCAACAGGAGGGTCCCGCCCAAGCAGGGCTACAACCACCCTGAATTCAGTGAGGACCACTCACTCCACCCCCCTGGACCAGCACATCTCAGGGAAGGGAAGCCTGGGGTCCTGGGCACACTGTGTGCTCTAGTCCAGAGAGGCAGGCTGGAGATCTCCAGGGAGGCTGGGAGAGAGGAAAAGGTGTTTCAAAATAGAGGGATTCCCATTATTATCTGTAAAACAAGCTCCCCAAACAATAGATAGGAGCTGCTGTGGAGAAGGCTGTGAAGGGATGTTTAGAAACTGCTGTCTAAGGTTAAAAAGCTCTCTGAAGTGAAGCTGAGCAAAGCTGACATACTTGTTTCTGACAGGGCTCTTAAAAGATATGCACAGATTGTGAAAATATAATTAGACGCCAGCCTTTGTCTGGCCACAACGAGTGGGAAATGGTGAAAGAAGAGGTCTCCCAGTCTGCATTGAATCATTCCCAGGACACAATGAGGGCACTTGTGCATCCTTCTCTCTTCCCTAATGAGAAACGTTAATTGCCACAACCTCCAGAGCGTGTAGAGCACCCCGTGCCCAGCGGAGGAGAAGGGCTGTTTCACTACCGCTTCTCAGCCCCCTTACAGGCAGTAACGGAGATAATGTAAAATAAAGATGCCGCAGTTTTAGTTTTGGGAGCTTGGCGATGGGCACTGGGTGGGCGGGGGCCTCTGGGGGCTGCACCAGGCAGCCCCTGCTGACAGCTCCAGCCCCCCACCCAGTGCCCTGTCATCTCCCGCCTTTCTCCCCGCGCAGGCGGCTGGGATGCCAGGGCACAAGCCCTGCAGCGCCTGCCAGTCCCCTTCTCCCAGGAGGCAGCCAGGGCCAGGGGACTGGCACCGACCCCGGCCTGCTGAGGCACGGTGGGCAAAGCCCATCTGAAGCCCGGGCTGTCCCAGGAGGGCAGCTATGCGACTGGCCCATGGACTGACTCATGGGCCCTCCTTGCCGTGCTGCAGCCCCCAGCTCCCTGCGCACACAGCCAGGTCGGGCAGCGTTCTGCTCGAGGTGGAGGGATGAGGGCCCAGGGCCAGGCCTGTCCCACTGTCCTGTGCATCACAGGCAGCGGAGGGTCCGTCCCGAGCAGCCCATGCACGTTGCACAGCCTTCATGCAGGTCGTGGCATTTAACGGTGCAAGAGCAGAAAACCCTCCCCAGGTAACGCAGGTGTCGGCTCCCAGCCACCTCACACAGCTCTTTGCTCTACTGCAGCTTTTATTGCAACTAAAGCATCCAGCTGAGGAGAAAGAGCAAAAGAGACTTTTTTTCTTCCTAAGCTATGATCAGGCCCCTAACTCTGCAGAGCATGTGGAAAAGGGAATTAAAAGGACCACAAAATACAAAGCAAGTCAAGGCGTGGGGGAAAGGCTGGTGCAAGGTACAGCCCTGCCTCGCCTGGCTGTCCAGGGGAGCCAGAGCAAAGCAAGGACATCTCTTGGTCACCTCAGGACTGGCCTTCCCTGCGGGTTTCTCCCAGGTGCTGAGGAGGGAGTTCAGATTGTCTGCCAGGGTTTGCCGATGGACTGGATGTGCTCCTTGGCCTTCATCCGCAAGGCGGCAATGCTGGTGTTGCGCGGGTCTGCCTCGTCCAAGGGAAACTTGTCCACAAAGGTGGCCCCGCACTGGTAAGGCGGTGGTGGCCCCATGGCTCCCAGGGGCTGCAGCGCATGGGTCACTGCTGGAGAGTTCAGGAAGGGCGGTGGCGTGTAGCTGCTGGGCAGGCTCTGCGGAGAGGCCACGAAGCCAGGCAGGGTCTGCAGGGCCGTGCTGCTGGGCACCGGCGGGCTGAGCCACGTCTCCAGGGGCAGGTTGCTGCTGAGAGGACCCATTGGCGTTGATTGCGGTGAGCGGTTGAAGGAGAGGATGGGTGAGTCCTGCAGCTTCATGGAGGTCACCTCCAGCTTCTCCTGCCGCCTCCACTTGGCCCGTCTGTTCTGAAACCAGACCTGCAAGCAGAGCCGGGTGAGCCGGGCCAGGGCAGCACGGCAGCACTGCTGCCCATGGAGGGCAGAGGCTTTCCCTGGGTTGCAGAAAAGGCTCTCCCCGGTTCAGAGGCTCTCCCCAGTGCCGGGGCTCTCACTGGGGTGCAGAAGAGGCTCTCCCCGGTGCCAGGGCTCTCCCCAGTGCAGGGGCTCTCCCCGGCGCAGAGGAGGCTCTCCCCGGCTCAGAGGCTCTCCCCGGTGCAGAGAGGGCTCTCCCCGGTGCAGCGGCGCACACGAAATGGAGCCCGTTAGACACGACGGAGCAACAGAGGCCGAGCCGAGCCTGGGAAGGAGCAGGTTCCGCCGTTTCCCTCGCGGGCTCGGCAGCCCCGCGCTCGGGGAGAGCAGCGCGGCGGCGGTGCCGGCCCGCCCTGCCCGGCCCCCGCCACCCGCCGCTGCGCACGGCGGCTCCGGCTGCCCCGGGCCGGCACACGCCTCTCAAAGGGCAGCGGCGCTGGCGACGCGGACAGCGGCCGGGCCGGGTGGAGCGGTCGGGGTGGGCGGAGAGGCCGGGCCGCGGCCCGACCTCACGGCTGCCGAACGGGAAACGGCCCCGGGCTGCGCAGTGTCCCGCCGGCTGGGACGGGGCCGCCGCGTCGGGCCGTGCGGACAGCGCCTGCCTCAGACGCTCCCGGCGCTCCGGCCGTGCCCCGTGGGGCCGCGCACCGGCCGGGGACAGAGGTGCCGGGCTGGGCTGGGTTGACGGGCACACGCTGCTCCGGTCACCGGGAGCGCGGAGCTGCGCCGGGGCGGGCCGGGCCGGTCTGTCCTGCGCGGGGGCTGCTGGAGCGTAGGGCCGGCGGGGTGGGCGTTACCTGGACGCGGACCTCGGGCAGGTTGACCTTCATGGCCAGCTCCTCGCGGCTGTACACGTCGGGGTAGTGGGATTTTTCGAAGGCGCGCTCCAGCTCGTGCAACTGGTAGGTGGTGAAGGTGGTGCGGTTCCGCCGGTGCTTCTTCTTGGGCTGCTCCTCGTCCGACGGCTTCCCCTGGCCGCTGCTTCCGGCGGGCAGCTCGGGGCTGGCGCTGCCGGGGCAGTGCGGCTCTGCGAGGAGAAGGCAGCGGGTCAGCGGGAGGGCGATCTCCCCGCTGGGCCCGCCCGAAGCCGCGGAACACAGGCTCCCTCCCGCCCGCCTCCCTCACCTCGGAAGCGCTGGGAGCGGCCCGGGGGCTCGGCCGGCGGCGGCTCCGCGGGCCCTTTGGGGAGGCAGTGGCGGGGGCCGCGCCCGTCCGCCTCCCTGGCGCTGCCGTCGGGCGGGAAGGGGCCCAGCAGCCCGTCCTCCTTGGGGAAGCCCAGGATGGCCTCGATGCTGTGCAGCCTCGACGGGTTCCCCCCGGGGCTCCGCGCCGCCTGGGCGGACAGCGAGAAGGCGCCCTCGGCCATGGCGAGCGGGGCGCCGGGCGGGTGCATGGGGTGGCCGGCGCTGCGGTCCCGCCCGGCCCCGGGGCGGCGCAGGCAGCTCTGGTCCGGCGGCGGCCGAAGGGCTGGCCTCCTTGGGGCGGGGGAGGAGTGCTGGGGGGCGGTGGGCGAGGGGGAAGGCGAGGCCCCGGCGCCGCTGTGGCATGGCGGGGGGGCAGGGCAGCCCCGGGGCCTCGCCGGCAGCCCCCGCCGCCCACCCCCGCCCCCTCTCCGCCCCGCCCAGCCCCGCCCCACCGGCCCGGCTCCGGTCCCGGACGGCGGCGGACGATGCCATCAGGGGCCTTCCAGACGGGGCGGGCCGGCTCCGGCTTCTGCCAGCGGATGTCCCGGTCCGGGCCCCCCGCTGAGCCCCGCAGCCACAGCCCCGCGGGCGCTGTCCGAGCCCAGCGCCGTAGGAAGTCGTCGTGGGACAAGGGCTGCCGGTGCACCGGGCGCGGGGGCAGCGGGCAGTGTCCCGGCCGGCGGGAGTCGCGGGAGCCGCTGCCGGGAGAGCGGCGGCCAGGCCCGGGGAAGGGCGCTCCGAGGAGCGGGGCGGGGCGGGAGCCCTGGGCACCTGGGCCAGAGGACGGAGGGGGCCCGGCTGAGAGCCCCGCGCTGTGCGGCGGGCTCTCCGGGCTTGGCAGCTTCGTCCTGCCTCCGTCCCAGCCATTTCTGCAGTGCCTGGGTGTCAGAGGCAGCCTGGGGACCGGGGAGTGCGAGAGGATCCGTGAGGTGCTGAAGGATGCAGTGGCACCGCTCCGTGTCAGACCCACGGGGTGAAAAGCTCTTGGGGTAAGAGCTGATGCTCTGGTCCCCTGTCGCGATACATGCCCCGCACCTGGCTGCCTTCAAAGACGGGCTCAGACCCGGGTGGAAGTGTGTGCGGGCTTCTGGTGGCGATGGACTCTGGAGACATCTGAAGAAGGTGGGCTCAGGCTTTCAGCCTTAGGCAGTATTTCTGAGGAAATGTTCCAAGGTGTTGGTGTAGGACAGACCCTGTGAGAAGAGCTGATGCTGTGGCCCTGTCCCCCACAGCATGAGAGTGGCTGGGAGGCTGGAGGGAGGGCATGGCTTCAGGGGAGATCTACAAAGTGCTTTTGGACGTAAAGCAGAGCCAAATCCTGCACCTTGCTTTGTACTTGGCTTGGTGGAAGACATGGACTCAGCACAGTACTAACCAGGCAATGCCATCATGTCACCAGCTTCCAGCATACTCCTTCCTGCATCAATATTTTTCCTGCTTTTCTCTTTCAGTCACTTTATTATTTTTTATGCTTGCACTTGCCAGCTCCTCTGTGGCACCAGCCGTCTTTTGTCCCAGCTGGCTTAAGTGGCAAACACAGTAACATCCACAGAGGCTTTCAGCCTGCACTTAGCTTTGAAGATACTTCTATTTCAAGCCTGAGGAGAGTGCATGTGAGTGCAAAACACTACTGCTTCTTGCAGGTATCTTAGCTAGTGTAATAAAAGGTATGACCTCTCTCAACAAATCTTAATTTTTCCTCCCTGCCCCAACACGATGCAGTTTGTGTAGATTTTTCCAGAGGTATCACTTCAAAACAAAGGTTGGCAGTGCTTGTCTCTGCCAGTGTCCACACCTTTTTAAGGTTTATGGCCTGATGTCCCAAAGTTAGTTCTCTTTAGAAGTGCTCAGCTTTTCCTACTAGCTCCAGGTGAGGTTTGCCTTCGCTGACTGCTTCTTTGGGGGGCAGGGGGGGAGTTGGGGCCAAAAGAACTCAGCAGTCCTTTGGCAAAGAGGGAAGAGGCCAACAGAAGAGACAAGAAAAGGTTAGTGTGGCTTTTGTGCACAATATAAAAAGCCAAGTCAATACCGTTGTAGGGGCATTGGAGGGTACTCAAAGCAATCAGCCAGGGGCCATTGTGTTCCTTTAATCTACATGTGTATTTCCCAAGAACTCTATTAGTGAAGATGAATGAATGTGCAATGTCCCTAATTTCTTCTAATTTGGAGCTGGGTTTTTACAGCAGTCACAACCGGCCCAAAACATGCCTGTCCCCCCAGAAGCCCTGCGCAAAGGGAATGGTTTTTGATTGTTGTAACAAAAAAAAATATAGCAAGGTGAGACAAAGGAGCAAAACCCTTTAGCCAGACTTTGTTCTGACAGTAAGTGCCATAAAGGGCATTGGGTCCTGGCACAGATGCTGCTTTTAGGGCAGCTGTCAAAGTTGTCAAATACAGGGACAACACTCAGTTTTTTTGCTGTTGATCGCAATGAAAATATATAGCAAAAAACCTTCCACCCCTAAAGCAGGGTACACATCCCACACAGAACATGGGGGACCTTGCTCCTTAATAGAGAAGGTTCCTCTTTCCTCAGCAGTAGCTTATTACAGTTGCATTTGCTGTATGAAACTGTTTTTGTCACTGAAGTATCCTTCTTGCAGGGGAGTGGAGTTGTCGGAAGAGGAAGCAACTCCCTTGGTCACAATCTGTAAAAATGTTAAAAAAACCCCCCAAACCCAACCCTGTAGCAGAGCAGTGAGCAGCACTGCTGACTCTTCCAGCTTCAGAGCTGTCTTGTCTCTCTTGCCGTGGTGCCCTGACACTCACATGAGGCATCGCACTGTTCTGGGGAGGGAGAAAATCCAGCGGTTCCTCTGATAATCAGAGACTAACACAGGGAGTTAAGGACGGCAGAGAAAGGTGACTGTCTGAACGTTTCCCTTAGGCTCTAATGTATGGGCTGTTAGCTAAATCCCCTGATGATACAGAGTTCCCCCCGGTTGTAATGTCATGAAGCCTCAGAAATTGATACTGTGGTAGATTAGAGAGCTTCACAAAGACCATTTACCTTTGGAAAGTCACAGGGGCAATGAGGATCAAATTTGAGAATATTCATTAGGGAATGAAATAGGTGAGATTCGTTACTAGCCTTTCCAAAAGACAACCCCCATTCCATCACCTTTTTTAGGTTTTTTGCAATGCATTATTACAATGATTATTGCTGAAATTATATTTAGAAGCTGACAAAAGTTCTCAAGATGGACAACCTCTAAAGCACAGCTGCCTGTTGTGGCTCCTTCCTGTGCATGCACAGCCAAGACTAAAAGGGAATAGTTTTGATCCTGTTGGTGCTGTTGAGACATACATATGGGATGTGAATACAATGAAATCGGCACCATAAAACGCCACAGATTCTTGCTTCCTTTCCTCCTGTCTTTTCTTCATGTCAAGCTGAAATAATTACTGCCTTGCAGAGCAGACATTTGAAGCTGAAGTCACTCTGCAGGTGGGACATCACTCTCCAGACCAGTGACGTGCAGCAGGGAGCACCTCCCTGAAACATAAATGGGACTTTCAAGGTCAGACAGCAAATTGACAAGGTGTTGACAGGCAAGGAAAAGGGGGAAATACCCAGCAGGAACCTGTACCGTGCTACAGTTTGCATACTCTGTATCGTCCAACAGGTTGTTAAAAACTGAAAAAAAACTGGCTTTGCTTTTTTTCTCCCTAGAAGTTCCTAAGTGTGCAATTTAAGAACCTTCATGAAAGCATGATGTGTAAGGAAACTACTTCCTCCTCCCATCACTGCATCACTTGTGCCTTGACAGCCACCTCCTGCTTTTTTCTGGTGAGATTTTTCTTTCTCTGCCCCTTCGAGAGTGGTTGTGTTCCCTCCACCACTTACAAGGTGCTTGGTGGCAGGCAGGATTCCCGCAGATTGCGCTGAGCAGGCCCCCTGTGCAGCACAGTGCCCGAGCCCCCGTGGAGCCTGCTGCCCCGGTCCCCATCCTGGCGGTGGGTACAGAATCAGCCGGGGCTGTGCTGGGAGCGGGGCAGCCCTTACTGGGAGGTGAGCAGCATGGACCTGCTGCCAGTGCTCTGACATTTAGGCTCAGCACGCTCAGCTGTCCCTCCGGAGGGAGGGAGTGGAGGTTCATGCTCTAAGACTGTATTAATGCAATCCTTCTTTACTTGTTTTCCAATTAGCCTAATTGAATTCGTATTGCTTAAAAGTGGGCACTAGAGACATTTATCTTGATGGGATGACAGCCTTGAGCTCCAGCGATCCTATTAACTGTAAGAACCCAAATCCCAGGTAGGGTCTGTCCAGCAGTAGCTCCCATGTGACCTGATGCTTTAATCTGCTCCTCTCCTGTGTGGTGCACACACACACACAGACACACACACACAGACATGTGCACGTAGATGCACACACGTGCATGGACATACCTACGTGTGCGTTTGTGCACTCATAGGCGCACAAGTGTGTCCCCCGGCACACACACCAGCACACGTACATGCACACGTATGCAGTGGCTGCCTCTTGAGGTTCCAGCAGCCTTAGGAGAAAGGCTGTTTAGTGCAAGACATTAGAGACCGTGGAGAAAGACCTTCTTTCCTTTTTCTTAAGATTTGGAATGAGTGTGCTGCCTGTCTGCCTGCCCGCTCGGCTCCAGGCTCCCCTGTGACCCATCCCCAGGGCTCAGCACCTAGAGAGCCGTGTGCCTGGTGACATGTACCTCATGTGGCCCTGTCACCTCCTACCCGCGTGTCTCCCCAGGCCTGCAGCCAGCCTCTGAGGACAGGGACAGCCAGTGCTGGGGGGATGAGCCATGCAGGTGCTGGCAGGGAGCAGGGCAGCCGCCTCCAGCGCGGTGAGGATCAGGCTCCTGCTTAGGGAAGGGCAGATCTGCAGCTGTGCTCTGACCATCATGCCACCCTGTGCAGGGGCTCTCAGGAGGATCTGGGGCAACAGTGGTGTCCCTCTGTGGTGCTGGGACCCCCTGTGCCCACCACTCCTGTGCACAACCTGATGCCAGCCCCAGGGCAGGTGCAAACCCTGGCTGCAGCACCCCAGGGAACCTCCATCTGTGCACCAGAGCTCAGGGCAGAAACCAGCACCTCCTGCAAGGCAGCCCAGCTCTGCCACTCCAGATTGAGATTTTTTAAGTCTCTAAAACCAGTGCCTAAGGCAGCCCATTTCCCTCCCAGCAGCAGATCAGCATGGCTGTGGTCAGCACCACGTCTGGGAGGGATCCCACGCTCTGGATTGGGCCAGCACACATCCCGTGCCAGCCCGCAGCCACTTCCCAGCCTTGCTCGCCTCTGTCAGCCCTGACATTTTTTTTGAATCTCATTAATCACCTGCTTGGTGATTCTGACTGTACTTTCTTCTCTGACCCTTTAAACCAAGAAAAAGCTGATCCTGTATGTGCTGACGAATTTAATCAGCTCCTTTAAATGACCAGATGCTTTCAGTAAGATTTTCAGGATGTCCCAGGCACATTTTAATTCAAAGGTCAAAAGTTTTAAGGTTGTTTACTTTGGTGTTTTATAGATAAGACAATTCAGTCTGTAAAGTGACAGAACAGTATGGAGACACCTACCAGATCTATACAAATACAGAGGGAAATGGATTGATCCTCACACACTGAAGGCTGGTTGAGTTGAGCTGGTGACTATTTTAACTACTTTATGTAAAGACCTCCTAAAAGAGCCCACTTATCTTTCCACATAGATAATGAAATTCTCTGGTGGCATTTGAGAGAAGGATCCCAAGAGACAGAAATCTGATCAGAAGTCCTGGTGGTTTTAGGCAGGGTGTTTTAGACTGAGTTAGCATTTGCTAGCTCTGATGCTTGATGAATGTGCTGAAGTAGGCCTTCTCCATTAAAGACATGACCTGTTATGATACAAGAGCAACTGACACCCTTCCCTGAATGGGCCAGGGCATCCTCTGGAAAAGGCGAGGACAGCCAGGCAGACCCTCTGCAGCAGTCAGTGTTGCTCCTCTTACAGCAGCAAGAGCTGTTGTCTGGGGCTGCCAGACAGGGTGACTGGGTCCTCTCATGGTGAGCGTGCTCAGGGAATGACTAGTGGAGGCAATAAAGGTGTTTACAAGACATGGTTTACATTGCCAGATACAAAGGCAGGTGTTTTTCCTGTACCTAATACTGGGGACATCCAGCTGTTTTCTGCAACCCTTGGTGGATCCTCCCTGTTGGTGATGGGACCTTCCAGAAAGCCGGTCCACTGGATCACCCAGTGGCTCCCAGCAAAGCGCTGTAACTCACCGGGGCTTGGCAGAGCCACCAGCATTCTGTGGGGTGGGAGGACATTACCCAACCCAGGCAGAGAGGGCTCAGTACAGAGTGGATTTCACATCTGGAGTGCATTGTAATTATACCTGTTGCACTTCACAGACCAACACCTGAGGCCAGGATGAAGGAAGAAAGAATGAGAGAGGAGAGGAGAGGAGAGGAGAGGAGAGGAGAGGAGAGGAGAGGAGAGGAGAGGAGAGGAGAGGAGAGGAGAGGAGAGGAGAGGAGAGGAGAGGAGAGGAGAGGAGAGGAGAGGAGAGGAAAAAGGGAGAAAAGAAGAGAGAAAGAGACATAAGAGTGAAAAGACACAAAAGAAAAGCAGGAGGGAGGTGAGAAGGAAAAAAGGAAGGAAAGGAGGGAAAGAGAGAAAGAAAGAAAGGAGACAAACCATACTTAGTGCATTTATTCATTTAAAATGAATATTTTTACTTGATTGGGTGGAGACAGAGAGAGAGAGACACAAACCCATAGGAAGGTGTTATATGTATTAATTTGCAGATTTCATTCACAGGCTAGCTCTTGGAGAACTTACAAAGTCCTTCATTTTATGGGATATCAGAGCCCCTTGGGAGTAGCATTGTACACATCATCCACATGCAAGGGCTGTACAGCTTTTGTGTGGGTCGTCATGCATGATGACTATTATGGCTGTGCAAGTGCAGAGACAGACTGATGCTCCCACCTGCCTTAACCGCAGGACCCTGCTCCAGGGGGCTGGTGGAGATGGCATCTGCCGGCCCCGTCACTGCTGGCCCGGGGTGCTGGGCCGGTGGCCCTGGCAGTGCTGCGAGCAGCCGTTCCCCAACCAGCCAGCTGCTCTGCATGGGGCTGCACTCCTCCGGCTGTTCGGCAGCATCAGCTCTGGGGAGCGGGAAGCAATCAGGCCAGCGCCTACTTAGGTTTTCCCCAGAAAAACCCTCTGAACAACAGCAAAGAAAATCTCACTTGGTCCTGAATCTGAAGCCACTGAACTGGACGCTGCCTGTCCCACAGACTCAGATTGAGCACTGGTGAAAGCCACGCTTTCTCTCAGTGTTTACGTGCCTGGTGTAATCTTCCAGGTGGGCCAGATGTAGCCTTGTACGGAGATAACTCCCTGATTAAATGTTAGCCTGTACAAGGTGCAGAGGGGCCACTGCTGCCACTAGACATCTGAACTGCATTTCAAGACCGAGAGGCTATGACATTAAAGCAGCCTGGAGAAGTCTGCCTTGCTGACTGACCACAGTTCGCCGATAGCTACAGGTCCTGCTTTCCTGCAAGTCCCCACTCAGTTCTTCATATGATGACATTTTTGTCCCAAGCTGTAGTTATATGCTTCACATTTTGCCTTTTGCTATATTTAGTACAGAGATGATCAAAACCCTCCCCTTTTTTTTTTAGTGTTTTGGCAGAAAATGTCAACATTTGAATACAAGGTTTGTTTCAAAATCTTTGAAACAGACATGTTTTTATTATAAATAGAGGTATTTATTTCTGAAAGCAGAATTAGATGAGTAGTTACATATATGTTACGCATCAGAAGCACAATTTTGCTAAAAAAATATGCATTGAATATAATTTTGATCACTTTGAGAAAATGGAAAAAGGCACATTTTTTCCCCAATATTAGCTTTTTTAAAGCCATTTTTTTCCATGGGGAAAAATGTTATGTTAAAAAATGAGAATCAGTTCTAACTTTGCACTAAGTAGTCACAGCATGTAAATTTTGACCCCATCCTGGGGTTTTAAAGTCTCTCTCTCTCTCTCTCTCTCTCTCTCTCTCTTGCTTTTCTATATTTACATTTAATGCTATAGAGCTAAGTGCATTCCTCTGCCTGCCCTCACTCTGCAGCCCCTGTGAGACAAGACTGAATTCACAGCCCTTGGATAGCGGTGTCTCTTACATCACAGAACATTTCTGCTCAGCAGCCTGTTTAATTTCAGTGAAGGTGGCTTGTGCCTTTTCTTTGATTGCATCCATGTCCATATTCTGGATGTTCTGCAGCTGTGCCAGGATAGAGTCCTTGTCCTCTTCCTCCACCTGATCTTCTGCCACCATCTTCTGAAGGTCTTCTGGCAAATCCACATCATCTCCAGCCATCTGTATTTGATTCTCATCCAATTCACTCTGATGATACAAAAAGCGGAAAACCAAAACAGAACATGAGAGTATTTCTGCTACTCTGGGATGTATCCACGAGTCTCTTGTTTGTTTGTTTGAGGGAGAACAGAAACACATGCACAGATTTGTTTCAGTCAAAGCTTTTAGATGCAGCTTGTGAGTTCAGAGCCTCAATCATCACCCATACAAGTGCTGAGATTTTTCAGACAGTGTCAATTCTATTTCTTTGAAGGGTTTCAGCAGTGTGAAAACCAAAGCCCTCGGTGTCATTGCCATTTTAGAAATCTTTGTTGTATGTGTTAACATGTTGATACTGCAGGACATCCACTCCAACTTATTAGTATCCACCAAAGACATGCTGCAATATGCTGCCTAGGCTGTCATCTGCTGTGCGATTTGGTTAATGAAGCAATAGCTTTAGAAAAACTGTGTGGCTACCACAGTTCATTTCTCTTCCCTGTTCACGTGTTGGTGGGTATTTTTAGGTATCAGGGCTAAACTGAAGCCTTCCTGAGGACAGATGCATTAAATTTAGGAAAGGATTACTGGGAAAAAGGTCCCCATCTACCCCAAACCATGCCTAAACTATATCTAGGTCTTTGGTTGGCATCTCTCAGTTGTGATGATGAGCTCATAATCAGAGCAGTGTTGCAGTGCTGGTAAGGGGGGTAATAGGAGGACTTAGACAACAAAAGAGAGGATAGAGGTTGGGTGCGAGTCTGAGAAAGCAAAAAGCGACAGGAGAAGGAACTGTTTAAGCAATTAAAAGGGCTGAGATGCAGTAAGCCCTACACACACTTGCTTCCTGCCTGCCCGTTGAAACGCTCTATCTGTGGGCCTACGTCAATTTTTCAAACAATGGCGATTTTGTTCACATTTTATGGTGGATTCTGATGGATCCAGAGCTCAGAAGAACAGGATATTTTGACACAGTTCACACATCAAAGATAAGCATTAATACCTCATTACATCTCAAAAATGAAGCATGACAGCAGCAAAGGCTTGATATGAATAAGCAGCAACGCTGTCAGCAGGAGGTGTTTTTGGGAGTGAGAGGGGTCTTGGGTTTGCATGAATGAATGAATGCAAGAATGAATGGAAGGATGTATATGAGCAATGTCTGTGTAGTTTCAGGCCTTAGCAAGGACAGGCAGACTGGGATGCTTGACTGCATAGCCACTATTTACTGTTACATAAATTTGCACAGCTTTATGTTTGCAATAACTGCTTCCCCTGAACCTGGTTTCTCCCTGTATCTGTTATGAAAATGTGGATAGTTGTAGCATGATCACTACTACTATGTGCATAAAAATGGGTGAGGATGTCTCTTTACCCCTTTGGCTAAGGGTTGCTGCTATCATATCTGTGGGAGCTAGAAACACTCTCCAAATTGGCAGAAGTATTCTTTATTGATTGTGTAGCAGGAAAAAAAATGTTAAGCTTTTGATCAGCAAGTGCTGGCTATTGGAGGAGTTAGCCCTTTTGAAATACTCCCAAGTAGCAGTAGAAGATGATAAAAAAAGATACTGGGTTAATTGCTGAAAAAGTCTTCCTAAGCAGACAATCACACGTGTTCTTTTCTTTAGAACTATTTATAATTTAAGACACCATCACTGCACACTACTGTGTGTTATGTGGAGAGATGTCCATACAGCACACACAAAGGCCACCTTGGTGACGCGAACAATTTTTTGTCACACTCTCGCACCAAAGCCCCCATGTCCTTCTGAGAGGTGATGCACAACAGAGTTTGGGGGTTCAACGTGTTCTCTGACCAAAGAAGAACGTATTCAGATGTAGTCTAAAGTAGTGCAGTTCTGCCCAAATCACTTGCCTCTACCCACTTGGCATTTAGCCTGTCCTTGAATAGACCTACTATGAATTTCGACAGCGTAAGGTTGCTCAACAACACACCAGGAAGCACATAAGATGTGTATGGCCTCTTCCCTCTCTTCTAAAATTTGACAGATCTGGTTCCATTACTTTGATCTGACATAGAAATGTAGAATTAAGTTTCTGATTTTATCTGTTGTGATTTTGGTTGGGGTTTTTTTGTTTGTTTGCTTTGTTTTGTCTTGTTTTGTTTTACATCTGGTGGAAATAGGTTAAGGCATGATTTCTCACAAGGAGACACCAGCAGATTTTCCCACAGGATGTTCTTAAAGTCAGGCTAATGCTGCAAGTATCCAAACACACAGGGAGCCTGCAGCTCCAAGCACTCACTTCTGAAAGGCAGGATCAGAACTGTGGTGTTGGAAATACATCACGTCTGTTAGTTTCAGGCAGCAGCTCACCATCAGAGTGTGAGATGGGCTTGCAGATCCCTGTTGTCCCAGCATCCACACGTGGGGACTGTCACTTGCCCAAGGCCAGACGTGGCACTACCCTGCATCAGAATACACTCAGGTCGGACTACAGAGAGCACCCAGCACAGCAGACCTCATGGACGGGACAGCTGGGGCCATGGGCTCTACCAAACCCACACAGAAAGGCTCTCTGGACCCTGGCAAACCTGCACTGGATGGGATGGCCTCTATCCTGATGACTTTAATCTCCATAGTCTTCAGGTCTCTGTAAATGTTCAGCCACCCTTTTAGCATCCCTGAGAATATAGAAGCAACATCTATTCTAGTAAATTAAATATGCCTGCCACTGGTCTCTTGCCCCGAGGCCAGTTGGCCTGGAACAAGCCACTACGATGCTGTTGAACTCTCTCGACCTACTAAACAGGGTGGTCCCATCTCACTGCCTCTTGGGAATGCCTGTCCTAACTCCCAAACTGGCCCTGGGAACTGCCTGGGAGAGCGCCCAGGCCAAAACTGGGTCAGACACGATGCTGACAATTCAACAGCACAGGCAGCAGAGTCCTAGCGCCTGGTGATATTCTTTGAGCCTGATGGTGCAGACTCAGTCAGGTTTGATCCATTTTATTAGCACAGAGTTCTTTATACCTGCGTGATACGCAGGTGTAAGCAGAAAACAGACAGTCTAAACCTCTGTTTAGATGAAGTCTGATTGTAAACAAAAGCGATCAAAGCTCACAGACTAATCCACAGGGGAGCCAATCTGTTTTCCAGCATCACTGTGTGATGCACCGCTTTCCTTATGTCTAACTTATCCTGTCAGAAAATTGACCTGTGCTTACGCGCAGACGGCCTTAGGCAGGTGAATCCAGAGCTGACCCTGTGATTCGTCACCTGCAATGCACCAGTTGGGTACAAAATCAGAGCCCACCTTGCCTTGACCTGCAAGTGGGATTTTTGGTAAGCACTACAGCAGCCCCACGCTGACCTGTGGCATCTTGAGGGCTGCAGGCAGCTCACAGTTGGCTACAAGGAGCCACAGGTTGGAACCAGCAGCTTTCCTCCCACCAACACCCTCTCGTGCCGCCCCTGCAGAGGGGTTGCAGGCTGGAGCACAGGGAAGGTGTGTGGAGGCTGCTGGACTCCCCAGCTGGCCGGCCCTGGAGGAACCGCCACATCATCACCCAAGTGGCTTCAACAAGCAGCTCCTTATCCCCGGGGCCCTGAAACCCCACTCCAGCTCGTGTCAGGCCCCCAGTCCTGCCCTAAGCCACGTCAGGGCTGTGCCCCTGCTGAGCCTGCTCAGCCTGCCTTGCCGACTGGGTCTCCAGGATGGACCACGCTTTTCCTTCCCCGCTGGTCACCAAGCTGCCGCTGGCGCCTGCCCCAGCCCCAGCTCTGCCCACGGCGGCCGGGCCTGCGGGGCCATGCTGGTGGGCAAGGGCACTCCTTGTGCCGGGGTCCCCCATCACCCCGGCTTGGACCCTCTTGGGGAGCAATCCCGATCCCGCTGCTGCCTGACATCCACACTGCGACTCCATTTTCCCACAGCTGATCCACAGCTGTTTCACTCTGGCCTATTACGAAAACATTTAGATCAGCAAAAGAATTCTTCAAACTTAGCAAATACTTGGTTTTAGACACTTCTTTAAAGTCTGTACATACTGAACAGCTTCTCCTAAGACAAGTTTCTTTTTCTGCCCCATTATTACGCATCCTCCATGACACAGCTAGAGCGTATGCAAGTGAAGAACGCTTTAATTCTGGAATGGCGCTACTCATTAAATCAAGTCTTAACAATATTCCCATCACAGCACAATAGAGCAGGAGCTGTTTGAGATTACATGACCACATGTCCCTTTCAGGGCAAGAAGCTTTCCTTTTTAATGTCTTTAGCAGCACTTTTTATTGAAAAGACACCTGATTGCATCTGAATGCTCTTTCCCTCTAAATATCAGTGAAGAAAAACAACCTGCCATTCAGTAACCGAGAATCTTCTAGAGCGGTGCCCACAGAAGTGCATTGACTAGGGAAAGAGATCCACCTGCTTGGAGCAGATGACATAGTTCCTTCCTGAGGTGCTAGAAATTCTAAACAGCACTGATGTGACAATACTCTGACAAAGCAGTGGCATTCGAGGTGACCTGGTGGATATATGTGCAGATCAGCGATGCAGGAGGGGTGGTAAGGGCCATGGGGAGAGGTTGCCATGCTGGAGACGAGGTCTTTGGACACGCTGGATAGACCTGTGGTCAGATTTTCCTCTCCTGCATCACAGGCACCAACACCTCAAGCCCCTGTGCTTAGACCTTGCAGAAGTTAATTGATTACTGGATCCTGGTTCAGAAAAAGGCAGTAAGTGAATAAGAGAGCTTGGTGTGGGGTTTTTTAAAATTAAAATAATTATTTATGTAGTGATATAATTTTTAAAAAGTGTTTTGCATGGAGGTGATGCATTGAATGCTCCAAAGATGAAAAAGTTGTCCATGGATTAAATGTCTCATGGCTAAAAACATCTTTCTGATGACAAACTTAAGTTGACAATTCTGTTAATAGGATTAGGTTCATTAAGGGACTGCTTTCTCTTACAAATCTGGCCCAGAAAGCATGGAGCTTTAAATTTTGCACTGAAAAGAGGGCACTGCTTAGTCCTGGATTTCATGCTTTCATTTACAATGTGTGCTAGTGATTGATACTGGTACTATTCAGGATTTCTATGCCATACTAGGCTACCCTTTTCATTTTTCAAAATAATTAAGGCATTATCACAGGTCTGAGAGCATTTTGCTGCCATAATGTTGTATCATAGAGCTGAATTTTTTTTCAGGGACGTAGAGCATGCACATAATAATTTCTTTTTTTTTCTGATATAACATATGTTTTCACAAGAGCTGATAAAAAGAAACAAGACCTTCAACCAAGAAATGCTATATAGGTGGAGACAAATGTAGAGAAGCATATCCTGCAAAATTTATTTTGCAAATCAGCAAAGCCAAGTATGCACATAATACCTTCTTTGCTGGCTTCGAGCTCCTGTCCTACCTCAGAGGCAAGCCTTCTATTGTTGTTACTGGAATTTGGCCCCAAAGAGCACTTGGTATATACTAAAGTCAAGACCCTGTTGGAGATGGGACAGATCACCACTGCAGGCTCTTGGGTGCTGTGAGGTGGCAATGAGCTCGTTGGAGGTCAGCTGAGGGTGGCTGTGGCGACCCAAACACCACCTCAGAACTGCAAAAAGCACCACGGATAGTAGACTTTCCAAATCACAGAGACACACCCAGCTCCACTGGCTTTCAGTTGAGAGCTGGGCACGTGAGTGCCATGAAGCCTTTGAAACTGGCCCTGCTTGGGATTTACAGCTGGGGCCTCGCAGAGGGCGGGGAGGCTGCAGGGAAATGCTGTTCAGTAGCTGGCTCAGCATATGCCTCCAAAAGGAAAACAAAGCCTAATGATATTTTACTACTTGGCTGCTAATTAAAATACTGTGTTTAGAGACTTAGGCCTACAATCCAATCAACTGCTTAAAATCTTGTACTTGATTTTTTTTTTTCATAATTAATCATTCTGTAATTAAACTTGCCCTAAGGATAAGTTTTCCTCTTTCTTGCGCTATGCTGAGCACCCACGACCCAGAACCAACGGTATATTGCAACTGATGAATACAGGAGAGCACAGTGGATAATCTGCCCCTGCTCCTCCTGCCCCTATGTATGATACTGGTCATGCACTGACGTATATCTGTGTTTCTCCAGGCATATCCCTTTCTCCTCCAGATGGATATTCTGTCTGGAGGGAACCTGAGGTCGTGGTGCATTTCTCTAGCCTTTCTGATGCCAGGCTATAGCTGTGAGTGAGTGCCAACAATTCCCTGCAGCCATAACAGCAACACCTCTGGGCAGCGAAAAGAGATGAAAGTCCAAGTTCAAGTGCGTGACCTTGGGAACCACCTGCAAAAGGCTCCCGGGTTAATGATACTTCCACTTAAAGGGGTTATTTGCATTAGAAGCTCTAGGTACAGCAATACACCTTCATTTCTGAAGATGACAAACTATGCCTTCAGATTATTTTAAAAGTCAAATGTCCTTACAGAAGTTTGTTGATCTGAAATGAGTTGTTACATGGAACTGTATTCACTTCAAATTTGCTCATGAAAGCTTTGTGCAACACTGGCACACATTGGGAGGGCAAGTAGAGGCAGCTTAACTGAGGTTTCTCTGCAGCATTTTTTCCTTTGCTTTTTTTCACCCCAGTACTTGTCTCAAAATATTCTGCCATACTTTTTGAAGACAGCAGTTCTCTTTCTTGGAGAGTCAGTTAGCAAGGTTGTGGTTGCAAACCCCATGTTTTCAAAGTTAGAGAAAAATACATTTTTCATCCCTTATTATGAATGAGGCCTGCTCGACTGGTTAAATACAGATGGTAACAAGGCTGATTCACTTTCCATCCAAATTGCAATTTGCCTTTAGGGTCCAAGGAGATGGTTGTTCTAAGAGTGGTGCAATTTTATGAACATGGCACTAGAGGTCCTTAGATGGCTCAGGGTTAGAAACAACGTCAACTAACACCATAGAAAAAGATGCATGATTTACAATTTCTGTTTACATTATATAATCACTTTATGAGTCTAGGTGACTTCGTTAATTTTTAACTGCTTGACTGCTGGGTCCTTTCCTTCTGGCATTTCTGATGCTTCAGTGGGAAATTCTTTAAACAGTTCAGCAGAGATGGTTGCAAAAGTTTTGCTATTTAGTTGTTCTTGCCACAGAAAATGCACCCAAAAACCTGTTTCTGTAGAAAAACATCCGTGTGATATTTTACCACACCAAAATTTTGACAACATGAAAAAGTTTCAACTATTTTAAAATAATAGTTGTTTGGTACTTGTTTGGTTTTTGTTAGTTTTGGTTTTTTTACAGTCACTATTAGAAATGTTTGTTTCCAGAAATGAACACCTTTGCAAAGGTGTTTTTTTAAGGCTTGTTATAAACTTTCTCATTAAAAATATTATTAATAATGTCTCAAAAATATCCAAGAGAAAAAATGGCTCCTTTTAAACCCTGAAAAATAGTACAATAAAAATGAATGTTTGCAAAGGTCTTTTCCTCATCTTCAACTACTTTGGGCCATTGATTGGCTTTTATAGCACAACTTATTTCATCCAAGTAGAACCAATATTCAGGTGAATACTGAGTAAAGAAAACTGCAGAAAGTTTTCAGGTAACTGAGACCCAGGGAATGACATATCCTACATCAGGATGGCGGCAGCCTGGCAGTGACAGGGCTCATCCTAGCAGCTATGCAGCCTCACGTTTTGTGCCCTCAGCTCAGGATAACACATCCCCCTGTAGGTGCTGGAAGATGCGATAGGTATTTCAGACCATCCCTGCGCAATGCTTGTGCTTTTCACAAAGCTCACATCACAAGACTGGACAGCTCCTGGGAAGACTTTTCCTTCAACTTTTCTTTGAGTTGTGTCATAACAAGGCAGGTGCCTGCAAGCCTCAGGTTGACTCCTGGTTCCCTGCTGCTAGGTAATCTCTGTGACAATAACCCTGAGCAATTATGAATGAAGAGCCCTGAGGCATTATTAATTTGTTAGCTGAGCATATTTTGAATGTGTTGAACTCCCTGTTGATAGCTAATTTCATTACTGCTGCTTAATTAATATAGACCAAAAAGTGGCATGGATAGTTCTCAACCTTGACTAGGGCCATCATCCCAGGACAGAAGAGTCTGGGAAATGTGAGCCGTGTACTGCTAGAATATTTTAACTACACTGATATGATAATCAGACTTGTGTCTACCTGGGCTCACACTTACAGGTGCATATAGACTTAATTTCCTTGAAATCCCTTGGAGTCCAGCACCTGAGTACCTTTGCATTCTGCACCACAGAGCAGAGACCCAGGCCTTTAGTTCAACGTATCTCAGTTCATCCTGTTTGGAAGCTGGGTGATACAAAAAAGGCCTCCAAAACACAAAGAAGTCCATATCTTCATGTGATCGATGAACCAGCAAGCCCCAAGCAATGCTGACTGCAGGAAATGGAACAAAAAACGCAGAGAGAACACAGATCAGATGTTCATAACACTGTCTACAAAGGGAAAAGTGACCAGAGGACTCCAGATAACAGCCATTGTTTCCAGGAGGCATTTGCTCAAATGATAAATTTTCAGCAAATCACTGAAGTCATATTTGACATAACTGTATGCGAAGGACATCTTGATGAAGCTGGAAAAACAAGTCTCTTCAGAAACCTTTTATAATCAATGAAGGAGTGACCAGGCTAAAAGCAGTTCAATAACATACAAACAACCACGATGCTACAATTAGTTATTCCTGGGAGAACTCACATGACCTTTACACAATCTATGAATAAGGAGCCTTTGCAAACCTGAGTCTCCAAAGACTTTCCTGAAATAAGCTTTTTTCACTGCTTACATAGAAACTCAAGTTCAGGGATGGATGCAATCCAGGTTTTAGCAGAGGGAAGGCTCTGACTGGTATCACAGGCTCTGGGAACACATGGTCTACTTTTCTGTGTCAGGGTGGAAAGAAGCAGCTCTTAAGTTTCCCCCTTTCCTGGTGAATCTGCCAAGTCAACAACAGTGACAAGAGAACCTGTGTCATGCTGTGAATAGTACAGAGGAACACAGCACATCAGGCTAAACCAAAGTCCATAATCCTAGAAGAGAGACCAGCTTTCTTCATTATAGGAGCATCCCCATCTTGTGACAGGAAATCACCTCCAGAATATTCAAGTTTCAAAACCTTTTATTTTTTTTTTAATAGGCAAGATCTGTGGATGTTTAGTATAGGCTTAGTGTTAAAGCCTGTATGTACTTTGATAAACCTTTGATAAACAAGAGTGCTGCAATTAAATCCCTGAAAACATGGAAGATGATCAGAAAATAAACAGAGGAGCAAATCTTCCTTCTAAGCCAGGAGAACACTTTAAATACAGTAGAGCACTATCCTTGTTTGTATCCACATGGTTTTATGTTAAGAAAATACTATCAACCTACACATTAACTACGCTTTCTGTCATGACCCAGGAGTTACTGCAACTGCTACCTGCTTTTAAGAAATCTCCAGATTTCTGTTGATTGAAGCTTCTGTTGTCTGTATTGTGGTTTTCCTGGGAATATTTGACAAAAGGTGTCAGGAGCACTACAGAAAACTAATGGGCAGCTTGCTTGCACTTCTTGGAAGATGATAGTGAAAATCAGCCTTCAGGAGTTTAGCAGAACTCAAACATACAGCTTGTAAAGGAGTTTTCAGGGACTTTGTTTATTTGCTTATAGCTTTTTTTTTAACTGCTGCATGTTGCTAAGTTAAGAACAGACACTAACTGTGGGACATGATCAGACCAGATGCTCAACTTGCTTAGTCACCTGTTTCAGGTCTGACAGTATAGAGAGGGATTTCAAAAATCTTTTGCTTTGATTAATTGACTGAACAGGGGAAAAGGGGTCTAAAAGAAGAAATAACTAGTGAAAACCATGGCTCCGGTTTCTTCCATTTCTGTAGTGATCTGCAGAGGGGATCCCACTAATGGAGGCAATTTGCCATTTTCAGAACTCCGTGTTGGTAGCCAGTTTGTTTTAAAATGGGCTGCTGAAGTAGATGAGACTGCAAACTACAGGCTTACCTTAGGGAGTCTGTACTTTTCTCTCAGATGAACCCTCAGACAGGCTCGCTCTGCTTTTTTCTGTACAAATGCTGCATCTCTTTCCATCCTGGAAATCAGACAAAATATTTCTTCAAGATACTGATAAAACGTGGTCTTTTACACTGAACCAGATGCTTGGCTGCAAAAGCCTACAGACAGGAACTATTCCCAGAGTTATTTAACTTGTCCAAAGGCACAGAAGGAGCGACAGCAATAAAATGATGCTAAGGGGCCAGACTTCTGATACCTGAAAGTTGTTCTCAGAACAGTTCCCCCGAGTCCTGTGAAGAACGAATGATAAGCCAATACTACTTGTCTGGAGTTTGTACCTGTACTAGCTCTTATTGCTCACTATAACAATGAACAATTCCAATAAGCAGAACAGAAAAGTTACACTTACTCTTTGCTTATTCCACTGGGGCACTTCCAGAGATGCAGCTGCCTGCCAATCCTCCTGTTCTACAAACATGGTATTCTCATAGTATAACAACACACACACAGTGGCAGAATGGTCTTTCTGGGCCAGACTCAAAGTTTACCTATCCTCGAGTCCCATCTCCAACAGCAGACAGTAGTGGATGCTTAGAGAAATAATTTAAGAGGAGGATAAGAATCCTATATTATAACTGCCCAGCTTCCAAAAATCAGTTGTGTAGGGTACTGGAGCTGGATATTGGCTCTGCATCACTGTCTTTAATAGCCCTGGATGGCCTCTGTCTCCTGGGAGTTTTCTTGATCTTTTCTGCACCATTCATTGTTTCAGAACATCCCACAGCAACGAATTCCACAGCTTCACTGTGTGGGAAAGTACTTCTATTATCTCTGATTTTATAAAATGCTTTCATTAGATTTAAGAACTGGTCAGCACAATTTTTGGTTAGATTACTTATGTATTTATTTGCAAAATGTGTCTCCTCAAAGATCTTTGGCAACAATTGATAACATTCACCTTCCCTCCTTTCCCTTTATTTTTTTTTTCCTCCCACAGAAGCATTGTCATGGAAATTCTATGGCAAAATTGATTTTGTTTCAGTATAGGTATTTTGTCACATAAAGGCTACTTGCAAGATGAAATGTTTGGGGTTTTTTTTCCCTCTGCTTCCACAAGTCAGTTTTTGGGTTTTGTTTTTTTTTTCCTCTCTCTCTCTTTAAAAAAAAAAAAAAAAGGAAGAGGTTCACATTAACTGGAAGCCACTCTAAACTTTTTTCAGGCAGCCACAGATGGGAAAATTGGAAGATACTTTCTGGGATACTTTCGCTCTCTTTCTCAACGTTCCTCTCCTGCTGCCCACTCCTTCTCCAGAGGAGCCATTAACAGCCACAGCTGGTACTGGGATCTGTTCCCACAGGGCAGTGGCTCCAGCATTGCTCCACATCCCTGTAGGTGTCCTGTGAGGCTGAGGGGCACGGACTCCTCAGGACAGTTCAGCAGTAACAGACACATGCAACACTAAAACATTAGAGAAACAATGCTTTTTCCAAGCATTTTCCTTATCCCAGGAATCCTGTTTTGCTTCTCAGTCTCAATAAAGCATCTTCCTGCCAGCAGGTGGTTATTTCTCTTCTAAACATCCCTTGACAAATGCATAGTAAAACATTCTGTATTTCATTCCAAACCAAATGATACCTAGTCAAGGTTTTATGATAGAAATGGCTGCTGCTAAATACAGACCTGGATACCTCAAATTCCATCAGTCATTAACCTTTCACTTATAATCATCTTACATGAAGGATTTACACAACCATTATGTAATTGACCATTAGAGGAACAGATGCATTTGAAATTTAAAAGTCAATTGTTTTATTTATAATTATGCATTATTTGAACTCCTACATGTTAAGCCCTTTATTTTACTTCTATTGTGATATTTAAACACAGCAAATGGTAAAGATTATAATTACAGACAAAATAAAACTGTGAGTTAATCAGTTGAAAAGTTCTCCATTTATTAGATTTTAGAAAAAAAAACCTGAAAATACAACTACAAAAAATAACCATCTTAAAACTTTTCTCTAGATAAATATAATCCATTTAACATAGCACTCATTGCTTTCTCATATCTGCCATAATAAATGTGTACAAAGAAAAGATTATGTATTGAAAGTGTACTCCACATGGAGTTCTAGGAGAACAAATCATACACATTTTAGAATTAACTCCTGCACTACAAACAGTTTTGTGCCTATGGAAAAATTTGATAGACAAGGTAACATCAGCTAGGAATGAATCCAGCATATCAGGGTGTGGAGATAGCAGGAAAGTGTAGGAGAGAGTTGCAGGATGAAGCAGGGGAAGCGGGAACATAATATTTTATAATTTCCAGTTGGTGAACTTTTATTTTGGAAAGTCTCTTTAGCGAAGATTCATCTGCTTTAAAAAAAAGGCGAGAGAGCTGAATGCTTGTCTTATGTTATTTTTATCTGCACAAAGTTACCAAGAATCAGCCCCATACTGGTAATAAGGGAACAGGTACTCACTTCTCCTCAACCATTTGCTTTTGATATTCCTCATACTCCTCCCTGGTCATTCCTGCAGCTGCTGCTGGATCAGAAGGAGCATTTTCTTCTTTTTTTTCTTCCCCTCCACCTCCAAGTCCCAAATTCTTTACTTGGTTGCTCAACATACTTTTCATTAGAAAGGCCATCTTCTCAAGAAAAAAGGAGCTATAAGCAAACAACTACAAGAAAGCCAAACCAAACCAAAAATGTTTTCAAAACCAACAATTGTTAGCAAGAGAGTTTCTACAGCCACATCAGCTCTTCAAGGGCACAATGCTAGTGAAATGTGAATGCCAAAACCAGTTTGTCAGCCATAATCTGGATTAAAGAGTGAACTCCTTAATATCTAGAGGCAGATGGTTCAGATTACTCAAAAAAAATCATTAGATGCAGCTACCTACTTTTTATATTAATACTTTAAGCTAATTGTACACACACACACACAGATCAATTATAGTGTGCAATAGTATTTTGACTTCAGTCTTGAAACTCCCTCTTTCCCAGGCTGCCTCCATCTAGATCACCACTTTGCTGCTGCATAGAATACCTAGTGCTTGTAATCTTAGCTGTCAGTAAAGGAGAAATTCATCTGACCAATTCTATATGCTGTAATACAGCGTTGGTATCTTTTGTTTGTGGCCTGCTTGTGTAGGTCCTCATCGTTCAAACTTTTATTCACATCATTAGACTCCTCAGGTGTATTCAGGTGAAGATCTGCAGGATCTGCTCTCTACATCATAGACTATTTTGGAAAAGAAAATAATATGCTAGGTCTCAGAAGTTAATTATTTTGTGTTTTGAGCATTTATCCTATGACTGACTGCGCATGCCTTAATGAAACATTCTGTAATTTTGATTACCTAAATGGTTCTCCCAGCACTCTCATAATTTCACTGAGTGATGGGAGGATTCCAGTTTGCTTAATGCCTTAATCTGTATTAGAGTCTTTCTAATTAAAGCAGACCTGTTACTATTAAAAAAAAAAGGTAGGACGTTCTGTAATCCTGGATTATTAGTGATTAAACAAGAAACTTTAAATTTCTTTTTGAAATATAGTATCACCCAGAAGCAAGAACTCCAAATCACAGCAAAACTACTTTGATATGCTACAAATACCTATAAAGGATTTATCTTAAATCAAAATTTATTTTTATAATTACTGTGCACTTCCAGAACTATGCATAAATTGCAAGAATCTGTGGGAAGAATCAACTTTTTACAGCTGATCAGCTCTGACCTTGATTATCAAAACTGTGTTGTACTTGCCCAAATGGCTAACAGAACTGAGATCACAGACATGAGATGGCTAATCCAAACTGAGGCAGAGAATGCCAAATTTGAACAAGCATTAGTCTGAAGCTGAATGCATAAAATTAAATAGAATTTGTTATCTGGCAAAATTTTAAAACTGAAAATTCAGCATTAAGTTTACACATAAGGTATCACTGCTCCTACCTCAGAGAGTTACTTCAAAATGGGCCTGGCAAAGTCAATCTGACTTTTTGTTATGCCCAAAGACTTCCCTGGTTCAGTTCACTGCCTCTCCAAGGCACTCAAAGGGCAGAAGCGCTGACGGCATCACTTATTCCCCACTCTGCAGCATGTTAAAGAAGGCAGCGTTTGTTCAAGAGCTGACAACTAGCGAGTGCTGCGGGCTCACTGCAGAGCAGCTGCGTGGGCACACCAGTTCCATGACCAATGCTACTGCTGTACCGTTATGTGACTGGATCATCTGGTAAGTGCTGTCTGACTCCACTCAATGCTACTTTTACATCATTTTCCCAGCCTGGGGACAATATGGACAAGTAAGGATGGTTCTAACCTGCAACCTTTTTGCCTTTTACTAAAATCAAGACCTTGATCACTTTGCTGGTATTTGAAATGTCCTGCAAACAAGCCTAATCTGGCATTTCTTTCAGAAAAAGGACAGTCAGATGAGCACTCTGACCGCTGGGCACTAGTGGCAACCCCCTGACCTAGAACAAGACTATAAGAGCCTCTCTCTGTTACGCAGCCAACTTTAAAAGGAAGAAGTGAAAAATAAAAGGCTATTTCTATACAATTATTTTAGTTACATACTGCTCCAAGAGCATGCCCATGAAAAAAAAAAACCCAACCCAAAAACCTGAACTACAGACAGACTCATGTAAGTGACCTGCCCCACATTGCTCAGAACAGTGGATCTCAAGAGCAGGAGAAAAAAACCTGAGTGAGGGGAGAAGATGCTTGGTCAGTTCAGGCATCTCTAGAAATAGATAGTGGCTAGATAGGGAGGGCATCGCAACTCTGAGTCTGAAGAACGAACCTGATACAGGCAATCTTCATCTCAGACCAATGGGGTAGTTGGAATACTCACAAGAGCCAGCAAGCAACCCGAGTTGCTGTTCAGACTTAGAAGTTGATGTACTACTTGACATTCGTCCCCAAGCATCTGACTCTCAAGGCACATCTGGTACTCTGAACACAAGGTTTTGAGCAGCTATCTTACTTTTAGTTTAGAATCACTCTCCGATTAAGACTACAACACAGAGGATAGAATCCCTTCGCACAGGACGAACCGAGGCTGGATTCAGCATACATTTCTAACCAAGGGCAGTCTCCACAGTACAGGAGGATCCTCAACCTCTGAATGCTGTTAACTCTCCAGTATGAGGTAGGACTGAACCCACATCTCAAAGTGCTCAAACTCTCTGAACAACGGAGGTTAAAGAATGCTTCAAATACACTTGTTTGAGATTTCACAGACATGTACCAAATTAAAAGAAAAAAGCTTACTAAAAATATGCATCTTTATTCAAATAAGGTTCTCTCTGAACTCCAAGTGTCAATTTACATTAGTCAGAAACAAACATATGAAAGTGTCAGCTGTATGAATTTTTTTTTTTAAAAAACAACAGTAGACAGTCTTCGGTGTTACAGTAACTGATGCATTGATAAATGTCAAATTTCCTTCAAAGTTAGGTAACTTACAAACCACATTGTGAATTTTACTTTTGAAAGATTCAGGTGTGACCATGTATTTAATATACTCTGACCAGTACAATGAGATTCCCATGTCACTGCCAAATATTTGCTACTTATCATCCACACTTCAAATACGATTATTAGATCTGTTCTCTTCCATTTGTCAAACTGGATTCCAAGGTGTCTTCTCCTCCTAGTCCTGAAATCTTACCTGATAAGAATCAAACACACTATCAAAAGCTGAAAGAAACTTCTAGTAGCCAGCCCTGACAGGAGGCTACATTGACTGACAAATACTCTTAAAGTCCTAATTTGTTGCTATTGCTTCAAGAATAGACAGGACAAAATTTGAGCCGGGCAACTGGGAGCTTTCCTTTGATCCAGTGAGTGATGAGGCAATTATGGAAGGTCCAAGGAGAGATGACTGTGAAATGAAGCATGAAGCAAAGTTATCACTTTTTGGATGTTATGCTTTAGACCTTCTGCTCCCTAACACCAAAGTTCCCTAGTTACATGTGGGAGATATGTCAGATCTATTAGCAGCATAAACACACAAGCTGAGTCTCATACTGAAGATGCGACTGTAGGTTCAAGTTTTCTCCTAAATACCATGCTCAGCCTTCTTGTCCTTCTAACAAAAGACACAAAAGTATGGGCTGCTCCAGCTTAAAAACAAAGTTATGGTTGGATAAATTCACAGTAACAAAAAATACCAGCTTCCTCCAATTCATACATGAGAGCTGCTCCTCATTATGCCAGATACATGCACTTAAGAAAATACAATTGCTAGCCTTTCTGTATAATGGGTCTTGCAAAGCCTGCTGTGAAAGAGGGAGTTCTGTTTAGGTGTTGCACTGATGCAGGAAGGCTTGCAACTGAAAGGAACACCACTGTACATTTTCAGAACAATTTAAGAAAATATATTAAGTATAGATAGAAGAGTCAGGGTTGTAATAGCTTAGACTCAAGGCACCTGTAAATATTTGCTGGTGTTGAAAGAACTCAATGGATAAATTCCATTCTTATTCTGGCTTATGTGAAAAGTTTTTTCAGTGATGTACCCTATTTATCCAGGAATATTAGCTTGAGGCAGTAGTTTCTCCAATTAGTACAGCAAATATTCTCAAATTTAGAAATTAATCTACAAAGCTATACCATTTACAGTATACTACATACTGTAGCTATGTAAAGAGGTGTGTAGGTAGTATCGTTTTATTGGTACAGCAGACATCTACTTTTTGGACACTGTATTTTAAGTAACAAAATATATTGCATAGATTTTTTTATTTCTCCAAAATGACAGGCACAATACTGAAGTGTTCTCCATTACAGCAAATTTGGCAGTATGTGTTACACTCCGAGGGAGCAGACTGTAGGAATGCAGTAGTAGTATGCTAGTTTCCAAATAATTTTTGCAGATTCAGACAGACAGATTAATAATTAAAAGTGAAAGATCTTGATGCATTCTATATATTGGACAGAATTAAAAAAAAACAAAACAAAAAGAAACAGAAACCCCTATTCTAACTCTACACACAAAGGACAAAGTTACCACAGTTATGTAAACAAGGCAAAATGAATTCATTTCACATTCCTAATTTGGGCTCTCTCCTTTGTTTCATTCCTGGAGCAAAGGTTCGCCTGATAAGCAATATCAAAAACACATGTTTAGTCTTATGCTTCTGATAACAAAGCAGGAATTGACACACAATACTGTTTCTACAATAGCTGCTGGATTAACAAACAAGTCTGTCTGATGCAACAGCTTGTGAAATGGGTTAACGTTAAATACCTGTAGTTTAGAATACTTGTCATGTCATGATTTAAATCAAAGCATCTGTATTTGCTACATAACACAAGACAGCTTTATGAAAGTAAAGACATATTCAAACACTAAACATATCCTTAATAAAATCATATTTGAAGAGGTATAAATCAATGATACCTTTGCAGAAACTAAGTTCCACAGGTCTCTAAACAAAATTACAGACAGACTTGAAACTACAAAAAGTAAATCAGTTCCACAATATACTGGAAGAAAACTACTTTATCAAGTTTTCTCTCATTGCCTAAAACCAAAACCCAAAATAAGGAGATAAGCCTTTAACTGCTTGATCTGTATAGTTTGTTTTCTGTATCAAGTATCAACAGTCAGACTGTCAAAGGCCTGTCTTTCTGTCTACATATTAAAAAGTATTTACATCCATACTTCATGAAGAATTAGAATTAACTAAATTCTTAACCTACTAAATCCAAGATGTAAGGAAACGAATTCTGATAATTTTTTTACCTCTTCCCAAAAATGGAGAAGAACAGTTGTTTCAGGTTTGTTTTATGTTTTGGGCTTTTGTTTTGGTTTGTTTGCTTTTGTTTTTTTTAAACGGATATGTCAGGACACTTAGTGGCAAGCTTTCTGCACAAATCGCCCATCTGCAATTCTCATGATGGACAACAACCAAACCTGTGTGTTTTAATTCCCTCCCCAGCATCTTAACAAAAGAGGGTGGAATATGACATTTGCCTTCCAGTATTTATGAGAAAGTTAACTGAAAGCATAGACCTAGATAGGATCCACAGTCTTCCCCTATCTAGCATTCACTCTGCTGCTCCCCAGTCTGTTTTTAACTTTAGCATTAACAGTTTAAATGAGAACTCATTTTGTTTAACAAAATTAAATAATTTACAATATTGAAGTATATCAAACACTTAAATTTCCCTCATTTACAGAAGTGTATAATTTTCTGTGCATACATACTGCTGTTATGTACACACAAAAGGAACAGGTCATCAAAAGAACTTTTTGGCTGCTGCTTCTTGTTGACTCCTGAAGGAAAAAGCAGAAGAGAATTTGTTAAGTACTTATAGTATAAAAATAGCTAACTACTTTAAATAAATTATTTCATGTATTTGGGGATTAGAAGATTCCTTTCCTTGTCAGCATAGACTCAGGAAAATGAAATAGAAGTCATATTAAGAAAATAGGATTTTTTTTTCTTTTTTAAAATTTATTTACAAAGACATTGGTAGCATCACTATAGTTCCAAGTTCGCATCAGATACAGAAAGAAACAAAACATTCTGGAAATGACCCAGAAGGAAACATAAAACAGACTGAAAGAACATATGAACTGATTTCTAGAATACTTTAACTAAAATTTTCTAGAGCTTCACAGTATCTGATTGGCCTAAAAATCATCATAGAAAAGAAACACATGCAACTAAGCAGTGAAAGAATTTACTTGAAAAAGGATTTCCTTTTCCCTCTGCCACAGAACATATTTATATTCTTAGTGGATATAGACACTGTGGATCAACCACACACTGATGCTGGAATTACAAGGGCATCAAAAAGAACTGGAGGGGACTGGCTCCTCATTTGTCTCAGAAACCATCTTTCCAGTTCATAACATGACATTCTTAAGAAATGCACTCTCTGCACTTTGTAGAGAAGCAGACACACAACAACAGTTAATCTTACATTAGTACTAGTTATCCTTCCACAGAGGCAGCAAACAGCATTTCCTCTTTGGAGGGCAATGCAGCTATTTTGGTCTCTGCTCCTTATCCCGATTAGTGTGCGTGAGAAGCAGGAGGGAAGACTACCAAGCAAGTCCTTACACTCCATAGGTTTTCCCTTCCATCAATGCAAATTTAATTTGAACATTATGACATTACAAGGAAGAGGAAGAGAAAAGAGAAAACATTCCAATTAGTTTAGTGAAGAAGAAAAAAAAAAATACTAAACTCAATAATGTAGGAGAGGGATGAAAAGATATGTATCATTTAAGTCCACTGAGGAATCTGTAAGATGGGATAAGTAATTTGTAGGTATATGTAGCCAAAAAAAAAATTTAAAACAAAAAAAATAAAATCAAACAGATTTTGTCAAGATATTCATAAACCTCATTAAGTCCATCAGAGGACCACAAGGATGGTGGTCAAGAGCTGAAGCACATGCCTCAAGAGAACAGGAAGGAATGAGACTTATTCACCTTGGACAAAAGAAGGCTTCACAGGGTCTAACAGCAGCTTTCTAATACCCACAAGGTGTTATTAACACAGGGACAGTTTCTTTACAGAGATGCACATTATAAGAAGAGACACAATAGTCAAATTGAAGCAGGGCAGGTTGTCACCAGATATATTGTGGGGGGAGAATAAACCAAACTTCATTAGGATAACCAAATATTTCCCAATGGGGTCCACAACAGTGGTAAGTTTTCTATTCTTGGAGGTTTTTAAGACCTGACCAGTTAGTCTAAACACTAAGCCACCTGGTCTGAATTCAGTGTCGACCCTGCTTTGAGCAGCAGGTTGAACTACAGACCTCCCAAGGCCTCTTCCAATCTGAATGATTGCTTGTTTTAAAGAAGATTAACATAATCATACCATTGTAATTGCATTTCCAGTCAGAAGTTCTAAAATAATTTGCTCTGTTGCCTTTCAACAAAAACATACTTACCTATACATGATATAACCAATGAATAACACTGTTTGCACTGCTACAAATATGAAGAAGTGCATTGTAGATAAGCACGATGGAAATGGTGGAAAGTCTGGGCACTTCAATTTCTCACTAGATGGCTAAAAAAAAATTCAAGAAAAACAGTATTTGAGAAAAGAGCAAACAAGACATGCCATCAAAAGACTGTTACATGTAAGAAACAAAACAAGGTCTTTGCAACATGATCTAAAAATCTAAACATAACTACAAAACAGACAGAAATTATTCTACTCTGAAAAATCAGAATCCTACTCCCCATCTCACTTTCCCCTTTCACCTGTGTTTCTCAGATAAACTGACTGATATTAATTTGAAAGTTAAGTCTTTGGTAAATTAACCAAGAATCAAGAACCTTCTATGGGATGATAAGCTAATTCAGCTTCACTGCTACCTAGATGAGACTAAAGTGACTCCTGAACGTGAACGCAGTCATCTTTCACGCTTAAAGACCTTAAGCGGAGCCTGAGTTTCCCCTGATTAAAGCTCTCCCTTCTGTGCAGAAGCAATAGAGAATCTTCTCTACAGAGCTGTTAAGTAGGGAGACAAACACAAAAAAGGCACCCAGAAAACCTAATTGCTTGACCTTGTTTCCACAGGAAATTAGACTAAAAATCATGCTCTTTGTGCAAACCTTCTCATCAAGATACAGATCATGCAGTTAGGTCAAGGCAGTGCAGTTTTAGCGAAGCAGCTTAATGAAGGATTAATTGCTCCGTAAATTGCATGCTGGCTCATCCTAGCTTTTCACTAACAGCCAAATGAAGAAGTATTACAGTCATGCTTTATACTACCAGCACATAAATTACCGTATTTCGCTGTACTAAGTGCTCAATGTCCCTCTTTACAACATGAAGGTGTTCTTTGATGTCATTGAAGTGCTGAGTTGTTTCATAGGCTCCTGCAGCAGAGCCAGGATGTTGAGCTCCACTGATCAGCCTCAGAGTATCAGCCATGGAATTTCTGAAATGAGACAAACAACAAAACATCTTTAAGCACAAAACAGCTTTTCTACAAATAGTAATTATTCTGGACACCTTTTAGTCCATTAAAATTAGTTTGAAATACACAATTGCCTCAAAAGGCAAAAAAACATTTTTTCTAGCTTCCAAGAATATCTATCAAGAAATAGTTCCTTAAACTATGATTTTAAAAAACATTTAATTTCACAGACAGTTTTAAGTTGTGCAGTGCACCACCTCCTAAAGTCACACTGAAAACAGGATCTGGCAAATATTCTATTCCTAGACATCTGCTTTGCCTTACTGATGAAGTCTAAAACGAGTGTTCTATCTGAGGCTCTTGCCAAGGCTTTAGGATAAGCAGAATTTAATGCAATCTTTTAAGAAAAATCAAAAGCTGTTTGAAAAATAAATAAATAAAAGCAGTCATGTAAGAAATAAAATAAAGAAGAGGCTTTAGGGATAAGAAAAGATTTAGATACATCCTTGTTTCACGATTATCAGTTATAAGAGAAACTCATTTCCTATAAGCATTGTCATAATACTTAATATTGTCTTCATGTGAATTCATTCTGCTTCTACAACAAATCAAATGAAATCCATAAAAAGTTGAGGTTCCTTAACTAATTTAGCTTGAGGTAAAATAGTCAATGGGAGAAAATACTCAACCTCTAATCAATATGTTTATATAGTTTTCCCCTACTGTGATGTCTCTTTTCAGTTGCAAAGAGGATTATTCTAAAGCTAAAATATTTATCATGTGAATGTTAATCTCTTCATTATTAACAGAATAAACAATCAAAATGTATGACTTTGGATTTCTTTTTAATTTACTTAAAACTTTACATTTTGTTCAGATGAGAGCTTACTTCGATGTTGTCAAGGTGCAGTCCTGACTCTCTGTACAATGGTCAGCAATTTATCATAGTATCACAGAAAGGTTTGTCTTGGAAGGGACCTTTAAAGATCATCCCCTCTGCCATGAGCAGGGACATCTTTCACTAGGTCAGGCTGTCCAAAGTCCCACCCCACTTTGACCACTTTCAATTTTAACTTTCACATAAGAAAAAAAAAACCAAACAAAACACACCTGGCTTGAATGCTATTCATTGAGTAAACTGGGAACAACAACAAATAATCATATGTGTAAGTGTTATACAAAATTACTGATTTCTAAATGGATCATATTCATGTGAAAAGGAAAAGTTAAGCATCAAAACTTAAATGTCTACAAATATTCTTCATAAAGATGTTGCCCATCTTTTAGCTTCACATCAGTTGCTCTTCATACTACTAAAATTCAAAAAAAACACAAAACTAAGTAAAAAACAAAGCAAAGAAAAAAAACAGGAGAAAAGAAAAAAAATAGTAAGGTTCATATCTGTTCAAAAGCACTATGACAACTCTCCAGAAGTCAAAATTGCAAGCACAGATATACTATATTAGTGTCACAGCAGCTTTCACTCTGTTATGAGAGCTATGCAGCATGTTTACACTACTTAAAGCAGCTACCTACTAAGTCAAAGCCACACACTAAATTAATTTGCACAATTATATCAAGTTGCAGATATACCACTTTAACAGAGAGGCATTTATGGTCCCTACTAAATGCTGGATTAACAATATACTTTTCTTCAAACTGAAGACTAACAGTTTTTCCCTTTAAAACATCACTTCAACACACAAATCCACTTAACATATTAGACTACCAGTATTCTACAGATTTCTCACAAAACAAACATTCTTTTCACTTTCATTAACAAAGAGATCCAAGAATTCACCCTTTCCCATTATCTCTGTAAAAGCTCAATCCCATTTCCAGCACGTCAGATGATCAATCACTTTCCATAGTAACATTTCCAGTTATTTCAGATAAGTTACTGCACTCTAGGCCAGATGGAGTTAGCCACGGATTTCTGAAAAACTCTCAATGTTTACCTCAGTTAAGTTTGTTTTTAATATTGCAAAGTTATCAAAAGGAGTTACCAAAAACCAGCTGTTTGCTTCTGTAAGTCCCTGCAAACAAAACTAATCAAAGCTGCTCTCACCTTCTCTCATTCTACATTTCTGATTCGGAACTGACACACACAAAATGAATGCAAAAAACCTCCTCATCTATCCCAACTTAAATTAGCATATATGCTATCCAGAAATGTTATATTTTTGTATTGTCATTGGATAGATTATTTAAAGTAAATTGATTCATATTTACCTGTACTTTGAGTTAGTGTTATAACAACCTATTTTAGAAGTAAGATTTTCACTGGAAGATTTTTTTTTCTGAAGTAACCTATGCAAACCCACGTAGTCAACATAGTGACCACTGCCTAATAAATACCAATAGTAATTCTGTCTATCCACATCCATCACCTCGTGTTCCAGCACTGAAAATAGATAAACAAGTGTGACACTCGCTTTGTTCCTCTCCCTCCTATGTAGTTACTAGAAATCTGCACACCCACCTTCCACCAGACTGAGCCACTGCTCGTTAAAAGCAAAATAACTTCCCTAAATAGACATGGTCTGTATCAAATTTAATTTACATTTACTTTTGCATGAACAATGCCATGCTGATAGTTTTTATTGTATGAACATGCAAGATGCTTCTGTAATCAGATGATTAAGAAATCCACAAATCTTGACAAGGAAATTACTTAGTAAGTCCTTTCCCTCCGGGACAACCAATAATGCAACAGCAGGCTGTTCATGTCTATCTATAAATAAAACATTTCTTTAATCTAAGAAAAATATTAAGATGATGTTACGCAAACTCATACCTAATAAGTAGTCGCTAAAAGGGCAGACTGCCGATATTAACAAGAAAATCTAATTTGCTTGCAAGGTATAAAGATTTGTCAAGAATATTAACATAAAAGCTTTCATGAAAGAACAAGTGCAAAAATGGAAGCACTCTAATCTTCATTCTACAAAAACCTGACCTACTTCAATAAATCACAAGAGCTGCCCTTGAACTAACACAAGAAAACACCCACAACTGTAGAATTTGTTTTTCTGCTTTTTTAAGCCCAAGGTAAGGAGTACTTTAACCACTATAAACAGAAGCTTAAACCAACTTAATGCCATTCCTACTAACGACATTTTAGAAGCAGTACACAGTTTTCCCTATCAAATACAGGAATTTTCTCACATCCATTTTAGCAGTATAGCACCCTTCAAAGATTTTTTTTTTTTTTACTTCATTTGGTAGGATAGTTTGTAAAGGTACAGTATACCTCCTGATCAATTTTAAAAACTGCATCTTAAAAAGGAAAATTGTTAATCACTTGTGAACTTGCAAGCACCCCTGCAGATACAGAAATCTCCTGAGGAAGTTCACTGGCAGAAAGTTCTCTGACAAAAGAATAAATCATCCAACCAAACAAAAAACAAACTCCATTTTTCTCTAACTTACAAGAAATGGGGACACGATTACTAAAATGGTCCAATTTTACACTGGCACATGAAAAAACCAACACATTTCTGTCTTCAGCACACAATGTAAGTGACAGCAACTTAATATGAGTTGTTTTTTTCTTTCTTACTTTTTCCACCTAAAATAAATAATATAGATTTAATTCATAATATTATATAAGAACCAGAAACTCAGACTGGTTTGGGTTGGAAGGGACCTTAAAGCTCATCCAGTCCCAACGCCCCTGCCATCAGCAGGGACACCTTCCACTAGACCAGGTTGCTCAAAGCCTCATCCAACCTGGCCTTCAACACTTCCAGGGAGGAGCAGCCACAGCTTCTCTGGGCAACCTGGGCCAGGGTCTCACCACCCTCACACCAAAGAATTTCTTCCTCACATCTCAGCTCCATCTCCCCTCTTCCAGTTTAAAGCCATTAAACCTCATCCTAATAAACTCATATAATCATTATATCAGGAGTAGACTGAGTATGTTGACTAGGCACTCCAATATACCTTTTTTTTTTCTGAAGTTCACTAGCTATAAATCAAAGACATTTATGCTGATGTGGTTATCAATACTCCAAAATAAGAGCAACAAATTTCCATGAGGTAGTAGCTTATCACATTAGCAGAAACTGATTGTTTTGAGAGGGACTGTACTTAGCTGTTGAAGTGGAATCTCATGATTAAAGAAAAAAAAAAAAAGGCAAATTAGGGAGCTTATCCACCTAACTTGATGAACATGGTGGACATGAACACTTGATGGACATGAACTTACTTGATTACAGAAACTGAATGTATACAGAGGAATTATTAAAGAACTGACACAGAGAAATGTCAAGTTTGTCAATATTCTCCTACTGAAACAATAATGGGATTTAAAAGGTGGAAAATAACATAAAATTTAAAACATAACCTTAATATTTAGAAAGCATTTACCTTATCTCATTTACTTGTCTAATGACCTCTTCTTGAGTTTTCACAACCGTCTCAATCTCTTGCTGGGAAACCTGGCAGGGGGACAAAAAGATCAACGTATCTTGGAAAAAGCAAATGGATCGTGCTGCTGAAATTAGGCTGTGCTATCAATCACAGTGTTTTATTATTATTTTTATTTACCTGTCCTTGTTGACCTGGAACACCAGTTCCTCTTTTAGCAATCTCATCTGTGACTGCAGAGACGTATCTCCTCTGCTCATCCAGTATCATGTCCAATTGCCTATTAAGCTGTTTGATTTCAAGGTGAATTCGATTCTGCCCCTCAAAGATTTGCCTGAGTTCACGATCATTTACAGTTTCAAAAAAGTCATCCGCTGATGAGAAAAAAAAGCACAGGTAGTTCTTACATATATGCATTCCTCATAAGTTGCATTATAGAATTTTTCTTGCACGCTTAAAGTTTTTACATGGATATCCTTTTTTCCCCCCCATAACTTGATATATTTGGTGTTTATTTTGCACCATTTTCATGGCAAACGACACCCAAGTGGGATCAGAACAACTGAACAGAGATAACCACACATTCAATTCCAGACTCCATCTGAAGAGTTCCTACTTCATTATCTAGGTAATGTGCAGCATAAAATGGAAACAGGATGCTGTTGTTATTAGGAGGTAGCTATCTTTGCATAAGCTAGCATTGTATTAACAACTATCCTTCAAAAGATATTTACAGGCATTAAGTAACAACTACTTTTGAGAAAGAGTAAGCTTTAAGAAGTAGCCTGAAATAGAGAAGTGACTGCAACACTTTGAGTCCTCCAAAGCTTCAACAACATCAGCAAGAAGAAAGTCCAAAAGACTATGTGTCAAAAAGATCATTATTAGTAAGATCAGTCAGAGCATCAGGCCCTAGTTCTGAATATCCTGGAAAACAAAACAACTGAAAAAAAAAAATCACTCAAATAACTTGCCTGGATGTCCTTGCACATCAGGATGTTCCTTTTGAAATTCTTCTTTCTTTTTATCCAATTCTTGTTGAAAGAGTTCAAACTCTTCTTGATACTTATCTTTATCTTTCTGAGGAATTTCTGCATTTGGTGTTGGCTTCAAAACATTATCGGGGCAGGGGGGGAGGTGTGTTAAGTTTTTTTTCATGTTCTCCACCACTCCTATACAACTTATTTTCCAGCAAGACTGTTCATATTTGAGATTTCAGGACATAACACAATGAGCAGAGCACATTAATATATTAAGCTGAAGTAAGAAACCAAATATTCCTATGGAGACCCATCACTTTTTCCAGATACATGTGTACTTTCTATGATTAAAAAGAAATCAAGTTTTACAAGGATACATGCTGTTTAGCAGTACAGAAGTGTTCTAGAGGTATGGGAAGTTCAAAGCAAGAACAGATTATTTGTCCACTTTCCAAACAAAGTGTACTTTTTACTTGTTTTCTCTGCATGTTTTAACATCTTGATTTCTGTTGATTCAGTGTTCCTTCAATAATTCTGGTCTTGAAAATGTTAATTAAAATACTACTGAATTATAGTATTAGTCTCATTTTTCTAAAACAGATGACAGCACAGCTTTGTGCCAAAATCGTGAAACGGGGATGCAAAGCATGACTTCAGAGTAAATTCCATAATCTGGTGCTATATAAAAAACATACACAATAACATTTTACTAATTATGTATAAAGATGCTTACTACTTCTTTCCCAGGCTCAGTCAACTGGAAGGTCAGAAAAGACAGCACATCATGATCATCTGTATTCAACAAACAAAACAAACAACACTGTTAATGGCTACTGCTACACATTGCAAATGCTGGTACTTCCCGAGTCAACTTTGCACTTGCAAAGTATTTTCAGGCAACAGCATCCTCCCAAAGTCCTCCCGAGAGTTTATGCAATGGGGAATGAGACTGCACAATGTCTCTGTTGGGACAAATTGAACGTCCTTCTGCTCTGGCCAGGAAAAGGCCTAGGAATATCAGTATCTTGGGAACGGGAGAGGATTAATTACATCACCGTGGTCAAAAATTGGAATAATGGATCGACACTAGCAGTTAAGAAAAAATTATCTTGTAAGCCCAGCAAGTCTCCACACCATTTGCCCCAGTTTGTAACATTCGCTACCTGCAAGTCCCCCTGTTGCTGCAGATATTCCAAAATATCCTTGTGACGGCAACACCATATCTTCCACTTTTGCACAAAATTCATAGTCTTCTTTATCCGGAGTAAAGCCATTGTTAATTAATACCTAAAATGATAAACACCCACAACTTTTTCCACATAGAGCTATTTGTGTTAATTGCTTTGTCAGTTTACAGTAATGGTAACAAATACAACTTATCAGGTAATTCAGCAGCTGCTACTAGAAACCAAAGACTATTTATTTTCCGAAAGACACTTTTTACAAAGAAAAGGCATAAGCTTTCTATTTTAAAAAGGAAAAAAAGGCCTGATTCAGAGTTCAGCATGAACAAAATTCAACATTTTCTGTCACCTAAGAGGACACACTGCATAGAATTCAGACACATATAAAAAGGTATTCATTTCTGTTATAAGAAGCAGCAAGACAAATTAGTGCATGGAAAGGAACACTTAGGAGAAAGAGATACCATCAGGAGAGGTGAAAGTAAGACAAAGAATGGCATGGCACTGCCTGAGTGTGCTAATGGGAGCATTTATGCTGTTCCAGGGAGCACTGAGGATTTAGGAGCACATCTGAAATGCCTGCACACCAACATACACAGTATAAGAAACAAGCAGGACCAACTGGAAGCATTGGTCCTTTCCCAGAGCTACGATGTCATTGGTATTAGTGAGACTTGGTGAAGTGAGTCCCACAGACGGAGTGCGGGGACAGAAGGGTTTTTGCTGTTCAGGATGGACAGGGCAGGCGAGGCGGAGGCGTCACACTGTGTGCAATAGAGAGGTTTGACTGCACAGCCCTTACGGTTGAGGGATGATGTGGTTGAGAACCTCTGGCTGAGGACTAGGGGGATGGAGGAAAACAAAGCAGATGTTGGGGGCATCCACTACTGAGCACCCAGCCAGGATGACAGCACTGGTGAGTTATCCTACAGGCAACTAGAACAAGTCTCTGGATCAGCAGTCCTTGACTTGATGGAGGATTTCAACTTCCCAGATATCAACTGGGAATAACATACTGCTGTGACAAGCAAGTCTGGGAAATTCCTGAAGGTGAAGGTAATTTCTCATGGCAAGTACTCAGACAACTTGGAAAGGTGCCTTTCTAGACTTGTTTGTGAATACAGGAGGGCTCATGGAAGGTGTGATGGTAAGTGTCTGCTTGGCCACAGTGATCATGGAATGGTAGAGTTCAAAATTTTTGGTGTAATGAGAAAAAGACATAAGCAGAGTTGCTATCCTGGAGCGTCCCAAGGAGCTAGTTGGCAATAATTGTAATGGTCTTTTCCAACCAAATTATTCTATGATTCTATGACATGAGGGTCACTCAGTTTTTAAGAATCATCTTTTTTTTTTTAAAAAAAAAGTTACCATTACAACACAGTACAAGGTCCACTCTCTTTTAGGTTCATTCATGTTTACTTTTAGAGAAAATTTTACTACAAATGACAGCTATGTGTTTTAGAGCTAATGCCTATGAACAGCACCTTTAAAAAAAAAAAAATCAGAAGCCAAGAAACACACACTTCATAGCTGCTGCAACCCAGCACCATATTAGTATTTTTCTTTCCTTATCAAGAAGGAATTTACAGTTATCTGAATAGTATTTAAGAAGTCTTGAAGACTCCCTGATACAAGTGGTTTTCTATTTTCTTTAATCTTCAAAGCCCTACTATTTCTTGGAGGTGGAAGCCTCAAGTAGCAAATGTAAATCTACTGTCAAAGAATGAGCTTCAGTTTTGTAGTCGCATTTCAAGAACCCCTTACAATCCTCTGCAGCTCTCAGATCAGCTTGAGAAATACCATTCAATTTAAGGAGCTGCTCAATCACTTGGAAGCTGAGGAAAAAATGTTGGCTTTGGGACACCTCTACAAGCAACTCAACAACAACAGAAGGATCTGAGCACATGCAAGTACATTAGCACAACTGACTCCTAAGTAATATCAGAAAAATCAGCAATACCTGGTGAGTCAGCTCAGAAAACTACAATGCACTAATGTAGCTAAAAGAACTCGACTAGTTTGGACATACTACACCATCTTCCAACTTCTGATACCGAGCTCAAAATTTTCAAGAATGCTGGAATTAACATATGGGGTCTTTGGGTTTTCAAATAGTTGCAACAGTTTCACACTTAAAAAGCTGAGAAACAAGAGTAATTATGTTAATTCAGAGTACTTACAGTCAATGTTTTTTGATAGTATGTTATCTTTACTCGAACAGGATAGGGCTTGTTGCGGAAGTCCCTCTGACAGGATGCCAATGCTTGCGTGGAACCATCACTATGCAAAAAGGCAACTTGCATAAAACTATATCTTATAATTATGAGCTAAGACAAAAAAGCATCAATGTATCACCAAGCAACACCATGACAGTTTTTCAACATTCCAGTTTTGAAAAAGCTGTCCTACAACTGCACTGAGCTTTTCTGAAGTCTGTGATCAACAGTACTAGATGCTTTACACACAATACAAATAGAATACAACAATGGGGAAATCTGTTTGCTTCTAAGACATACTCCCACACCTGTGAACGGAGATGGAAATAAGCTACAGTTCAGACTGCACCACTAAGCTAGACACCTTTCTTCTCAGCAAATCCAGAAAGATGTCAATTGTGCTGTTGAAGATAAACAACCAGAAATCAAAATTAAACCAAGTGATTTTAGTAATAAGCAATTATCTTTCAGTTAGTCACTTTTGCCAATTATTAGCTGTGTGTGGAAGATATCCATAAGCAATGAAGAGGTAAAAAGTCTGTACCTCCATGTATCTGAGTTCACACATCCTAAAGGACATATGCCATTTAAATATCTATCAGTTGACAATTTCTGTGTTATTACTGCCAAAATAGTGTTTTAACAAGAACAAAAATGCAAATGTAAAGGAAACAGTTTCATATGAAAGAAACCTTTATAATGTTTAGCAAAGAGTTTCATGCAACATTTCATCATTCAAAAGCAAACATTCATCATTAACACTGAAAATAAACTTACTTCTGATGGTCATACAGAAGTTTTCCATTGTTGCCTACAACAATCACTCCAGGATTGTTTTTCTAGAAAAAAAGAAATACCAAACAAATGGAATACTTTAATTCAAAGTGAAACATAAGTAACGTCACTGATAGTCTTTCTGTAATAAAGCACCTAAAGTCATTACACTACAGATAAGCCACTGATGTTCTTATTCTTTCTGTACTTCAGGATTATACAAGCAAAATAACTAAGTAGCACTGTGTCATACTGCATGCTTTGCAAGAGACTGCTACATTCTTTGCATGAAGACTTTTGTTTTGACTAGAAGTGACACATCGTAACTTTCTAAAAATAGTTTCACATCACACTGACTAAACTTGTCATGATCAGAGCCCCAGTGCTATCAAAGTCCTGGCAAACAGTGTTCTCCACATGCAATTTTTGTTATATGGCAACTTCAGCCAGCTAAACTACATCAGTGTCCATATTCATGCCAAAATTTAGAAAAAAAGGGGGAAAAGAAAAGGATTTCAGAATTCTTAACAATAATTTTATGTCTTGTCTTTGAAGATCAAAAACAAACGTCACCTCCAGTTTTTCACCTTTTATATATGATTAATTTTGCTGTGTATCAAAAGCCATCTGTAGGAAAAAAGCTTGTACACCTACAAAGATATATGTAAAACACCTAAACGCAAGCTAAAGTAGCATAGGAAAGGCAAAAAAAGCAAAGCAGACCTACTACACTATAAATTGTGTACCGCTATCACTCGCATCTGTGACAGAATTTTTGTTCCTCAACTACCCAGGGAAGATTTGTTCCAAGAAAAACAGCATCTCTGAAGACACAAAAATTTGTGTTTCCACAGTATCATCTTTTGCTACAATATGCCTCTTCCAAAGCACACATCTTCAGATACATCCACATTCCAAATCGTACATGGACATTCCAAATTTCAGCTTGTACACATGTACATGGTATTTTTCCTCCAAACCTAACACGTGAACCAATGTTCAGTGGAGATTCATTATGTGTTACGCTTCAACTTTCAAGCTTAAAAAAAAAGTGTGAAAAAGTCTAGTAAAAATTCTATAAAGGAAACTTGACTATTTATCCCTTCAAAATGAAGGAAAGGAGAGTAAGAAAATAACATCCTATTTTTTCTACAGTTATATGCACAAAAGAGGCAGGAAATTAATACATAAACTTTGTTAGAAGAGTTTCCTTCCAACTAACCTTTCCATCATTGTCAAAGGAATCAAAGAAAATTCCAACACCGTTCCATTTATCAGCTGCCCCGAAAACAGGACCCTCCAAGCCTTGTTCTTCTGTAAACCAGATTGCCTATTACAGAAAGCAAAAAAGAGTTGTAAGTCAAGATTCACTTTTGAAAGCATGCCTACTTTTTTCTTCAGTTAGATCAAATCCTTAATACCAATCCATCAGCTCCAATGCGGCCTCTTCCTGTAACGCGAAAGGTCACTTCAACTTCCCAGTATTCAAATATTGACTTGTTTTTTGTCCACACTGAGCCTCTTTGGCTTTTCAAAGACGTTGTTATACGAATCTGATCTGCGCTCGGTATGGCATCTAGAAAGGAAAGGAACAAACACTGAATACATGGAAGTATTGCAATTGCTTAATTAACCAATTAACAAATCTTCTAAACTCAGTAAAATTTTCTGGTCTCCTCAACAAGAGAACAGTTTTCAGTATTGTTTTTTTAGTGGAGTACTCAACCACTTGATAGGGGGAAAGAAAACAAAATACACTAAGCCCTCACACCTTTACTTTCAACAACTTAATCACTACTGCTTTACAGAAGACTTAATCACCTTCCATTTGAGGCTACAACGTGCAACTTAAATAGACCATTGGTCTTGCTGTTAAGTATTAAATTAATAATAATAAATCACATTTAGCTTTCTGCTGTAACCCATGTGACTTCTGAACAGACCCAGGTTTCTGTTCTGCTTTTTAAAAACAGATGCTCTAATTTTCTGTTTAATAGTTTAAACAAATAATAGGCATACATTCAGAGAGAAATTCATTCACTTGTATTAAATAACATTTGTTTTTGTGCTTATCTGCTTAATAAAGCAGGAAAAAAGCTCATCTATAGACACTTTTCTTCGTGTCACTTGTATCTTAAAAGTCAAACAAGAGTCAAAAATTAACATTCATGAATTAACCAACATAGACTAAATTAAAGTCCGACAAGAAAATAAAAGCACAGCAGAAGTTACTGCAGAGAATCTAGACCAAGGTAGAACCTTATGTACAGTAAATATCTATACATTTCACAAGTGGAGCGACTTACAAAAAGACTTGACGCCTTTTTGAGTACAAACAAATCCTTAACCCATGCTGCTGAGGATACACAAACTGCATGAACTATATTCAATAAAGTCGTGTTTGCCGAGACAATTTCCATTTCAAGCTTTTATATAATGAAATTCCACAGGAGTTCTAGCCATCCAGGAGTACCAGCAGCTTGTCCAGGTACAGCACGCAGGTGTGAGGCCGACTTTCACTTCGGCCAAGTGACACATCATCACTTCACAGAGCTCCGCGCTGCCTGGGGCCAGCAGCGCTCACAGCCGCGGAGCTGCCACATCATGAGAAGGCTCGCGGGTGACTCAGAGCCGGACGCCGAGGGAGGATCTGCGGAGGGTGTACCGCTATCACGGTGCCTCCTCTGTCCCTTCGGAGCTCCGTGAAACCCGCAGGACCGAGGTCAGGGTCGCGCTCGGCCCGGCCCTGCCCGCGGATGGGCTCTGCCGGTGGCGGCGGGGCAGACGGCGCGGGGAGCGCGGCTCTCGTCCCGCTCGTTAGGTCAGAAGAGCCTCCGCCGCCTTCACCCGATGCCCTGGCGGCCCCTGGAACCCAGCCAAGGCTGAGCGGTTCTGCCGGCCCCGGCCATCCTCGCCGGGACCCTCAGCTCCCCGGCCGCGACCAGGGCCCGTGGGGGCTCCCTCCCGCTCCTCTCCCTCAAGTAACGAGGATTACGTGCTCCCCGGCCACAGCCGCCTGCACGGTAGGAACACGGCACGGCGCGGCCCCGCTCGCCCTCCGCCACCGCCCCCCGCCCGGCACTTACTGCCCGTATGCACCCAGAACGGCACCGTCCCATCCGCCTGCACCAGGTGCGGCCCCTTGAAGCTGTACTTGTACTCAAAGCGGCGGTGCGGCACAGCTGCGGCCGAGCCTTCCGCTTCCGCTGCCACTGCCGTTGCCGCCGTCGTCTGCCCGAGGGCGAGCGGCAGGCGGCCGACGGCGAGCAGGGCACTGGTGAGGAGAACCGCCGCCAGGCCGCCCCGCTGCGCGCGCGCCGCCATCTTGAGCCGTGTGAGGGACGCCGGGCTTAGCCAACAGGGCTCCACCCGATTGGCCAAGCGCGGGGGCCGGGCAAAGGGCACGGCGGGGTGGGGCGGTCCCGCGGCGCCGGCGGCTGGGTCTGGCCCCCGCCTCCCCGCCCAGAGGGTCTCACAGCACCTCCCGCCCCGCCGGCGGGGGCTAGGGGGGACCGCGGGGCAGGCCCGGCGAGGCGGGGCTGGCCGTGGCGCTCCTGAGGTGCGGTGGGAGGGGCCGCTCTTGAGGGACGGTGCGCGGGGTCGCTCCTGAGGGGCGGCGGGAGGGGTCTTTCCTGAGGGGCGGTGCGCGGGGCTACCGCCTCCCGCGGTGCGCTGAGGCCTGCGGTGTCCACCCGGGCGAGGAGCCGCTGTGGCGGCCCCGCAGAGCGGCTGTTCCGCGGGAGCGGGGCGGTCCTGGAGAGCCCGAGACTCGCTGTGTGTGAGGGGGCCGGGCTGCTCGCGGTTCCGAGCAGCGCTGGGCGAGTGTGAGCCGCCGGGGGAGCGGCGCTGCCGAGGCCGTTCCCGGTCCCCTCAGCGCTCGGCTGGAGGAACGCCCCGCGGGCCCGGCCGCCGACTCCTCTGCCGGCAGCTGCGGCTGTCGTGCGTTCCCTCTTGTGCTGCGGCCTCTTGCGCGGCTGCGTGCGATTAACGGTCTGAAGGGTAAATAATCTGTTCTTGTCCTTCAATATTACTGCCTTAGCAAGGATCCCACTTATGCAGGCTCTATCTGTTCATTTTTAGAATAGTCGGAAATCCCGCAGGATATATATATATATATATATATATATATATAAATATATATATATACTGTTTCTCACAAAATAAGAGACCAGCCTTCTTCCATGGAAGTGAGCAAAGCAAACCTTTGGTGACAACCAAGCCCTCGACTGTGTGAGCTGACAGGTGGTTAGTGATGCGGACACTGCTTCAGACAGGGACAGATGTGTAAAGGTGAGAAATGTGGATGTGTGTGTGTCAGGGGGCAGGGCGGGACTCAGCATTGTTTCACTGGAGCAGCAGTCCGGAGTGTCCCCCTGTTAAACTGATGACTGAATCAACAGTTAGAACTTCCTTTTTCATTCTTAAATACCATCTATTGCTCTGTCTTAAAGCCTCAGTCCTGAAGAAAATAATGATCAGGAGTGTTTTTTTCAGTTTCTTACCACCGTTGTGCTTTGTTCTACCTTTTTCATATCCATTCACTTCTGACATCCCTTCTTTTCCTTTTACCTAGTCTGTGAGTATGAGCAATTTAAGAGTCAGTAATTAGCTTCAGAGCCTGCTGAAGAAGAGGATGATCTTGGAGTCGTTCAGGAGAAATTAGTTCTTTTAAAATGGCACACATCTACTTCAGCATGGATGAAAGTAAAGGTACATTCTCTTTTGCAGTTACACAAAAGATTAAGCAAATAGATTGATCGATGATACATGAAAGCAAAGTATTTCTGAGGTAAATTTTAGAAAAACTTATACAAGTATCTTGAGTATTCTTGATAAGTTAACACTTGTATATATAGAGAAAGAAGTACTCAATGTTTTGTATAGTGACTTCCATTCAACTATATTCTAAAATATCTCTAAATAGTTTAGGAATATATTTTGGTTTTTCAGAGTACATCTGTAGGAGATATTAAGGGAATTGTGAGTCTCTTGGCAGCTAACTAGACACAGAAAACTTAGCTGTTTTTCTCTTCTTTAGAGATCTAGGAAGTAATTTTTGGGGTAAAGTGCTAGGACACTGGAGCAATACAGTATGCTGCAATTACTTCAGGAGTATAAAATGGTGTTTGCGTCAGAGAGCCAAACAGAACAGCATGAAGCCCTGTTCTGTCTACTTCATACATTTGGCAGTAATCTTGGAACTTAGCATGCCAATAAAATAGATGAACCACACAGAAAGAGACTAGAAAATCAAAAGCATTATCCCTGAAGCAAATCTCTCTCTTACCTACTCACCTACACACATAAGCAGGTCTGAAATTCTGCCACTTAGAGGCACTAGCATAGAAGCAGTACATGATTTAAGGGAACAGATGTTGTATTGCATAACTTTATGATATTATATTAAACTGTTTCAACTTATTAGTAAGTAAAATAGAACGTGATGCAGCTACTTTTGCATTTATCATTCTTGCTTTCAACTCTTCTGTCATTTGACTGATTGTGCCCCATTGTTTTATATAATACTTCTTAGTTATTTCATAATTGTCACAGAGCATGCAAAACTCCAGAGTACTTGACAACAGTCCACAGACAAGGAACAGGATTTCCCAGATCACCATATGCTTGTTTCTTAATTACCATACTGTCAAAAAGGAAAATTCTACTTAGTTTGTAATCACTCTGTACTGAATGGCTCCTCTACACTGAAATAACTATCTCAGTTCCACTGCTTGTTTCCCTCAGTTGAAGAAGAAGATTAAGTAATCAAACTGTATGTGTGTATGTATATGTACACATACAAACTTGCACATGCATAAATATATGTTTTAAACATATTTTGGCTAAATGGCAGAAAGTCTAGGGATGTCAAACTTCAAAAAATGTTATTTAAAAAGGACAGCAAATGACCAGTTTTCTTCAGCTCCCTTTGTGGCCTTTGCACTTACACTGTTGATCTCCCATCCCCCTTGCTGCCAAGGAGGTTTGATTAAAGCCAAGGAAGTTTGACCGGTACAAGTGAACAGGTGTGTAACCACGCAGCTATTCTAGAAAGCCCCTCAGCAGTGCAAACGGTATGAAAAGTCATAATTAAAGCCCATGTCGGTTGCAGTGCCTACTGTCAAGATCACTGTGGTCTCACTGAGGTTACTTCTATCCAGAAAATACAATCTCCAAGTGTCTCAGCAGGCTGGTTCCAGAACTATACATTGCAGCTGGTATAATGGTCTGTTAACGTGGACCTATTTATCATCGTACAAAGTCTACAAAGGTATTGCACTCCCCACTTTTCTATAGAATGCACAATACAATGCACAATTTATACCAGCACAAAGGACTCTTACCAGTGCATGTAAGCTATCTTCTTCAACAGCATAAACTATCAGTAAACTTAGAAAAGAGGTTTCTGCAGGTTAAAGTTGCACTACATGGGAAGGGGGGGCAGCATAAATATTAGTTGAGGACATGACCTGATCGTGTGTCACAGTTTTGGAGTGTGGTTGTAGCCTGAGGTAGGTATTAAGTGGCTTGTCTGTGGTAACAGAGTAGATTAATTTCACCCCACTTTTTATTCAGCTGCATTCGTGCCTGCAGGGTATAAATTTACCTCTGCTATACCCATCCTAGGCTGCTTGTATAGCTAGGACAGAGTTCTGAAAAGGGCGAGGGTCACCTTAAGTGGATGTCTAAAAGACATCGAACAAACTACCACAGAAGTACCAATTTCCTCATATCAGTGGTAGAGCAAGTGAGTTCTGAAGCATGCTGGGGAATGGAGAGCTCGTGTGCTCTAAGGAAGGTATCCTTAAAAGGGCTGCCAGCTCTGTTCTGTTCCTGTGTCCCTAAGGACAGTTTCCCAGGGAATCCCATCCAGTAATTTCTTAAATAGCTGTAAGTTTGCTCTCCTGAAGCTCAGGGTCCTGACTGCTTTTTGCCAGGCTCATTTTCCTCAAGATCAGAAACTCAACCAGGGTGTGGTCGCTACAACCCAGACTCCCTCCAATCTTAACCTCTTTAATGATCTCTTCTGCATTTGTGGGAGCCAAGTCCAGTAGCACTTCACCTCTGATCCATCTGTGCAATACCTAGGCCAGGAAGCTATCCTCAACGGACTCCTGGAGTCTCCTGGATTGTTTGCAGCCTGCTGTGCTGCTTTCCCAGCAGACATCCATGTGGTTGAAATTCCCTATTGGGATTAGAGTTGGTGAGCACAATGCTTCCCGTAGCTGAGGCAAGAAGGCCTCATCAACAGGTTCTCCTTGATCAGGAGAACAACCTGGTCATGGTTGTTTTTTAGAGGCAGCTCTTTGCAATCTATCCACTTCTTAACATAGAGATCAACTCCCCCTCCCCTCCTGCCCTCCCTATCCCTTCTGAAAAGCTTGTAGCCTTCAATCGTAGTATTCCAGTCCTGCGTTTTGTCCCACCACATTTCCCTGATAGCAATTGGGTAAACATGTAAATATGTTCTTGCTTAGCACTTGCTAATCTCTCTCAAACCACTAGAATACATCTTCACAAGATATTTCCTTGGGCAGGGATCCACTGGCAGGGTGATAAATTCTGTGTAATCATAATGAATTAAATACCTTAACTGTTTCAGATCTTGCCAAGCAATAGATGGTATCGTTTCTCTGTCATTATTCTTAGAAAAATGCCATCATATTTTCCAGAGGTCTCAGCAGGGAATTCAAAGACCCTGTATAGTAGCTGTGAATCTGTCCTTCAACCTCCAATGTTGTAAGCATTTGGACACACTAAAGAGACCACATCAAAAGGGGGCAGAGGAACGAAAAGGGAGAAAATAAATGAGGCCACAGTGAAGTCTTTCTAAAAAGTGTTGGGGAAACCATTGCTTATCATGCTAATAAATTTTGGAAGCATCTTGTGTTGAACTTGGGAATTCTAAGCAGAAATACAGGAGACTATATCTGTAACCGAAGTGTAAAATACAAGTATGTCTTATACCAAGAGAAATCTGCAGTACAACTGGTAGGCTGCACTTACCTGTCTAGTCTCTTCCCAGCTTAATGATTAGTGAGTTTTACATATATCCATGAAAGCAAGCATTTGTGCACAGACCCAAATTATTTTACTTTTCACAACAGATAGGAGCATGCTGAAGCAGACTGTGGTTTTTGCATGGGCTGTTCTTAAATTTATGTGTAGTGAATGAAATGCTGTGTGGAAAGAAACTGTGACTAGCTAGGAGAAACCCCTAATTGCTAAACCAGACATTAGACTCTTGGTGAAAATGCTACATCAGTAATGATATAGATGTTGACATCTCCATAGCACGGGACCCAGGGTTTCTTATCACTAACAATAATGTTCAGAACCATGAAATTTTGGAGGGCCTAAAAAAGACGTCTGCTTGTTGCAGGACTAATGTTTTTGCCAACCTCAAGCTGCCTTTCTCCTCCTTTTCTGTGACATCTATATGAGAAAATGAATTTGCAAGGCCCCAAGTGTGCTACTGCTCAGTAGAGAAGCAGTATGTATGTCAGATAGAAAAGAACTATTAAATTATGTTGTTCCAATCAGCTTTGTGAAAATGAGGCATTCCACTAGCTTACTGAGACAGAGGGTTCTTCCCTGGAAACACACACAGGATAGGGTATTTCCGCAAGGCAGTTGTGGTAAACAGCTGACCTGGCACATTCACCCAAATACAGGGCATGAAGAGGAACCACACAGATAGATAGGCACAGATAGCACAGATGCATTTGTTCAAAGGGCACCTTTCTGTTACCATCAGATATGGTGATTAAGGATCTTTCTCTGCAGGGCTGATAAGGTTTCCTAGACAGGTTGCAAGCTTCATATAGAGTACCTTAAAAGCAGCAAAATAGACAGCACTGTATCTTCAGAGCAGATTGAGATCCAGAACATTTCCCAGAGCACGTTGAGAGGTGAGAGGTAGAGCACTGACTCATCCATAGACTCTTTATTTCCAGAAATATGACAGTGCCCCACATGCAAGGTAATAAAGAGCAATTATAGATTAACAGTATAAAACCAGTGCAAAATTTACCTTGTGCTATGTCAGTGAAAGATGGAGGACACATAAACAACTTGTAAGTGCTGCTTTTGAACAACTCAGTGTTGGTCTGTCAAGATAGATGTATGCCCTGTCAACTGTGTATGTAACACCAGAGTGTCTGCCCTGGGAAAGTCACCCTCAGAGCACCTCTACAAACAAGATGTGTGGTTAAGTCCAGCTTGGACTATGGCAGAGGCGTTGAGGGCTGGGCCAGCCGCAGACAGCGAGGAGAGGTAAATTGCACTAGTTCAGTTTTTTGCTCTGCTGGGGAGATGCTTCAGCCTGGCCTGTGTTCTCCAGCTAGGACACAAGGGGGTTTGGTTTTGTTTTTTTCCGAGACCCTGTTGTAGCATTTTAGCCTTAACACAGCTTTATAAAGCCACTCACTTAAGCAAAAGACTCATTCTCCTTTAAGTAATGTGCCACGGGAAACAATGGGGATGAAAACCACCGGAGACCATCACCTTTTCTTATGGTTTCCATTTATCAAATTGGTGAAGGAAAGGTGTATTTTCAAAAATTGTAGGCAGTGTTTTGACAAAACAACCCCGTTTCATCGTGACTCCAAGATATCTGGTAGTAATAAAGTAATTTTTTCTCTTTGACTGAAGAGTTTCTTAAAATGTACCACAATTTTAAAGAGACAATTCATATTTTGACCCCTGCTATTATTTTCTTAATTTCCCTGTCACAGCCTTGAGGATTGTCCCTTGTTCCTCCTCCTAGTCTAGAAATCTGTGTATTAAGTGTATTATTTAATTTCAATTACAATGTTAATCACAGAAGACAAGTAGTTACTGAATCTTGCACCATAATTAATCAACCTGATATTTACTTACTACATTGTTCATACTGGATTAAGCTGTAGCTGGATAAGCAGGGCAAGGAAAGTGAGTGACAGGAGTATTATCATGGCACGCTGCCTCCCATTGGGAAAGTTCATCTTCCTTCTGAAAGAGACGCCTTCAGGGATCATGTAATTTGAATTCCCTGTGAATTTAGTGTCATCTTAGCTTGACCAGCTCTGGAAGAACATATTAACCTCCTCTTGTGATTTTCAGAAAACCATTCTAATTTAGCAAGTAATTAAGGGTCACATGTAGGATAAAGAGCTAGATAAGCTTGGATTACGCACAGGAAGCTTTGTTTCCAAGGCAACCGTAGCAGAGGGGGTGTTAATGCTGAGGTCAGTCAGTTAATGAACTGGGAATGGTTACTGGCTGCAAAACGTATTAGCACTGGGGGAAATGAAACTAACAATTGCATTACCATTTAATGATTTGATGATAGAAAACAAATGCCTGCAAAGCTAGTTATCACTGAAAATACTGGAGACAAAGGTTACGGGCAGTGGGACCGTTCTGCTAAGTGAGGTCATGAGAAGTCCAAAACAATGATGCTTGACAAACCTCATTTTTTCTTTTTAAGCTAAAATTACTTTAGTCATCATTCATGGATTTCACGGCTTCTCAGTGTGAAGCTGTCAGTGTTTGCGTAAGCTGCCTTTGCTAACACATGCATGCTATGCTGGACGTTCATTTCTTCCTGAGGTTAGTCCTGACGAAGGTACTACCTGTTTAACACTGTCAGAATGAAATCAGCCTGATGGATTTAGCACACTAGAAAGCAAGACACTAGGCTTTCAAGAGCTCAGGATGTAACACACCCTCTCTTAGGGCTGTAGGCTCTGGGAACTAATTTCATGGAAGATTTAACAGGGCAAACACACAAACGTCATGGACCTGGCTAAAATGTCCAAGCAGCTCATACATAGCAGACATAAGCTGATTATTAAAACATGATAATATTTTTTAAATGTAATCTTAGGGGTTTTTTGTTGTGTTTTTTTTTTTCTGCAAATCTCATAACCTTCATTTTGATGCTTTATAGAATCATTAAGGTTGGAAAAGACCTCTAAGATCATCAAGTCCAGCCGTCAGTGGTTGGACTTTATGAACAATGTCTAGGCTCAGTCGTCATCCACGCTTGCTGATAATCAGCAGGCTTTGACAAATAAAGGTTGTGCTCCCATAATTCCATGACGGCATATTGCTGTCACAAGAAAGAACTTCTTTGCTTTTCTTCCTACTATGTTTAAAAGCTCCCAGATGCACACCTCCAAACTGGGGGTCTACAATAACAAGTGTCAGAGCTAATAAAAGGAGGTGCAGCTGTCATTGACTTGTTCAGAAGTCATACCTGATTTTTCAGGGACTGTAATTTATTTCTGACCAGAAGTCTGACTACCTGTAAGCCTGTGCAGTTTGCAGAGTTGGATGTAAATTTTGAATTTGTTTTCCATACTTGTGACTAATCTGTCTCCGAAAATAACTAAGCCAAGGGAGCCATGACCCCATGTACAAGCACGGCAACAGATTTAGGGGATGCAAAAAGTGTGTTAGATCACCTCTGCTTTCACTGGGGGAATTTAGACATTCTGCTCTCTCCAACATGCAGTGTAGAACTTTGAACAAAAATAAGACTATGATGAAGGTGAGCTGACAACTGAGCACTGAGCCCTGGGGACACTGCTGGTGACTGGCTGCCAGCTGGATTTAACTCCATTCCCCACCACTCTGTGGGCCCACCCAGCCAGCCAGTTTTCCACCCAGCAAAGAGTACACCCGTCCAAGCTATGAGCAGCCCGTTTTTGCAGGAGAATGCTTTGGGAAACAGTGGCAAAAACTTTACTAAAGTCCAGGTAGACAACATCCACAGCCTTTCCCTCATCCACTAAGTGGGTCACCTGATCATAGAGGGAGATAAGGTTAGTCAAGCAGGACCTGCCTTTCATAAACCCATGCTGACTGGGTCTGATCTCCTGCTTGTCCTGTGCATGCTGTGTGATGGCACCAGCAGGCCTGGTGTCATGTAGGCTGACCCATGATCAAAAAACCCCAAATTTTGCTGGTAACACCAGGCTCAGAATGCCTGTGGCGTCTCAGGCCACAGCACACTGCATGCAGCTTGTGGGCCAACTCCCCGAGAGCCTCTGTCCTGAGCAACCTACACAGGAGGGGATTGAAAGGACAGGAGTAAAAACCTGCCCAACCTTCCCTAGGGAGGATTCTTTGCAGTGCTTGTGTATTTTCAAAGCCTTCTGTGATACTTTAAAGGTATTTCCTTTGGAAACAACAATTTTTCACTTTCAAAATTGCCCGGTGTATGTTAGAGTCCTTTGCTGTCACCCCTGTGCCCTTTCCCTTTACATGAAGGTCATAAACAGGCTTTACTTTCTTTTGAGAGGACTTACCTATTAAACATTAGCTCCAGTAGATTTGTGCTGAACTAACATTTCCAGAGTGATCACTATCCAGGAAGAGCCATTTTCAGACTCTCTGGGACAAAGCAGCAGGAAGGAGGACAGGGAAAGGCAGGGAGGTTTCACATGCCTGCCTCTCCTCTGCTGCTTGCTTTCTATGGGGACATATTGATTGCAGCAGTGGTGGGCAAGTGGCTTTGATGCTTCCCACTTTCCACACAAGGTGCTATGCTGCTACACTGAGCATATGCTGCCATCTGCTACCTCTCATGCAGGGATAGCTGCCCAATTCCCTCCAGAGGTCAAAGATGAGAGATTTATTGTCCACCGATGGTAGGAGCCACTGGCTCAGGCTCACAGATGAGATGGCCTGAAAATGCAGTCAGGAAAAATTCCCAGCAGGAATCAAAAATATGCTTTTGCTCCAGCAGGTGTAACACCAATTACAAATGTGATTTTGCCTTTGCAACATGACATCTATTCCACGCACTTGACAACCACTAAACTACTTGCCACTTCTGTAGGAACAGATAAGGTTTCCAGATGCAAACCTACCAACAGGAGAGGGCGGTTTAAGGCACCTTTAGTCCCTTCATTAGCAGCAGTCAATGAGATATGACATCCCATGGGCTCAGGCAAGTAGTTCCTGCCTTTCCCACTCCTTAGGTGTGGCAGGGCTGCATTTATTCTCTGCATGTGCCCCCAGGCTGCAGCTGATGAAGCAGCAGCCAGAGCAATGAAGCCACCACTCAGCAGGACTGGGAACACTAGCTGAGGAAGGACCCCAGCCCTCTTGCCTCTTTGTTCCTTGAGAATAGGATCACCTTCGCCTTCGGAAAATGAAGGTCATTCCTATTTAAATTGATGCACAGTTGGCCATGCTCATTAGGAAGGGAGGGGGCCTGGGAAGCATCTTTGCCAACAGCAGCAAGGCAAAAAGCAAACTGGAGGAGGAAGCGGAAAGAGGGTAGAACATGTTTAAGGATTACATCTTGGCATGCACAGCATGCAATTTCACAACTCATGTCACACTGCCTTGTGGTAAACCAGGAGCTATTAATCCCATGGGAAACAGAGGAAACCCGAGGGACTACCTCCTGCAAGCATTCTGTGAGAACGCAGCAGGCAGCAGTGATGAGAGCGCAGATCTCTGTGGGTACAATCATACCTACCTTGGAAAACACAGGAAGATTTTCAAGTGCATGAATCGCAAAACAAAAACAACAACAAAAATTATTTTTGCTCAATTAACCTGAAGGGATCTGCATCTTTTGGGACTTCTTAAGGCAAGGAGCTCTGCTGTGTTGCCTGTTTTATAGATGGATGGCTCTAGGAACACGTTTAGAGGAATTAATTGTAACTTTGTTCACTAGGAAGTTTTTTTCTACCAGCCAGCACGAAATCCCTCGTTTTCATGACAACCAAAAGACAAGCAAATGACCATGCATTAGAGTGAAAAGAATCCGGTTTAGAAAGTGAATAGGGGTACAAATTACTAAGCATAAACACTTACCCAACTGACTGGCTGTTTGCAAACTAATTGGTTTTTCTAACTGCAGTTATACACAGGCAAAAGAAAAAAAGAAAAAAAAAAGAAAAAAAAGAAAGAAGTGAGGAAAGGGGAGTCCTGACTGTTTATTTCTCTTCAGCATAAATAGATCATCTGAATTGTCTTAATAAAAGGTTCATTGTCTTCTTGAGCTGACTGCAGGTTTTATAGTTTCAACTCCACTTTCCTCCTTTTGTCCAATATGAAACTGCTCATCAGAGGAGTTTTGAAGGATTTTGAGAACTGCCTGGTGGTACTGAGCTGGTGACGGAGAGGACAAACTTGTCATCATTGAGCAACCTCTCCCTGGAGCCCCAAAGCTATCACTTGTGAAAAATGCAGCCTTGCAGCTACTGAAAAAGCCTTCTGTATATAAACAGATGCAGAAGGCGCAGAACACTGTGTTTAACACAGGCATTTGCAGTGTCATTTTCAAAAAGCTTGCAGAATTATTCTTGTTTATTGTCAGGCAACATGTGCAATAGAGCAGGTACTTTTTGTACTCTCCTTTAGCACTCAGAATACTTTCAGTAGTGGGGAATTTCAGAATTGGTCTAGAAATGCAGGAGGCAATATCAACCCACCTACAGAATACATGTAAAATGCAGAGTACCGAATGTGACTCAAAAGCTTTTTTGGGAAATGCATACGTGTATGGCAAAGCTAGCACCTCTGGATCCAGTAGTTTAACAATATATACTAACAGGTTTAACATTATATACTCTAATTACAATACTGTGTGTAAAGGTGTCAAAAAAAAGAGGTAAAACTACACAACACTTTTTTTTTTTAATCTATCTTTTTCTTTTCTTCATGGGGTTCAAAATATTTGGGGTTGTTTCCGTATCTGAGTTGTTACTGAAAATCACAGAATCACGGAATCACAGAAAATGTTGTCAAAGTTATTAATTACATACCCAAATTAAATAACTATATTAGGAATAGTTTCCAAACACAAATTACCAAAAGACTAAACATTTAAACATTTTTAAAGGTAATGCTTTACAGATCTATTCTTAGTACAAGCCCATTTGTTGAACATAAGGTCACTCATCAGTGTCCCCCAGTCTCTGTTTCTGCTTTCGCGCGGTCCACGGCCGTGCGTGACGGTGGGGAAGGGGACCGGAGCACACGGAGGAGAGGCCTGGTTACGGGTTCCGGCGCCGCGGGGCAAGGCTGGCGGGGCCGGTGAAGCGCTCGGTGCCAGTCCCGGGGGTCACAGCCCCCGATCCTCACAGCCCCGTACCCAAGTTCAGCCATTTCCCTTCACGCGTGTGTTCATGCCAGCAGGACGGCATGCCTACACATGTGTGCGTGTACACGGTGCTCTGAGAGCTTCTTTCGGGTTTGCTTTGGGTTTGTTTTTTTGAGCTTGGTTCGGTTTTGGGGGGGGGGGGGGTTTGTGTGTGTGTGTGTGTCTTTTTTTTTTTTTTTTTTTTACTAAGCCCTCATTAACTCCACTCACGCTGTCTTACTCTGTTTGCCAGTGCTTAAGTAGTGCTTTTTTAAAAAAGCAACCAATTAGCACCTCATCAGCTCCAATTAGAGGAGACAAAAGCAGTGTAAAGATAACTCAATGAGAGGGGGTGGCACAACATCATGTAATCACTTAAGACAGCGGTGAGCATTCACTGTGCTGCCTGTGCAGGGCCTATTTACCATTTTCTCTTCTCTCTGGATGCATTTAAGACTTTTTTTTTTTTTTTTTTTTTTTTTTTCTGGGAAGCCGGGCCTCCCAGGAGTCTCAGAGTCTCTCATTCAGGGCTACCTGTTTACAGCTCACCGAACAGAAGGACCTAAACAATCCTATATTGTACGCCTAGTGCTTCCTTAAACTTAGGCCTCCACAATGGCATGTTTTCAGAAGCTGGGCAGAATAAGTTAAAGGCTGGCTTTATACTCATTAAGTGTTCTGCTTGTAGTGTCTTCTAATTACATGGCAGGGCAACAATGTATTTTTTTTTTTTTTCAATGGAGTTCTTTGGAGCAGTTAATTTGGTGCCTGTACTAAATGCCCCAAAACATTAATTAGTGTGGAAGGAACCCTAATTTCCTCGGCGGCTTTCCTCTCCATTTACTTCCCTTGTTTTCACATAGGCTTGGATGAGCCTCTATAATGAAATTACCTCATTAATACCTTTATTCTTGTAGAGTAACTCATTCAAGATCTACCATTTAGTTTTAATTTAATGCTGTCAAAAGCAAAAGGTGCATTCATGTCTTTGATTAGTGCATTTTTTTCTCTCTAAAGAGTGGACAGATTTAAATTATTAAGATGGCAAGTAGTGAGTTATAATTGGATACAAGCAGCACTTCAGTGAATATTAAATGCTTTCAAAGCCTGGCCTATGTGGTCTGCTGACTATTAACTGTGTCCAATGAGTTATTCTGTGGGTTTTGAATTAACGGCACCTTAGCTACTGTGAAGCAAATTAAGTTTAATTTTGTTTATAAAAAGCAGTGAAGTTGTGTTTATCAACACGACATTTAGTTGTAGCAGAGTTCAGTTTTCCCCATTGTCCTATACTGACCTCATCGCTTGGTTAGTACCGCTAACATAGGGTCTTATCCTGCATTTCCCAGTCATGCGAAGTCTAGCTGGACACTTGCCTATATGTGGCCAATAGGATAAGGCCTTTTATTTGCAAGAACTAGAGTTGTACATATTGCCAAACAGAAACCACTTCAGCCGCGTTTGACCACCCTGATTATTTGCTTGCAGAGTACAGTGGCACAAAGTATGTCTACTCGTAATGGTGAATGCGCAGCTACAAACAGCAACTGAGCAGGCAGCATTTAACATCTGGTCCTTGATCTTTAATTCTCTCTCTTCCCTCGTCTTTCATTTACAACCCATGTCACAAAATAGAAGAGATGCATTGGAGAAACGTGTATGTCAGAAGACTTAAAAAACCTCTAGTCTGGTTGGCTTGCGTATATTATAGTTTATTGTGTGGCTGCAGTGCTACCAGAGGTCAGAAATCTGAGTCACATACATGGGGACAGGACCTCTGGAGGGCTCCAGTGTAACCCTGTGCTCAAAGCAGGCCCAGTCACATCAGTTTTCTCACAGCCTTGTCCAGTTGTCCAGGGCGTTTAAGTTTTGAGCATCTCCAAGGATGGAAATCCCACAATCTCTCTGTGCCCCTGTTCCAGCATTTACACACCTCCACACTGATGTTTTCCTTATGTAATTATAAGGAAATTATTATATTTTAAATGCAAGCATTAAATATGATGATAACTTGATATGACAATATTTTATAAATAATATATAACTATTATAATATAGTACATATTATATTTATTATAAATATCTGATATATTTATTGCATATTGTATATTATACTCGTACAATATATTTTAGGATTATATTATTATTATATTATTTAAATAATACAATATAATGTTATATTATATAAATTTATTATAAGAGTATGCAAGTTACCTTTCTCAGGTACCTTTCCCTGTAGAGTATGTGCATTCAGGTCTCACCTTGCACGGAATGAGGATGTGGCTGGGATGGCTATTGGTGTCTGAGGACAGACAGAAGGGCAGTGATGGGTGTGACCCCTGCACTGCCATGCAAAAAATCCCTCTGCTGCCACTCTTTGCAGCACTTTTGGACCAGCTTATTTGGCCTTTTGCTTCAGAGGGTGCATCAGCTACATCTGTTCTCCAAATGAAACAGTGCCAGGAACTGCTTTCTGCCGTGAGTCCGTGCAGCACGATCTGGACATGTCCCCATTATCTGACTCCTAACTCTGGGTTTCTGCTGGGTTCCATGAGAGGACCTCTGACCCTAGGACATGGAAGATATTGAGGTTTTTTGGTTTTGGGTTTTTTTTGGTGGTGGGTTGTTTTTTTTTTTTTTTTTTTGCATGTGTGCTTTTCCAGCTCAGAGTGCTTGAAACAGAGCAAGTGCTGTTAAACCTGAAGAGTGTGCAGGGACTGCTGCACAGTGTGGTATTGGGGTGTATAATGTAGTCTGAAGCATAAAACCTGCAGAGGAAGGCTGCAAAAGGTTTCAGTGAACCAGTTCTGATACCCTCTCGTCTGTTCTGTCCATTGCCAGTGTTCCCCAGCGTGCGCTATTGCTCTGTGGTGCCGAAGCCCTCTCACAAATTGCTACTCAGCAGGGGCCAAAAATGTGCTAGCACCTGTGCTAGCAGTTGTGCAGTGTGAGTGACGGGCCCAAAAGCTGAGCTAGCTCTCCGGCTTTGTTTTATTTTGCAGTGAGAACATGCCATAAAGTCCTGTTTCTGTTCTAGGTTAGCGACGAACAGTGTGGGTGGCTTATGAAGAGCTGGCTTAAGTTTGATCATTAGCCAGATACTAAGCATTTCTCTATGCCACATGAAGGCCCTGATCCATGGAGTTTTCACAGTGTAATGTATGCTGGTCAAACCTGGGCTTCTCCTAACATCCAACAGCATTCTCCCTCACATCCCTATTAGTTCAGTGACTGAAGCATATTCTTAAGAAGCAAGATAGCCAGTCCTCATCTCCAGAAGTATGCACACTTCAAATCATCGTGCCATGTCTGTCTAGGAGAAAGGGGAAGGAATGGTTCTTGCTATCCCTTTCTTTCCCTTTGAAACATGGCATTATGCAGAAAAAGAAACAGAGACAGCAGACAAGACCCTTGGGCTGGGAGCTACAGCTGCATTTGGTCTCTGCTTTAAGAACTGTCCCTGTATTTTATGCTTGTACAATTATTTAATAAAATGACATAGTACTAGGAACAGACAAGGAACCAAGAGTCCTCTCTCCACAAGTGAGTGTCCTTGCTGCAGAATACCATGATCATAAGAGTCACATAAAGAGCTCAGTTTCTGCTCCTTATACTCTGAGGACTGTCAGGTATGGACAGTGGCTAGGGAGCCTGTTCACCAAAAGAGCAAGTTGCATGTGGTGAACCCAGGAGTGAAACTGAGTGGCTACAGATGGTGTCTCAGTGAAAAACTGGGCTTAGTCTGAGTGCTGATCCCAAGTCTTATTTGCCACAGCCTGAAGACAAACAGATATTGCCTCTGGTGTGTACCTGTCCCTATGCTCAGGCAGAAGGCTTAGGCAGATGAAAGGAAGCAGTAAGGATGAGTAGAAAGAATCCCAACCAAAAACCAGAAGGATCAACTGAAGTGGCAGTTCAAACACATTTTTGTTCCTCAGTGAGTATGGAACAAAAAGAATCAGCAGATTATGGGTTATTGGGGCAGACATAAGGAGAGAAATGAGGGAAAGGTGTAGGTAGGGTAAAAGGCCAGCACAGCTCTCAGGCAATGGGCTGGGCAGAGGAGTTTCAGCTCCCTTGTGCTGCCCAAGAGAGACAAAAGCACAGCAGAGTGGGCCTGGCTCTGTCCTTGGTGGCCCACAGCACACACATTTTGAGGGGAGAATGCAGGAAGTGCTTCACCACGCACCACCCACATACTGGGTTTGGCAGCAGTGGCACAGTCCTTGACAGCTACCATTTGCTCCCACCTTTGTGGCATTAAACTGATTGTGAGACCAGGCAATGAGTTAGGTTAAAAACAGTGCCCCCCACTCCCCACTTCACTGAGAGGTTAAAGTTCCCTGTTGGAGTTCATTGCACTGTCCCCCTCATCCATCTACTGGCACTGCTGTGCAGGAGAACGCAGAAAGAGCAGCAGAGAAAGATGAGGCAGGCTGAACACGTCTTCGCCATTGATGGAAATGCTAGTCTCTCCTTGAGTAGGAGACAGTTTAAAGCAGCTTTAAGGAAGGACACACACCTGAGGAGCATGTCTTTGCCATCTGTTTATCAAGAAGGACTCTTAACACAGACAGTCAGTTGCAAACTAGAGAATTAACTATCCACAGATGAATGGTTACTGGTCAGAGCTCTTATACTCCCCACAGAGTATTTGTTAAACACAGCCCATCCAGATGAGACCACAGTGCGCGAGTGCCCCCTTTTGCTCTAATGAGACTTTCAGAGCTGCAAGGGATTCATACCCAGAAGAAAGGCTTCACAATATTGAAAAGTGACTTTTGCAGTGGGAAAAGTAGCATGTAATAGGGGAGGCTGAAGAAGCCAGGAGAGTGAATTACAAAGCACTGATACTGGAAGAACAGCACAGGGAGAATCAAGATGTGCAACCACAGAGCAGAAGGGTGAGTAGGCAGAATCTCTTTCTGCATTACTCTGGTCAGAAAAATGGCCAAAGCATAAAATCAGCAGGCTCTAGGGTAATGCATCGCTCAGGCATATCAGGGAGTCTGAGAAGAAATGAAAGATCTCTGTCGCATAGCATAAGAACACAAGAAATATCACTGAGACTGATGAAGCTAGGCACTCTGTCTGATGGGACAACTGGTGGTTGTGCCTGTGGGAGCACATAGGCCTAGCTGCTCTCTACAGCCTGGTTCCCTGTCTTCCCTATCCTCCCCATCCTCTAGATTAAGGTGTCAGGGAGTGGAGAGGGCTGGCTGCTCCCTGTGGGAAGGGAGCAAGTTGCTGTGGGCACAGTGAAGTGTAGGACAGTGGCGATCCTGTAACTGAGATCTCCCATCAGTGTGGTGAGTAATGGGAGTTAAATACAACACCAAATTTCTCTACAGTCCTCAGGAAAGAGGACAAAACCAAACCATTCAGAGTGAATGAGTAATGTGTCTGTATGCAGTCTGCACCTCACTCTCTGGATCACAAGAGTCATCTTACTTAGCTACACTTACCTACCTCTCTCTGCCTTCCACTTAGACGATGCCCTTAAAGCCTTCTGAAGTCATATCAAGTCCTGCCCTGGCAGAATCTTTCCTTCTGTCTGCTGGAACTCTGGACATGATCTACGCTGCATACTGCATGTGGTCCCTGCACTGGTGAATTCCTTTGTATGACCTTGGGATATGCAGAGTACCTGGCCAAGTCTTTTATTCAGTTTGATCAAGAGCCCTGGCACAGCCAAGCATTTAACTGAATGAGCATTTCACTGTGATTAGCACCACTATTTGAATTCAGGTATCTTTCAACAGCAGTCGACTGAAACCTTCATAATGAAGGCCTGTGGGAACTAAAGGTGGATGAAAGAAGAGGAAAAGATTCATTGTAGGGCTAAGTTAGGGTATTAAGACAACCCTGCTTCTTGTAAGCAGGTCAGCTGTGCTCTGCACCAAGCCAGCAATGTGCAGACACTAGTATTCTGCTCAGCTCCTGCATTACAGTAACTGTAAGGTGGTTATGGTGAAAACAGGCTGAAAATTCACATCACCTGCTAAAAGGTAGTCACATAAAAGAATGTGGTCTAACTGCCCAGAACTGGTGGGCTGAGTGACTGCAGGAGAAGAACGCTAGTGATTAATGCAGTGCTTTGGTGGAGGGCGTTTATGTTCCACTCAGGTCTGTGGTTTATGTATTTGCATGTGAAATACAAGGGGGTATTGTATAATATTCTATTAAGAAGCAGCAAGCAAAATCAGTCCTTTTCCTAACAGATGGCAGCAGTGACACTAGGGAAAACTAGCAGTCTATAGGGTGATAGCTCCTATTTTGAAAATACTTGATGCATATTGGTTTTGAATATCTTCATCAGGGAGCTGGAGCAACACCAACAGAGAAAAGAAAACGAGCAGAGAAAAGCTACCTGATTAAGCTGTCACATGGGCTTATCACTGCAGTAAAAGAACTAAGTGACTTAAAGGAACAAGAAATAAACAGTGTCAGAAATTATCTTAACTGTAAAGTAAAAAAGGTAAATATGTATGTAGGAAAGACACCTCTCCCTCACACCTGCTTAAGTTAGGTTTCAGTGGTAGAAGAAGGCACATTTTTAGCAAATTGTCTGCATAAATGTATCTCTCCCTTAAGACACTGTTGGACAGCTGTATGTTGGTAGGAGGAAATGAAGTGTCTGTTGCACTTTTGTTCCTGATATTGTTATTTTAAACACTGAGAGACACTGAAAAGAGCAAGGTACAAAATCTAACTAATTCACAGCCATTGCAGCCACCAAAGTTGTATTCAGCACTTCAACATGAGGGTGGCCCTTGTGCCTTGGGTGCCCCAGAACCACGTGTTAAAGCAAAGCATGGTCATCTATCCCAACAGGGTAATGAACCCCTTCAACAAAAACCTATGAACAAAGACCATTCAGGAATAGCAAGTGCTTATCTGCACATTTGGAAACTTAACCGTGTTCACATATCTGTCCTTCAGGGATGAAGCCTACATTTCTGATTCCCAGCAATCCTGACATTTTAGGATTGTAGCAAACACTGACAAGCACACATTTAAGTAGCTTAGCTAGCATAAAAAACTCAAATTTTCTCTGCTCCTCTGCTCATTTAGCTCAGAAACACCACACATAAGTTTCCACTTGCCTGCTTTCACCAGCACAAACATTGGGCAAAAGGTCTCTGGGCAAAACGATAATCCCAGTGAGGTCAGTGCCTTTTGTGGCTCCAGGACTGTGGCCAGCAGCACAAATTTATTTCCTGGCTAAAGGCCCGGCAGTCCTTTCTACCCCAGGCTATGAAGTGGGGTGCAAATGGCAAACCTCCTGCAGGGAGTCCCAAACACCTTGGTTAATCCCGTGTTAGGGGCTTGCTGTAGCTCCATGCCCCTGGATCCAGCTAGTAGTGGGGTTGGGCACGTGTTCCCAGGCACATGCAAACACGTAAATGCAACACATATAAGCCAGTCACACAGATGAACACAGGCAGCAACATTTGGCACTCATAAAAATGTAAATGGCCTCATCCTGTTCCCCTTGCTGGCTGATCAGGACAAAGGCCCGTTAGCGGTAAATCTGCAGCATAAGTAGAAGGTGAGTCTCTCCAGTAGCTGGGTTTACACACTCGGTCTGTCCTGTAGCTTGAGCCTGTGTCTCCAGCCCCCCTCGCTTGCACACACTGTCAATCTGTCAGCAGCCAGCCTTAGACACACAATTTATCCAGTAATTAATCCTCAGATCCCAGGTCTCCCCAGCTGCTGCCACCTGGGCAGGCACACGAGCCTATGAGGTTCACAGTCCTGCTGTTGCTGATACAAGTTTCGGTTTCTTCCTTCTCGGCCCTGTAGCATGTTATGATTCTGTTTCTTTCTCCCTGTCTCTTTTTCCAGCTCCTCATCCCTTGCTTTTAATTTGTGCCATCTCTTTCTTCATCTCACTTTTTATTGCTTCCAGTCCGTGTTTTTCATTTTTTCCCTTTCTGCTGCATAGACCATTACTTTTTGCTTTTCTCCATCTCTGTGTCTGTCTTGCTATCCTCACCTGTTAATTTTTCTCTCTCTGACCTGGACTCTGCCACTATTTGTTCCCTCTCTGTCCAGCTCCCTATGGTTATTTATTAAATCCTCTTTAGTCTTATTTTTATGTTTGTATTATACATAACAGAAATACACAGAAAGGAAAATTTCTGAATAAATATTTGTATCTAGTTCTCCATCTGCTGGTGAGGCTTCTTGCAGGCTGAGATCCCTCTTGGAAATGGCTGATAAATACTTGAAACAACAAAGAATGCATGAAACACAAAATTTGTCTCTTGGTAACTTAAAGGTGTGTTTCAGGGATTTATTGGAAAAAAGGAATTTAAAAAAAAAAAAAGAAGTATATTTTCTTTTATTTTTTCTGTTGTTCTGCCTAGACAGCAGCTACCAGAGATGAAAGTTTCAGGTTTATTTTGGGTTGGTTCCTCCTGTTTTGCTTTATCTCGTTTCTTCAGGCTCTGCGCTGTCACCGCCCTCGAGGCCACCAGGCAGGTGGGAATGGAGGCAGCGGGGATCCTAAACGCCACCTCCTATTGGTGGAGGGACGCGCTGAGGCTTCCTATTGGCTGCGCACCATGAACCAATGGGAATGGATGTTTTCGATACTGCATTTGGGTCGGGTCGGAGTTGCTGGAAGCCCGCGGTGCCTCCCCGAGGCGGTGAGTGTGGGTTCCACTGGAGCTGATTGAAACCCTCCGGAGCGTGTCCAGCCTCCAGTTCTGCTGCTCCCGCTCCCTCCTTCTCCTCCTCTGGCAGTGGCTCTGGCCGTGGGCAGTGTGAAGGCACGAAGGAAGGGAGCCCCTCCTCGAAGCGTCTCTGGACACCAGTCTCCTTCCTGCTGAGAAGCGCCTGGGCGTGGGTCGGGTGCGGTGGGAGAAGCGACCCGGCCTCGAACGCTGGGGACGGCTTGGGGCCTGATAGAACTAGGGTCCCTGGGTGGCGGGGCTTGAGGTGCTGGGTGACCTGGGCAGTTTCAGGCACTTCCCTTTGCTGCTGCCTTGCTCCTCTGAGCCTCTGGGGATTGAATTTTCTGTGTCAGTGCTGCCGCCTCCGTTGTTTGCCCAGCACTGGTGAGTCCGCAGCAGGAGCCAGCAGCAGTCATTTGTGGTTTCAGAGCCATACTGGGCTTTATGGGCATTCAGGCCCCGGTACCACCTTCTCCTGAAGCCTCACGGGGCGGTCTCCCTGCAGTCGTGCTGTAAGGAAGGGAGGAGACGCTTTCCAACAGCAGCAAGAGTGTTTGCTTATATGCTCAGAATGTGTATTGGGTGTGGCTGAGATGGAGTTCTTTTTCCCCGTAGCTGACATTGTGTAAGTAATAGTGAATTTTCCTGTACTAACAGCAGTGAACAGAGTTGGTGTTAAAGGCATTTGACTGAGTCGTTGGGTAACTCTGGGTTTGCTTTCTTGACAACTCAGAGTTGGGCCATCACCTCAGTGACTGACAAAGGCATTGCAAAAATCAAGCTCTCTATATATGCTAAGTTTAACATTATGCAATAGATATTCTACTCAAAGTTCTTGGTGTTTTCCCACAAACCCTCAGTTCCAAGTTTCTCATTCATTTAAAATTCTATAAAAGTGCACAGTGGACTTCAAGCGCAGCTGATTCTTCTCGTCTCAGTGCATCTTGAGAAGTTGCAGCTGCTGGTCCCACTCTGGTCACTGTATTTACTGATCTTGAATAATCTTCCTGTCTGCTCACCTTTGCACTTCTGAGAACAACTTCTGTCATGACATGTAGCTTGTGTGTATTTTAAACTATGTCATCTTTCACAATTTGTTCAGTTCAAGTCCATAAAATAAATTCTTTATACTTTTATATGTAAGTAACAGAAATAAACAGAAAGAACAATCTCTGGAGAAATATTTGTATCTAGTGCAGCCCTGCCTTCTCCATCTGCTGTTCTGGCTTCTTGCAGGCTGAGATCCCTCTTGGAAATGACTGATAAATACTTGAAACAACAAAGAATTCATGAAACACAAAATTTATGTCTTGAAAACTTAATGAAAGGTGTGTTCTAGACGTTTCTTGGAAAAAAGGCATTTTTTTTTTTAAATAAAGTCTATTTTATTTTTTCTTTTGTTCTGCCTAGAGCGCAGCTTCTGCAGATTAAACTTTCAGGTTTATTTTGGGTTGGTTCCTCCTGTTTTGCTTTATTTCGTTTCTTCAGGCTCTGCCCCGTCACCGTCCCCGAGGCCACCAGGCGAGTGGGAATGGAGGCAGGGGGGATCGTAAACGCCACCTGCTATTGGTCGAGGGGTGCGCTGAGGTTTCCTATTGGCTGCGCACCATGAACCAATGGGAATGGATGTTTTCGATACTGCGTTTGGGTCGGGTCGGAGCTGCTGGAAGCGCGCGGTGCCTCCCGCAGCCGGTGACGTGTGGGTCCCACCGGACCCGCCGGGGCGAGTCCAGCCTCCAGCTCTGCTGCTCCCGCTCCTTCCTTCTTCTCCGGTAGCAGCTCTGGCCACAGGCAGAGCGAAGGCACTAAGGAAGGGGCCCCATCCCGAAGGGCCTCCGGACACCACGTCTCCTTCCCTCTGAGAAGCGTCTGGGGCAGTGGGCGAAGCGACCCAGACCTGAAGGCTGAGGAGGGCGTGGGGCCTGATAGACCCTGGGTTCCTGGGCAGTGGGGCTTGGGTGTCTGAAGAATGGGGCTGGGTGACCTGGGCAGGTTCAGGCACTTCCCTTTGCTGCTGCCATGCTCCTCTGAGCAGCGTCTGGGAGTTGAATTTCCTGCGGTAGCAGCTCCCGGACAGCAGCAGCGCTGGTGGGGGACAGGCAGGAGAAAGTGACACTGGGTCCTCGGTACTGGGAATGGGAGCCCGGGAGGTCTGTGCAGGCTGGGGCCAGGGGCTCACCCGAAGTGTGGAAATCTGTGGAGGAGGAAGCAAGAGGCTGCCAGAGCCACCTCAGAGGAGCATCCCCTGCACAACAAGGTGGAGCTGCCCCAGGGCACGGTAATGGCCCTGGACAGCCAGAACCGCACTGTGAGGGACCTTATTCTATTGAGGGAAACCGGGGGCGTTTGCAAGGGGAAGGGCAGGAAGGTGAAGCAGGTGAACTTGGAAGTCAAAGTCCACAGCAGTTTGCACAACGAAACAGCAGTTCAATGGAACACACACTTGGAGTTGGTGAAAGCATTTTAGAAATATTAAAAAAAGCCCCAAATCCCAAAAATAAATACTAAGAAAATTGATGCTGGTATTTTTTATACTTTGGTGAGAAGGAGCAGGTGCATAGGGCATGAGAGGGGTGATGGGGAGATCCCCCCAAACAAGAGGAGTCTCAGCCCCAAAGTGCCTGAGAGCTGTCCCTGTTCCATGTCCCAGTGCTTTGCAGGCTGGAGGGCAGGGCAGTCAGTCCCAGTGTGCAGTGTCTCTCAGTGCCAAGCCTGGCCCAGGAAGCCTCGTGAGCATCTGCAGGAGTGGGAGAGCAGATGCCCGGTAGCACAGAGGGGAGGAAAGGGGCAAATCCCAGAGCAGAGCCCGGGGATCACGGGCGTATCGCTCGTCTGCAGATGGGCCACTGGCATCTGCTCCACTCGGATGTGCTGTCTCCTTCTGAATATACACACAGAGCGGCTTTCAGTGTCTTCTCTCCTGCCTCAAGGATGCCAGCTCTGCTGCCTCATTTCCTTTTGAAAAGAAATACTATTTTTTTGTTGAGATCCCTCTTTTGAAATCTCTCATTTCTTTTTGAAATCTTTCTCCAGGGCCTGGCTGCTGCCACTGTCGCAGACCCGCTGCCACACGCAGCCATGCAGCAAGCCCTGGGGATTTGCTCCGGGGCAGAACAAACCCCCGGGCGCTGCTCGGAGAGGTGGTGCTGCTGCTTCTCCTTGCGGGGGACGGGATTTGGGGAAGGGGCAGGAGCAGCCCCCGGGCAGCGGGAGTGGGGAGAGGCAAAGGGCGGTGTCTGTGTGCTGCTGCCGCCATCTCGTGTCCGAACCGAGGCACTGCAGCCCGGCGGCCACGCGCGGCTCAGCAGAACGGGCTCGTCGGGCTCAGCGCTGCCGTCTGGCGGACACAATTCCGTACTGCAGGTCATTCGCTGCATATGCACGCGCTGCAGCCCTCGCTGCTGCCACCTGGTGACCAAATTTCGGTACTGCAGCTCCATTGCCTCGCATCCTCGGTGCCGCCCCCGAGCTCCATCCCGCCGTACGCCGGTACCGGCACCGCGATTGTGCTGTGTCTGCAGAGTAGTGACGCCCTGATCGCTGCTGCCTCCCGGTCAGGAAACGCCGCTGCAGCCCCGCGGGCTCTGGGTCCGCGAAACGCAGAACTGCAGCGCCGGTGCTGCCCCTGGGTAACCGCCGCCCTGGATCTGTGCGGCACGGCGGCAGGGCGGGGCTGGGGCGGGAGGGGCGGGGCGGGGCTGGGGCGGGAGGGGCGGGGGCATGGCTTTTTCTTTGGTCCCGGCACCGGTAGTTGCCGCTTCTCTGCCGGCTCCCGCGGTGCGGTGCGGTGCGGTGCGGTGCGGTGCGGTGCGGTGCGGTGCGGTGCGGTGCGGTGCGGTGCGGTGCGGTGCGGTGCGGTGCGGTGCGGGACGGAACCCGGCGGTTTCCGGCGCGATGGAAGCGGCGATCCGCAGGTAAGGCGAGTGCGGCGGCGGAGCCGCTGTGTAGCTGCTGCCGTGCTCCTCCCTGTGCATCGGCGCGCTCTGCCCCGGGGTGTCCCCTCTCCCTCCGCCCGGCCGCGCTCTGCCCGGCTCTCCTTTTGGGGACCCCCCTGCTCCTGCCGCGCTCCTTCCCCCCTCCGGTAACCCATTAAAATAATTGCCAAAAAGGTTATTAAGGAGATGAATGCAGTGCTAATTAGTGATAGAACTGATGAACTCAAATTTTGTCTGAAGTTTCTAAGGATTTTATCTGTCCAATTTTCTTGCATGTTCTGTTGAAGTGTTTTCCCTGTTGAGTTGGGGTTTTGGGGGTTTGTTTGTTGTTTTTTTTTCTTTTCCGATGGACTGTGGTCTACAAGTGGTATCTGGGTTTTATTTTATTTTTAGAAGAGCAGTGATTTGTTGTAAAACTATTAGGTGAAGGCTCCTATCTGGTGACATTTTATTTGGTACCCTGAACTAGGGTATTATCTGTTTCAATAAACAATAATTTCTTTAGTTTTGTTGGTGCGACAGGGAAAGGCTTCTGGCCATCCTGAGAAAGGATCAGCCAGTACCTCAAGGTGCTGAGAGCCATTTCGTCTCAGTAATTTAGAAAAATCTGTTTGCCAGATCTGTAATCTTCTGTACTATAATTTGGTGCCTCAGCTGTCAGTTTATCTCTTTGAGAGTTATGAGAGCCAGGTTATGAGGGGCAACCCTTCTCTGCCCCGTCTTTTGCTGGTTTGTTTGCCAATTTCTCACTTGCCTGGGCTGTAGTATTTCCAAAGTGGTAACCCTTGCACTGCACTGGTGCTGCTCTCTCAGGTTCCTGCACTGCTTGTCCAGTTTGCTCTGTGAGCAGGCACCACCCCAAAGGCATATTTAGAATCGGTCCATGGATTTCCCTTCTTCCCTTGAGATATCTCAAGAGCTTTCTGGAGGGCAATTAATTCTGCTTTTGTGCTGATGTCCTTTCAGGCAATGCTTCAGCCTCAGTGACCTCAGCGGGGTGGTGACCGTATATCCAGCCGTTTTCTTTCCCTCGTGAACGAAACTACCTCGGTCCGTGTCCAACTCTAGCTCTGGGTCAGTGAGTGGTTCATCCTCAGGATCTGTGCAGCTGCCACACACGGGTTCTGTGGGTCACAACCAGTCGGGCTCTCAGGATTCCTGCTCCTCAGTGTTGGGCTGGAGGGGAATAGCCGGGTTTATCACAGGGGTTGTATTCAGTATCACATCCTCCTGTTCCAGGAGGACACCCTGGTAGTGGAGCGTTCTGCTGGGGGATAACCAACGTCCTCCCTTGTGCTCCAACGCCGATGTGACCATATGAGGAACATCAACAGTCATTGTTGTCTTATTGCGAGTTTGTATGTTTCTAGTATCAAGAGAAGTGTTTCTGCTGCCAGTGGTGTGTCATCTACATATTGAAGTGTCAGTTCTTCAGGTGTTCTTTTTTTTCTGTCCAAATTTCTAGCTCGTTGACGAATTGTTTTCCAAATATAGTCAGGCTAATTTTTAATCCTGGCAGCAACGCTGTCCATGTGAGCTCTATCTTCTGTCCTGTTGTAGGAATTTTTTTTTTTTTAACTGAAAGGCAGATAATGCCTGACTATTTTTTCTAGATGTGTGCACAAAAAGACATTCTTAAGATTCAATAACGTAAAGCATTTGTGCTTTTCTTTTCAAGCGGTTAGCAAAGTGTACAGGTTGGTTACCAGTGGGTGCATGTCTTGCACTATGGAACTTATAGCCCTCTAGTCTTGCACCAACTTGTATTGTTTGCTTCCTGATTTCTGTACAGGCAGTGCTGGAGTATTGCACTTGGATTCACATTCCACTAATAGTTTATATTAATTTTTTTTTTTAATCTTTCTCTGGCTTTTAATTTTAGACAGTATTGTTTTTGCCTTACCAGAATTGCTTACTTTTTAGAAATTTAGTATTAGTAATTCTGCTTCTCTGTTCGTAAAGGTTATCTGCGCATTTAATTTGCTGCTTAAATTTTTTCCCATCGAGGGTATTGCACTCTCGGGTATATATGAAAATCGATGAGTCACTCATTGTTTCCCAGACTAAAATTTTATGGGTTGCAGAAAGGGCCGATTCTTTTGCTTCCCTGTAGCACCAAGACCACTTGGAGTTCCCTGACCAAAATCTCCTTTGCAAGAATTAAGTCCGGAATGAGCGGCTCCTGTATCAACTGAAAATTCCACTTCATCAGTGGATGTCGTTATGTTAATGGCACGTAGAGCTGTGTCCAGTTGGAGGACATTCCTTTTTCCAATTTCTTTTTTTTTTTTTTTTTTTTTTTTTTGTAAATCGTACACGAATTTGGGGTTTTTTTGGGTTTTTTTTGAGAGCTCTACCAAGGCAGAAAGAGATTCATTTGATTCTGGTTTAATTTCATAGAATTTAGACCAATGAACGGCTTTTGGCATTGCATGTCTTCTACCAAACAGGAACATTCATTTCTGACATTTTGTTGAGAGACCCCGGTGTTTGGGTTGGTTGGGATCCCATCCTGGGTCTGCGACAGGAAAATTTTGATTGCTTTTTTCCTGCAATTCTTTCTGAAGGTGTGCCCCTTCTGCTTGTTTTTGAACACTTTTTAATAGCAGTCTTTTTTTTTCTTTTCTTTTTTTCTTTAGTACTATCCAAGAATGTATCCAATATTACCTGAATTATCCTATACTGTTTTAGCAATTTCAGATTTTTTCTTAAATTAAAAAATTTTACATAAGGTGCTTTACCCTATTAAACCTCTGTCCTACAAAACAACATGAACTGCAGGATAATACAGACACTTCTGTCTACCTTGGCCCAAGCTCAACACGTTCTCCTGTCACATCCCAGTGATCAGTAAAACAAAGAGCCTTAATGCTTCTATGAACACTAAGGTAATAAATTTCCATTTCTGACATTCTGTGATGAAGATGCATTGTTCATAGCTCCAGTGCTAAGTTAATGATGAGAGCAGGCCTGGGACTTGACAGTCTCTTCTTGGTGAGGTTTCTGTGATTCCCTGGTTAAAACCAATCAATCTCAATTACACATGGTGCTTTAAGGTTTCCTGCTTCTTTTAATCAAGCCCAACTCTTCCATATAATCAAATCCTGATTATTTTAGGAGATTACTTGCAACAAGTTTGTTGATCAAGCAGCACTTGATGTTCCTGCTGGTGATCTTCACTTTCATGAATTTCCCCAGCGGTCCCTGATGGCTGGGAGCTCTGAATCATTTTTTTTATTTCAATCTCTACCACTTTTTTTTTTTTTTTCTCTCCCAGGGGAGGGAAACAAATGCCTGAGTCAATAAAATCGACTTATGGTAATTAAAAGCATGTAAAAATGACACCAGTCATACAGATCTGGAGAGAAAAGGCACAAGGTAATGGTTTTCTTTTGTTCTTGTTTGTTTTGAGGGGTTTTTTTGAGTGGAGGTTTGTGTTTGTTTTGGGGTTTTTTGTGTGGAGGTTGGTTTCTGTTTGGGGTTTTTTTGTGTGGAGGTTTGAGTTTGCTTGGGGCTGTTTTTTTTTTTTTTATCCTGAGAGGAATGTTGTCTGGTGGGGGTGTGCAGAGCTCTTTTGCTGCCTGCCCTCTCCTTTTGTTCTCAGTGCAAAGCTGGGAGGGACCCCAAGCAGATTTGGTGGCACAAGTGCAGTTTTAGAAGATCTTGGCTGTTTAGAGAAACAGCTTGGAAAAAATAAATCCTTTTTTTGCAACGAGTTCACAAGGACAGATGTGTTGCTGTACTCTTTAACCAAAATATTCAACTTGGGACATATAGAGTGAGAAAATCTTGGCTGTACTTAGGGTGGAGAAAAAATATGTAGATAGGTATGTGTGTCTTTTGCATGAATCGAGGAAAATGAGTTCTGGTGAAACTAAAGCTGGCAATGAATCAAAAAAATTAAAAAAAAGAAAAAAGAAAAGGCTTGGTTGATTAAAAAAAATACAAAAGCACCGGTGGCCTGTGCTGACAGCTGTACCCAAGATGGTGGAAAATACTTTTTCCTTCACTCAGGTTCAGTCTTATCTAAAAAAGAAGCTTTAGATTCCTGACCAGTTTCATGCTAAAAGTTCTTTCCTTTCACAGCAGGATGACAACTGCCACCGTTTCACTGTGGTTGCCCTTTCTTCTGCCGTGGAAGGACAAGACAGGTGGAAAGAACCCGTGGTGGTCTGCAAGTACGAGGTGCGTCTGCGATGTGTGTCTGCATTTTTCCTCGGGTGCGTGTGGTGTGGACTTGAAAGTTAACATTAAGAATGTGCCAACTCTCCTTCTATCTTTATTTTATAATATGCAGTATTTTAACACAAATACGAACACCGGGGTCTGTACTGTAGCACATTACATCTTTGCAAAGCTTACTTCTCTCTGTCAGTTTTCTCTTCCCGAAAGCGTAATCTTTGGTTTCTGTGAGCTTACCATGAAATGATACTGTGAAAATAATTTTGTAGAGAGGAAAGAAACTGTCCATAAGGGTTCAGATTTTCAGAAGAAACAGACATTGTTTTCATGAGCAAAGCTTTATGCTTTTTCAGTAGATTAGCCTTTAAAATAGAGTAGTGCTCAAACCCCTCCCTGAGATACCAGCACCAGTTCTAAAGTCGACCTCCTAGGCGAGGTCAAAGGAAAGCAGCTCTTTCTCCTTTTTTTTAAATTTTTTATTACTACCCACCCTCTATTTATCTATTCCAAGCCCACAGCACCACCGACAACTGAACCCTTTTCTCCTCCACATCCTCTGTCTCTTTCAATACTCCCTGGGCAACCATCATTGTTTCAATCAATATCTTTCCCATTATCCATTTCCATACTCAGAACATGAGGAATCAATCCACAATTCTTCCACATCCTGGAATTATTTCACAGATAATAAATCCACATATGGTATCTTATCTCATTTTCCTTCCTTCCTACAAGACAACCCTGACTGTAAAATAGCATTATACTTTCTAGTTGCATTCTTTGGGCATTTTTCATGCTTATCCAAAGTTCCATCAGTTCCCGATGCGCACAACACTCCATGAGCTGCCCCCAGCAAGAGGATCTCCCCCATCCCCCCTCAGCACTCCACTGCACATCCCAGAGGAGACTTCTTTTTTTTCCTTCTTTTTTTGTTTTCCTCAGGCCCCTGTGAGGAGGAGCTATTGGTAACCGGAGAACATCCATTACACTTGCTATTGCCCACACTGATATCCTGTATCAGTCCCTTTGTCCTTCTCTGGCTGTTTCCCTCCAGGGATAACAGAACCCAGGGTGCAGACTCCACACTCCCTTGGTAGCTGTTTGTAGGTCTCACTCAGACACGTTCACACTTTTTCTCATATAAAGTTAAACAAGCAGTCTTCAGGCTTTATTAAGTGTACTTGAGCAGTTGGGTATTTGTTCTAAACGTTTAAAAAGAGAGGCAACCAGATATTACAGGTTTTTTTTTCCAAAGTGCTTTATTTCTGTCAGGCTTTCAGTGGCAGATCTCCCTGGCAGTTCAGTAGCGTATTTCTGGGGCAGTGCAGCTGGCCAGATGTCCCTCCTGAGTATGTAACCAAAAGGACCCCTCATAACTTCATGGTATCAGTTCACAGCTGTGCAAGTTAAATTAATGCCAAAGGCAAAGGAAATACTGTCATAGTGTAAGTATTTTCATTGGATGTGTATAAACATACTCACACCTTTTTAGTATACAGTGAATTTCTGAGATTTATTATTTGTTTTTTATTTTCCTTTCTAGAAAGTTTTACACTTCATGTCCAGTTTTAGTGACCAGCTGAGCAAGATGTGCAGCAGGAGGGCAAGGGCTGTCACTCAGGAAAACGTAATCATTTATTTTGCTGTGAAACTCAGCCCTGCTTTTATTTTACTCTGAAATTTGTTGTTTTCCTCAACTTCCATGATTCTTCCCCCCAAAAACTAAGTATTTCTCACCCCCTTCAACCCATGGTGGTTTTTCCCTGTGAGAAATGAGCAATCGGTCACTTGAAAGGACTCTGGCCAGACTCTTCAGTGAAGCGCTTTCATTACATTCTTGCACGAGCTGGTGTCCTGAGCAGCAGGCACACACCGTCAGAGCAACACACCAATTTTTATAGCCTATTCCTGGCCACAGAATCCCTCCCTTATTTCCCTCTTGGTGAGGTACTTTAAGGTTTACAGCATCTCCGATACACCTATGAGGTCCCACGTAGTTTAAATTTCCTGCTGCTCTATTTTCATGTTGCACCCCCTTTTTATTGTTTTTGCCCCCTTTTTATAATGAGATGCTGGGCAGTTACTCAGCAGCACATCCTTTTCTCCAGCCACAGGGGTCTTTCTTAGTTCCTGCCAAGTTATCCTTACCTTGCAGGAGCTGAGCCCCCCTAGCTGCAAAGACAACATGATCATTTCTCAGATCAGCACTCCAATGCACATCCCACAGGAGACTTATTTGTTTAATCTTCTTTTTTGTTTTCCTCAGGCCCCTGTGAGGAGGAGCTATTAGTAACCAGAGAACATCCATTACACTTGCAATTACCCACAGTGATATGTTTATCAGTCCCTTTGTCCTTCTCTGGCTGTTTCCCTCCAGGGATAACAGAGCTCTGGATCCAGACTCCACACTCCCTAGGTAGGTGCCTGTAGGTCTCACTCACACACATTCAAACAATTTCTGCTATCAAGTTAAACAAACAGAAAAATCTGTTTGGCAGCAATCACCGGGAGTGCTCTTTCTCTGAGTGATGCCTGGTGGGGGGGCTGATCTGCTGTACTATAATTTGGTGCCTCAGCTGTCACTTTGACGAGAGTTATGAGAGTCAGGATATGAGGGGCAGCCCTACTTTTTTTTGTTGTTGTTGTTTTTAATTGAAAGGCAGATAATGCCTGACTATTTTTCCTAGATGTGTGCAAAAAAAGACATTCTTAAGATGCAATAATGTAAAGCATTTGTGCTTTTCTTTTCAAGAGGTTAGCAAAGTGTACGGGTTGGTTACCACTGGGTGCATGTCTTGCACTATGGAGCTTACAGCCCTTTAGTCTTGCACCAACTTGTATTATTTGCTTCCTGATTTCTGTACAGGCAGGACTGGAGTATTGCACTTGGATTCACATTCCACTAATAGTTTATATTTATTTTATTAAAATTTTTTTTAATCTTTCTCTGGCTTTTAATTTTAGACAGTATTGTTTTTGCCTTACCAGAATTGCTTACTTTTTAGAAATTTAGTATTAGTAATTCTGCTTCTCTGTTCGTAAAGGTTATCTGCGCATTTAATTTGCTGCTTAAATTTTTTCCCATCGAGGGTATTGCACTCTCGGGTATATATGAAAATCGATGGGTCACTCATTGTTTCCCAGACTAAAATTTTATGGGTTGCAGAAAGGGCCGATTCTTTTGCTTCCCTGTAGCACCAAGACCACTTGGAGTTCCCTGACCAAAATCTCCTTTGCAAGAATTAAGTCCGGAATGAGCGGCTCCTGTATCAACTGAAAATTCCACTTCATCAGTGGATTTCGTTATGTTAATGGCACGTAGAGCTGTGTCCAGTTGGAGGACATTCCTTTTTCCAATTCTTTTTTTTTTGTAAATTGTACACTGATTTGGGGTTTTTTTGAGACGGGGATGTGTGAAAGGAAAGGGGATTTTCCCGTTGCCCGTCCCTTCCTCTGCAAGCTCCTCCAGAAACCTCTGTTAAAGTGCCAATTAATCTTCTCTCTCAGATTTTTTTTCTTTTTTTTTTCTCCCTTCGGGATTGCCACATTTCTTTTTCTTTTTTCCCTGTTGTTAAAACCCGTTGATGCTTTTTTTGACATTTTTGCAAATCCCTTGAGTCTGCTTCCTTTAATTTTGAAGTTTCTTTCTAATACCCAGAGCCGATTGCTCCCCAAAACATAGATGCCAATGGAACAGGCTCCTTTGGCTTTTCAGGATTTAAATGAGTATATTTTCTAGCAGTGACCTTTAGCTGCTCTACCAAGGCAGACAGGGATTCATTTGATTCTGGTTTAATTTCATAGAATTTAGACCAATGAACGGCTTTTGGCATTGCATGTCTTGTACCAAACTTTTCAATGCTGCTTTGCTCTGCCTGTCCTTCAGTGCAGCTCTTTCAGTGACAGGGTGGCAGCCACCCCTCGGCACAGCTTTTATTCACACCTCACGCTCCCTTTCCCACGGTGCAGTACTTTTTATTACCCCCTCACATCTCCCACCCCTCGGTGCAGCCTGGCCAGGCAGTGGTGGTCCCTCGGTGCAGCTCTTTTAGTGCCGCCTCGACCTTCCCTCGCTGAATCTCTTGCAGGGACATGGACAGCAACCATCCCCCAGTGCAGCTCCAATTTTATCCACACCTCACCCGCTCTGACAGTGACACAGGGCAGCCACCTGTCTTTTGGTGCAGCTCTTTCAGTGACAGGGTGGCGGCGACCTCTTGATGCCGTTTGTATTCACACCTCACACTCCCTTCCCGCAGTGCAGTACTGTTTATTACCCCCTCACATCTCCCGCCCCTCAGTGCAGCCTGTCTGGGCAGTGGTGGTGCCTCGGTGCAGCTCTTTTAGTGCCACTGCCTCCCACTGCCACCTTGGCAGCTTTTTTTATTCATGTCCCACTCCCCTTCTGTGCACATTTCAATGCTGCTTTGCTCTGCCTGTCCTTCAGTGCATCTCTTTCAGTGACAGGGTGGCAGCCACCCCTCAGCACAGCTTTTATTCAAGCCTCATGCTCCCCATCCCACGGTGCAGTACTTTTTATTACCCTCTCACATCTCCCACCCCTTGGTGCAGCCTGTCTGGGCAGTGGTGGTCCCTCGGTGCAGCTCTTCTAGTGCCACTGCCTCCCACTGCCCCCTTGGCAGCTCTTTTATTCACGTCTCGCTCCCCCTTGGAGCAGCTTTTAATGCCACTTTGCTCCGCCTGTCCCTCGGTGCAGCTCTTTGGGTGACAGGGTGGCGGCCACCTATTGAGTCTGCTTTTATTCAAGCCTCACGCTCCCCTTCCCCCTGTGCAGTACTTTTTATTTACCCCCTCACATCTCCCACCCCTTGGTGCAGCCTGGCCAGGCAGTGGTGGTCCCTCGGTGCAGCTCTTTTAGTGCCGCCTCGACCTGCCTTCACTGAATCTCTTGCAGGGACATGGACAGCAACCATCCCCCAGTGCAGCTCCAATTTTATCCACACCTCACCCGCTCTGAGAGTGACACAGGGCAGCCACCTGTCTCTCGGTGCAGCTCTTTCAGTGACAAGGTGGCGGCCACCTATTGAGTCTGCTTTTATTCACACTTCACACTCCCTTCCCACGGTGCAGTACTTTTTATTACCCCCTCACATCTCCCGCCCCTCGGTGCAGCCTGTCTGGGCAGCAGCGGTCCCTCGGTGCAGCTCTTTTAGTGCCACCTCAACTTTGCCTCGCTGAATCTCTTGCAGGGACATGGACAGCAACCAACCCCCAGTGCAGCTCAAATTTTTTCCACACCTTACCCTCTCTCTCAGTGACACAAGGCAGCGGCCACCCCTCGTTTCAGCTCTTTCTGTGACACGGGCAGTGACCACACTACCAGGTACAACTCTTTTTATTCCCACCTCACATCTCCCGTGCCTCATTTCATTTTTTTTTTTTTATTGCCCCCTCTCACACCTCCCACCCTTCCGGTGCAGCTTTCAATGCAGCTTTGCTCCGCCTGTCCCTTGGTGCAGCTCTTTCAGTGACAGGGCAGCAGACACCCCTCAGTGCAGCTTTTGTGCCCCCTCACATCTCCTGCCCTTCAGTGTAGCCTGGCGTGGTGGTGGCGGCAGTCCCTTGCTGCAGCTCTTTTAGTGCCGCGTCACCCTGCAGGTAATGGCACCTTCCTCCCGCCACCCAGCTGTGACCAGCTTTTCCGCTGACCCCTTCCTGGAGTGGGTCTTAAAAGAGCCTTTGAGTTCCACTTTTACTGCTCCATCCACTGTTCATAACATTCGCCCTCACCCGTCATAGGACCCCATCATTCTCCTTCCACTGTCATTGCCACAGCTTTTTTCTGTGGTCTTCCCCACTTCGTCTTCCCACCTCTCACCAGCTGCCCTCCCGTGCTGCCCACCTCCCTACATTCGCTCCTTACCAACACACCCCACACGGAACAAACCAACGACGCCAGTGCCTGTCACCCACTGCAAGAGCCCTTTGCTGAGCAAATCACCAACTGCCGCCTTCAATTGGCTGCGATTCCACATGACATAGTGTCCCTCAGTGGCAAGTGACTAATTAGTGAGAGCCAAAGACCCACCTCTGACGCACTGTGGAGAAGCAAACAGTGTAGAGGATGAGATCTGACAGCGGCAGCCGCCCGCGCTTCTTCATCAAGGGTGCTGTTGCCTTGGAAGTTGATGGCTGCGGCGCGGCTTCACCCCACGGCATGGTAGGCCGGAGGCTTCGAGGCGCTGCTCCCGCTCCGTTCCTGCTCCCTCAGCTGCGGCCGCCGACTGCGCCGCGGCGCCCCCTGCCGGCCCCTTATATAGGTCCGAGCCGGACCAAATCGAGGCAACGTTTCCCACGCGCAGCGCCCCCTCTCGGGCGGGCGCAACCGAGTCAACCTCCGCGCGCCTCTGCTCCTCCCTGCTGCCTGCCGGCGCCAAAATGAGCTTTTTCGCCCCTAAAAAAACCGTTCCCCTGGGAAAAGTGCCAGAGCTGGTTTCACCCCTTCACCATGGCTGTTTATGTCCCTGCAGACAGGCCCTAAAGAAACCATGTTAAATAAAATCCTAAAATGCTAAATAAGGCCCCAGAAAGTCATGTGGGTATCAAACATGCTCGACCCAAAGCAGTGCAGCTGCATGAGCTGTTTATAAATCAAAAGTAAAACTTAATAACGTTTTAAAAAAAAAAAAATCATGTTTGTATATTTATACATAACAGAAATACACAGAAATGACAATTTCTGGTTAAATATTATCGAATGCACTTGTGGCTTCTCCATCTGCTGCTGAGGCTTCTTGCAGGCTAAGATCCCCTGTGGAAATGGCTGATAAATACTTGAAACAATGAAGAATTAATTAAACACAAATTTTACCACTTGAAAACTCAATTAAAGGTGTATTCTAGGCATTTCCTGGAAAAAAAACGTGGTTTTTTTAAAGAACGTATGTTTTCTTTTATTTTTTTTCTTTTGTTCTGCCTGGAGAGCAGCTACCAGAGATGAAACTTTCAGGTCGATTTTGGGTTGGTTCCTCCTGTTTTGCTTTATCTGGTTTCTTCAGGCTCTGCCCCATCACCGCCCTCACAGTCACCAGGTGAGTGGCAATGGAGGCAGCGGGGCTCATAAACGCCACCTCCTATTGGTCGAGGGATGCGCTGAGGCTTCCTATTGGCTGCCCTGGCCCCCGCCTCACCGCCCCCGGGCTCCGCACGGCCGTTCTGAGGGAGGATGAGTCGGCGCGTGCGCGGGGCGGGGCCTCAGCGCGCGTGCGCGGGGCGGGGCCGTCTACCCCCGCTGCTCCCTCTGTGCCGGGGGCGCCGCTCGCGGTTTCCGGGCGGCAGCGGCATGGCCGGGCCGGGCTCCTCTGGCGGGGCCCAGGTGAGGTGCGGGGGGGGGAGGTTCGGGTCGGGAAGCGGGGAAGGGGTTGGCGGCCCCCGCTCCGGTTCCGCGGAGGTGTCGGGGCGGAGGCGGGCGGGCGACTGCCGGGAGCTCTGCCGAGGAGCCGGCGCGGCCGCGGGGCTCGGGGCGCCGGGGAGCAGAGCGGCGGGCCCGCTCCGCCGGTCCCCCCAGCCGGTTCCCAAGCACTGCCCTCTCTGCATAGCGGGGTGGGGGGCTGTGGGGGTCTCTCCCCGTCCCGTTCGTGAGGGCAGAAATGAGGAGGGGGTTCCCCCGTCTCTCCCGGGGCAGCCTCGCTGCGGGGGCGGGGGGGAGGGGGGGGGGTGGGCGATGGGTCTCCTCGGTACCTGGCAAAGGGGAGAGAAACGGTTTGGTCGGAGCTCCCGGGGTGCGCGGCCTGACCCTGCGCGGCCCCTCTGGCCGGATCCTCCCCTGTCTTTTCACCGTGGGCTGCGTGTGACAAACGGCTCCATTTTTTGCCTCCTTTTTTCCCAGCGTCACCTTCTGCGTCACGTGAAGAAAGAAAATCCCGCGCGGTTGGTTCCACTCGCCGGTGCAGAAACGCTGATGAAAAATGGCAGTGAACAGAGCGCGTCCCGTTCCTGAATTGCTCCCTCGAGAGTTACGAATATTTTCATTTCCGGTAAGAGAATGAACTTTGATCTGGGATAAATTAAGAGCCGCCTGTGACCCTCTTCAGGGTCTTGTGTTTCTCTTCTCTTTGTCCGTGCTCATTTTGTGGGCAAGTTGGACATAGCCTTTTATTTTTCCTATGTGGCTATAACTAAAGTTTTAGTAATAGATGGTGTCAGCATAGTGAATGTTTGAGCACCCAGATGCCAGTAGAAAGGGAATGCAGGAAACATGGTGGAAACTGATGCTTAAGTTGGATTTTTTTTTTTTAATTAGAGTGTTGATAGCATGTTCTTCCACTGCCTAATCCCCGTTCTGTTCAGTGGAGTCTTCAGTGTAGGACTTAAAAAGGTAAAAAAGTTTGTCCTTCCAAAAAAGGACTGTCATAAATTGAGACCACAACGGATCATAATCCAATTGAAATTTTATTAATTGTAAAAAAAGTAGAATTATGAGCAAAACCAGCGCTGGACGGCAAGGGGAAGTCTGCGCTCCGCCTGTTGCCGTACCGGTGGTTTAAACAGTTCTCTTTTTATACATTTTTTTCTCCGTATCCTTGAGGTAGGTTGCTAGGGGGTCGTTTTTCTGCACAAATGGTTGTCTGACAATCTTATCTTGTATAAACAGTTCTGTCTCCGTTAGTTTTAGCACTTATCTTATCTTACATACAAGTGGTCATCTGGCGGTTGTCTTATCTTATACAAATAGTTGTTAATTATTTTACAAGTGGTAATCTGGTTATTTTAAACGGTTTTGTTTGCATAAGCAATTTCACATTCTTTACACTGTGTTTGGCATAATTTTAAACCGCATTTAGCTTCTTGTTACATGCTTATAAGCTGGTTTAACTATAAACTACATTTATTTATTTATTACAAGGACTAGTCACTCATAGGATTGAGGCATAGACTTGGAGAGTCGCTGAAGTACGTGAGATCGGAATTAAAGCCAAATTTCACTTGATGTTGTTGCAGTTGGTCTTCACTTTCATTCATTTTGCCAGATTTTGTAGTGAGAAAGGGGAGAAACTGTTCATAAGGGTTCAGATGTTCAGAAGAAACAGACTTTGTCTTAATGAACAAAGCTTTATGCTTTTTCAGTCTTTTAACTCTTAAAATAGAGTAGTACTTGAAAACCTTACTGAGACACTGGGGTCTGTGCTAAAAACAATCGAGGTCAAAGGAGAATCATGAACAAAACAGGACAAATCCGTGTCCCTTGACATGTTTTCCAGGCTTTTGCAAGGAGCATGAGCAGCCTTGTAACTAGTGGGAGTGAGTCATGATGTATTTTTGGTGAGTTACAGCTTGAAAATTGTCCTTTTTTCTTAAGGTAGAGTGTGTAATTTTGACTTCAGTAGGAAAGAGATTTTCCAGAACGGAAATCTTACTCATTCCAAGAAGTTTCTTTTTGTGAACTTCCCATCAGAGTGGGTCTTCAGAGATGATGTACTTGGCAGTAGAATCTTCCAATAATTGATGGCACTGCTGGGCTTTGGTTTCTCAGTTGCAACAGTGGAGATGTCACAAAAACATGTTCCCCTGCGTGCTGCAGCGCAGCCACAAGCATGAGCACATCTGCCAGTCCTTTTTGGTGGCATTAGGTGTTGCAGCACTGGGGACTCGATCCCCCTCCCCAAATAAAACCATAATTCGGTAACTGACTTGCATTGTTGAAACTATAACTGCCAAATAGGTGTCACAAACAATTTATTAGATGTATTTAAGTAGTTAGGTATTTTCTCTGAATGTTTAAAAAGAGAAGCAACGTAATATTACAGGGTTTTTTCCCAATAGTTTGACAGAGTGCTGTGACGTACTTTGTGTCTGTCTCACTTTCAATGGCACGTTTCCCTGGCAGTTCGGTAGCAACTCTCTTGTCCATTGCAGTGGCTGAATATCCCTCCTAATTATGTAACACACCAAAAATCTCCAGTCAAGTTATAATTGTGTATTTTGGAGATAGCTGTGAATTGAGACCATGGAATTATCTATACAAGTGAAATTAATGCAAAAGGAAAATGTAATTTTTTAATAGTGTAAATATTTTTATTTGATTTACATAAAAATGCACATACCTTTTTAGCATGAAGTTAACTACTAAGATTTCTTCTTTACTTTTTGTTTTACTCTCTCAAATTTGTATATGACTTTGGGTTTTATTTCCCAAGCGAGCAAGGTGTGCAGCCACAGCAGCAGCGCAAGGGCTGTCGCTGTTGTGCTGGATCTGTCGGCGCAGATGCTGACGACGGTCCAGCCTCGTCCTGCAGCCTCACAGAGCGATCTCCCTGCAGCAGTGCTGTAAGGAAGGGAGTGGACACTTTCCAACACCAGCAAGAGTGTTTGCTTTTGTGCTCAGAATGCGTTGAAAATCTTGATGGTTAGACTTAATATGAAGTGTTCAGATGGCTCAGGCTTTTAAAGGATGTGCGTTGCATTTTCAGCTGACCTGTTTACCTAGACTGCTCCTCTAGCTCAGCTGCTGTCCTGTCCCTTCTTCTGTCTGAATTCCTCTACTATCTTCTGCATTATTTTTTTTAATATGCTGAAATATAATTTGGGATTTTTGTATTTTCAGATGTGCTGTTGTAAGCCTCTCTGTAGCTGGCAGCAGGCCAGACTGCCAGCGTGCAGCGCAGGGTCCGTACACGTCACCAGCAGCGCGGTGCGGCTGCGTAGCGCAGAAGTGAGCCAGGCTACGTGTCTAGGGAGCCTGGTCTTGTCAGAGCTGTAAGACACCCGTGTGTCCTCTTAGGTAAAGGACAACCAGGCAACTGGAGTTACAGAAGAGGAAGGGAGGGGAGAAAGCGAAAGAAGTGTCTGAACTGGCAAATTCTCCTGGCAGCACTGAGAGCGAGAGCTGCGGTGAGTCTCGGGGCCTTGGTGCCCGTCTTGTGTGTCCTGGTCCCTCCCTGCCTCTCCCCTGGCCGGCTCTTTCTCGCATAATTTTTTTTCTGTGTTTTGGTGATGGTTTTGGGGGTTTTTTTGTTTGTTTGTTTGTTTTGGTTTCCTCATGCTTCCTTTCTACATCTTGTTCTGTGTGGAGCTTTATCCCCATCATTTAGTTTTTCCTTCTCTCTGCCCTGTAGCCCATGGCTGCTTTTTCCTTCTCCATCTCTCTCTGTCCAGCTCCTGGCCACTATTTCTTCGTTCTTCCCTCTCTGTTTTTCAAAATTTTGTCTCTTTACCTAGTAGCTCTTTGCTGTTTTTCTTCCCCTGTCTCGGTTTGTCTGGCTCCCTGTCCCTCTTTCTTCATTCCTCCCTCTCTGCTGCATCACCTGTAGCTTCTTTCCTTTCTCCCTCCCTCTCTGTCCATCTCACCGTCCCCATTATTAAACTTTCCTTCTCTGCTGGGTAGCCCCCCGTAGTATATTTTTTTTCTCTGTCTTTCTTTCCAACTGCTCGTCTCTAATTTTTAATTCTTTCCTCTCTCTCTGGAAGCGTGTCAGGACTTTTCCTCTTCTCAGTCACTCTGTTCAGCTCCCCATACTTGTGTTTTAACTCTTCCCTTGCTGCCGTGCGGCCTGTTGCTCTCTCCCCTTTCTCCATCTCTCTCTGTGTGGTTCTCAGTCCCTTCCTGTGTTGGAGCCCATTGTGGTTTTTTCTTTTTCTGTTTCTCTCTGGTATTTTTCAGTGTCATCTTTCTCCATCTCTCTCTCTGGCTCTGGATACCAAGTTTTTAATTGCTCCTTCCCTTCTCTGTAGCCCATCTTCCCCCCGCCGCCTCTGGCTCACTGGTCCTGTGTTTTAATTCCCGCATCCCTGACCTCTGGCTGTTGCTGCACTTCCTGTGTGTGTGTCATGCTGCATGCGGGTCTTTGTCCCTATCTTTTCATTCCTGCCTCTTCTCCCTGTAGCCCATTGCTGTCATTTTCTTTCACTGTCTCTCTGTTTGAGACTCCCAAAAGTCCCTAGGGGTAACTGAACTTCCAGGGCAGAACAATAGTTCCACTCCCGAAGTCCTTAAAGGTAACCCTACTTCCGGGGCAGAAACCTAATTCCACTCCCAGAGTCCCCAGGGGTACACCTACTTCCGGGACAGAACTCTAAATCCACACTGGAAGTCCCTGGGGATGTTCTTAGTTGCGGGGTGGAACCCTGGTTCTAAACGGGAAGTCCCTGGGGATAACCCTACTTCCAGGGTGGAACAGCAATTCGACTTCCAAAGTCCCTAGGGGTATGCCTACTTCTGGGGCAGAACCCTAATTCCACTCTGGAAGTCCCTGGGGGTACCCCTACTTCCTGGGCGTAATCCCAATTCCACACCTAAAGTCCCTGAGGGTATTCTTAGTTCCAGGGTAGAACCCTAATTCCACTTCCGAAGTCCCTGGGGATATACCTAGTGCCGGGCGGAACCCTTATTCCACACTGGAAGCCCCTAGGAGTAACCCTACTGCGAGGTGGAACCCTAATTCCACTTCCAAAGTCCATGGGGGTAACCCTTATTTTGGGGCTGAACCACAATTCGGCTTGTGAAGTTCCTATGGGTACGCCTACTTCCAGAGCAGAAACCTAATTCCACTCCTGAAGTCCCTAGGGGTACCCCTGCTTTCGAAGCGGAACCTTAATTCAACTCCTGAAGTCCCTAGGGGTAACCCTACTTCTGGGACAGAATCTTAATTCCACTCCAGAAGTCCCAAGGGGTATCCCCACTTCCCTGACGGAACCCTAATTCCACTTGGGAAGTCCCTAGAGGTAACCCTACTTCCCGGGTGGAATCTTAATTCCACTCCCAAAGTCCCTAGGGGTACCCCTACCTCCAGGTCAGAACTCTAAATCCACACTGGAAGTCCCTGGGGATGTTCCTAATTGCGGGGTGGAACCCTACATCTAAAAGGTAAGTCCCTAAGGGTGAACCTTCGTTGGAGGACGGAACCCTAATTCCACTTCTGAGCTCCCTGGGGTTATCCCAGCGTCTGTGGCGGAACAGTAATTCCACATTGGAAGTCCCTCGGGGTAACCCTACTTCCTGGGCGGAACCCTAAATCCACTCCCGAAGTCCCTGGGAATAACCTTTCTTTTTGGGCTGAACCCTAATTCCACTCCCGAGATCCCTGGGGGTAACCCTGCTTCCGAAGCGGAACCATAATTCAACTCCTGAAATCCCTAGGGGTATCCCAACTTCTGGGGCAAAACCTTAAATCCACTCCCTAAGTCCCTACGGGCAACCCTGCTTCCAGGACGGAATCGTAATTCCAGTCCCAAAGTGCCTAGGGGTAACCCTCCTTCCAGGGTGGAACCCTACTTCCACTCCCAAAGTCCCTAGGGGTACCCATAGTTCTCGGGTGGAAAGCTAGTTCCACTTGGGAAGTCCCTAGGGGTAACCGTATTTCCAAGGCAGAACCCTAATTCCACTCCTGAAGTCCCTAGGGCTGCCTCTGCTTCCGGGGCGGAACCTTAATTCCACTCCCGAAGTCCCCGGGGCGGAACGAAAGTTCTGTCCCGGAACCAAAGTTCCGGCTCACTAGTTCCAGCCGGGCCCATTTCGGTGACGGCAGCGGAACCAAAGTTCGGGGTCACTGTTTCCAGCCGGACCCATTTCGGTGACGGCAGCGGAACCAAAGTTCCGGGTCACTGTTTCCAGCCGGACCCATTTCGGTGACGGCAGCGGAACCAAAGTTCCGGGTCACTGTTTCCAGCCGGACCCATTTCGGTGACGGCAGCGGAACCAAAGTTCCGGCTCACTAGTTCCACCCGGACCCATTTCGGTGACGGCAGCGGAACCAAAGTTCCGGCTCACTAGTTCCAGCCGGACCCATTTCGGTGACGGCAGCGGAACCAAAGTTCCGGGTCACTGTTTCCAGCCGGACCCATTTCGGTGACGGCAGCGGAACCAAAGTTCCGGCTCACTAGTTCCAGCCGGACCCATTTCGGTGACGGCAGCGGAACCAAAGTTCCGGCTCATTGATTCCGGTCGGATCAGAGGGGTTTTTTTTGCTGTTTTTTCTTATTTTTTAATATGCTTTTTCTTTCTTTTTTTTTTCCTTACCATTTTTCCCTTTTTTCTTTTTAAATTTTACTCCTTTTTTCTTTTTTTAAATTTTTTAAAAATATTTTTTCTCTTTTTTTCTTATTCTTCTGGTTCTTTTTTTCCCTTTTTTATTTTTTTATGACTTTTGGAGTGGAATTAGGGTTCTATCCCGCACATAGGGGTACCCCCAGGGACATCCAGTGTGGAATTAGGGTTCCGTCCCGGAAGTAGGCGTACCCCTAGGGACTTTGGGAGTGGAATTAAGGTTCCACCTCAGAAGTAGGGTTACCCCTAGGGACTTCCCGAGTGGAACCAGGGTTCTGCCCCAGAACTATGGGTACCCCTAGGGACTCTGGGAGTGGAATTAGGGTTCCACCCCAGAAGAGGGGTTACCTTAAGGGACTTTGGGAATGGAATTACAGTATCACCCCGGAAGTAGGGTTACCCCTAGTGACTTCCTCAGTGTAATTAAGGTTCTTCCCCGGAAGTAGGGTTACCCCTAGATACTTTGGGAGTGGAATTAGGGTTTCACCCCAGAACTATGGGTACCCCTAGGGACTTTGTGAGTGGCAGTAGGGTTCCACCCCGGAAGTAGGGTTACCCCTAGAGTCTTCAGGAGTGGAATTAGGGTTTTGCCCCAGAACTGTGGGTACCCCTAGGGACTTAGAGAGTAGAATTAGGGTTCTGCCCTGGAAGTAGAGTTACCCCTCGGGACTTTGGGAGTGGCAGTACGGTTCTACCCCAGAAGTAGGGCTACCCCTAGGGGCTTTTGGAGTGAAATTAGGATTCTGCTCTGGAAGTAGAGTTACCCCTAGGGACACTGGGAATGGAATTTGGGTTCTGCCCTGGAAGTAAGGATACCCATAGGGACTTTGGGAGTGGAATAGGGTTCTGCTCCAGAACTATGGGCATCCCTAGGGACTTGTGGAGTGGAATTAGGATTCTGCCGTGGAACTAGCGTTACCCCTAGGGACTTTGGGAGTGGAATTAGGGTCCTGCCAGGGAGTTTGGGATTTCCCAAGGGACTTTTGGACTGTAAATAAGATTCCGTCCCGGAAGTAGGGTTACCACTAGGGACTTTGGGAGTGGCAGTAGGGTTCCGCCTCTGAAGTTGGGATACCTTGAGGGACTTTGGGAATGGAATTACAGTATCACCCTGGAAGTAGGGGTACCCCTAGAGACTTCGGGAGTGGAATTAGGGTTTAACCCCAGAACTATGGGTACCCCTAGGGCCTTTGGGAGGGGCAGTAGGGTTCCACCCCGGAAGTAGGAGTACCCCTAGGGACATTGGGAATGGAATTGGGGTTCTGCCCTGGAAGTAGTTACCCATATGGACTTTGGGATTGGAATTAGGGCTCTGCTCCAGAGCTATGGGTACCCCTAGGGACTTTGGAGTGGAATTAGCATTCCACCCTGGAACTAGGATTACCCCTAGGGACTTTGGGGGTGGAAGTAGGTTTCCTTCCCAGAAGTTGGGTTACCCCAAGGGACTTTTGGAGTGCAATTAAGATTCCGTCCCGGAAGTAGGGTTACCCCTAGGGACTTTGGGAGTGGAATTAGGGTTCTGCCTTGGAAGTTGGGATACCTTTAGGGACTTTTGGAGTGTAATTAAGATTCCATCCTGGAAGTAGGGTTCCTTCCCAGAAGTTGGGATACCTTTAGGGACTTCAGGAGTTGAATTAAGGTTCTGCAGGGTTACCCGTATGGACTTCAGGAGTGGAATTAAGGTTCCACCCCAGACGAGGGGTTACCTTAAGGGACTTTGGGAATGGAATTACAGTATCACCCTGGAAGTAGGGTTACCCCTAGGGACTTCCCGAGTGGAACCAGGGTTCTGCCCCAGAACTATGGGTACCCCTAGGGACTCTGGGAGTGGAATTAGGGTTCCACCCCAGAAGATGGCTTACCTTAAGGGACTTTGGGAATGGAATTACAGTATCACCCCGGAAGTAGGGTTACCCCTAGTGACTTCCTCAGTGTAATTAAGGTTCTTCCCCGGAAGTAGGGTTACCCCTAGATACTTTGGGAGTGGAATTAGGGTTTCACCCCAGAACTATGGGTACCCCTAGGGACTTTGTGAGTGGCAGTAGGGTTCCACCCCAGAAGTAGGGTTACCCCTAGAGTCTTCAGGAGTGGAATTAGGGTTTTGCCCCAGAACTATGGGTACCCCTAGGGACTTAGAGAGTAGAATTAGGGTTCTGCCCTGGAAGTAGAGTTACCCCTCGGGACTTTGGGAGTGGCAGTACGGTTCTACCCCAGAAGTAGGGCTACCCCTAGGGGCTTTTGGAGTGAAATTAGGATTCTGCTCTGGAAGTAGAGTTACCCCTAGGGACACTGGGAATGGAATTTGGGTTCTGCCCTGGAAGTAAGGATACCCATAGGGACTTTGGGAGTGGAATAGGGTTCTGCTCCAGAACTATGGGCATCCCTAGGGACTTGTGGAGTGGAATTAGGATTCTGCCGTGGAACTAGCGTTACCCCTAGGGACTTTGGGAGTGGAATTAGGGTCCTGCCAGGGAGTTTGGGATTTCCCAAGGGACTTTTGGACTGTAAATAAGATTCCGTCCCGGAAGTAGGGTTACCACTAGGGACTTTGGGAGTGGCAGTAGGGTTCCGCCTCTGAAGTTGGGATACCTTGAGGGACTTTGGGAATGGAATTACAGTATCACCCTGGAAGTAGGGGTACCCCTAGAGACTTCGAGAGTGGAATTAGGGTTTAACCCCAGAACTATGGGTACCCCTAGGGCCTTTGGGAGGGGCAGTAGGGTTCCACCCCGGAAGTAGGAGTACCCCTAGGGACATTGGGAATGGAATTGGGGTTCTGCCCTGGAAGTAGTTACCCATATGGACTTTGGGATTGGAATTAGGGCTCTGCTCCAGAGCTATGGGTACCCCTAGGGACTTTGGAGTGGAATTAGCATTCCACCCTGGAACTAGGATTACCCCTAGGGACTTTGGGGGTGGAAGTAGGTTTCCTTCCCAGAAGTTGGGATACCCCAAGGGACTTTTGGAGTGCAATTAAGATTCCGTCCCGGAAGTAGGGTTACCCCTAGGGACTTTGGGAGTGGAATTGGGGTTCTGCCCTGGAAGTAGGGTTACCCCTAGGGACTTTGGGAGTGGAATTAGGGTTCTGCCTTGGAAGTTGGGATACCTTTAGGGACTTTTGGAGTGTAATTAAGATTCCATCCTGGAAGTAGGGTTCCGCCCCAGAAGTTGGGATACCTTTAGGGACTTCAGGAGTTGAATTAAGGTTCTGCAGGGTTACCCGTATGGACTTCAGGAGTGGAATTAAGGTTCCACCCCAGACGAGGGGTTACCTTAAGGGACTTTGGGAATGGAATTACAGTATCACCCTGGAAGTAGGGTTACCCCTAGGGACTTTGGGATTGGAATTGGGGTTCTGCCCCAGAACTATGGGTACCCCTTGGGATTTTGGAAGTGGAAGTAGGGTTCTGCCCCGGAAGTTGGGATACCCCTTGGCACTTTGGGTGTGGAATTAAGGTTCTGCCCTGGAAGTAGGGTTATGCCTATGGACTTCCTGAGTGGAATTAGGGTTCTGCTTTGAAAGTAGGGGCACCCCTAGGGCCTTTTGAGTGGAATTAAGGTTCTGCCCCAGAAGTAGGGGAACCCCCAGATGCTTTCAGTGTCGAATTAGGGTTCCAACCTGGAACTAGTGTTTCCCTAAGGGACTTTGGGAGTTGAAATACGGTGTTGCCGCAGAAGTGAAACTACAGCTTTCCATGTGTAATAAAATAAAAAAGAAAAGAAAAAAAAAAAAAGATGGCACGGTTGACTTTAAAATTCAGAGGCGCTGGTGGCCTGTACCGACAGCAGTACCAGAGATGATGCAAAGTACTTTTTCCGCTACTCAGGTGTAGTGTTCACAAAAAAAAGAAGCCTTAGATTCCTACCCAGCTTCGTGCTAAATTAGTTTTTCCTTTTGCAGCTGGATGTCAACTGGCACTGTTTCACCATGGTTGTCCTTTCTTCTGCCATGAAAGTACAAGACAGGTGGAAAGAACCCGTGGTGGTCTGCAAGTTCGAGGTGCGTCTGCGATGTGCGTTTGCATTTTTTCCTCAGGTACTTGTAGTACGGACTTCAAAGTTAACGTTAAGAATGTGCCAACTCTCCTTCTATTTTTTTTTTTTTTTTGGATGAAGGATTTTAACACAAATACCAAAACCAAGGGCTATTCTGGAGCATGTTACACCTATGCAAAGCTTACTTCCCTCTGTCAGTTTTCTCTTCCTGAAAGCATAATCTTCCTGTGCACTTACTATGAAAACAGTTTTGTAGCAAGAGAGGAAAGAAACTGTTCATAAGGGTTCAGATGTTCAGAACAAACAGATGTTGTTTTTATGACAAAAGCTTTACGCTTCTTCAGTAAATTAACTTTTAAAAGAGTAGTACTCAAACCCCTTAGTGAGATACTAGCATCTGTTCTAAAAGCAATCAAGGTCAAAGGAGAGACATGAACAAAACAGGACAAAGCAGCATTCCTTCACATGTTTTTCCAAGCTTTCCCAAGAAGCATTGGCAGCCTGGTAACTTGTGACAAGTGAGTCGTGATGTATTTTTTGGTGAGTTACAGCTTCAATAATGTCCTTTTTCCTTAGAGTGTGTAATTTTGACTTCAGTAGGAAAGAGATTTTTCCCAAATGGAAATCTCTCTCGTTCAGAGAAGTTCAGAGCCCCGAGCACTGCACGTGGCAGAAGAGAGAATTGGAACCGGAAGTTCCCGTCTCTTTTCCGGCAGCCGCTCCCTGCGGTTCGTGCCGCGTGGTGATCAGCAGCTGCCTGTTCCTGCATTGCTCCCACCAGAGTTAGGAATATTTTCATTTCAGGTAAAAGAATGAACTTTGGTCTAGGAGAAATTAAGAGCTGCCTGTGACCTTCTTCAGGGTCAAGTGTTTCTCTTTGTCCATGCTCATGTTATGGGCAAGTTGGAAATAGCCTTTTATTTTTCCTGTGTATATATAACCAAGTTTTTAGTGGTAGATGGTGTCAGCGTAGTTAATTTTTGAGCACCTATATGTGAGTAGAAAGGGAATGAAGGAAATGGATGGAAACTGATATTGGATTTTGATTTTTTTTTTTTTAATTACAGTGTTGATGGCACGTTGTGCCATCGCCCAATCTCCGTTCTGTTCAGTGGAGTCTTCAGTCTAGAACTTAAAAAAAATTAAAAATTTCTCTCTGTCTAGTTCTAGATCCCTACTTTTTTCATTCATACCTCCCTCCCTGTCCTGTAGCCCATATGTTCTTATTTATACATAACAGAAATACACAGAAAGAACAATTTCTGGAGAAATATTTGTATCTGGTGCAGCCATGGCTTCTCCATCTGCTGCTGAGGCTTCTTGCAGGCTGAGATCCCTCTTAGAAATGGCTGATAAGTAGTTGAAACAACAAAGAAATAATGAAACACAAAATTTATCTTTTGATAACTTAATTAAAGGTGTGTTTCAGGCGTTTCCTGGAAAAAAGGCTGGAGAGGTAAAGGTGAGCAGACTTTTAAGTAAGATAAGAACAATTGAATAATTTAAGTAAAAATAAAATGAAAATAAGAATAATAGGAGTAATGCAAACAACTCTATCTATCTGAGTGGTGCACAGTAGAACTGCTCCCCACCCACTGATAACGATCCCGCAGGAGCGAAGAGGAACCCGAACCCAAAACCGCAATCCCGGGAAAGCGAGCCCGAGCAATTCCTGGGAGAATCCCCTCCTTGCTGCTCAACCCTTGTTAATGTACTGACATGACCTGATACCATCTGGAGTATTTCATTGGCACATCCCAGTGCCAGTTCTGGGGTTTGCTGTTCCCCGCGCTTCTCCCTCCCAGTCCTAATGCGGCTGTGAACCAGCCAAACACAACAGCCTTGGGCTCCAGCAGCAACATCAGCACTTTTGTTCACATTCTTCTCCTAACAGGTTCTACACTGAAACCAAAACACGTTTTTCCTAGCATTTCCCTCGGGGGTAAATTTTTGATGCTCAGCAGGTGCAATTTCTGCTCTAAACGGTCTCATTTCAGACCCTTTGTGTTATCCTCACTGATGATTAATTCTCCTTGAGGCACGTGAGTCACTGTTTCTTTTGGATCATTTTAACCCCCCCCCCCCCCCCGCCCAAAGAATTCAGATTTCTGCTTTATTTTCAAGGAGAATAAAGAAAATATTTGGATAGTTGAGGTGTTAAAAGACCTCCCCCCAAAAATAAGCCTGGGATTTAAATCCGGTTCATACACATCAGCAAAATATTTTTGGGGGTCTTTTTCATCATCTGAGCCAGGGATTGAGATTTGATTCATGTAATAACTGGGGAGAAATAATGATAAGCTGAAAAAAACAAAAGCAAAAAAACCCCCCAAAAGCCTCAACAAACCAAAAACGGAAGTCCACTGGGTAAAACCAGGGATGTTTAGGTAAAATGCTAAGAAAACAGAATTTTCTCTGCTTATGGAGGGAGGAAGGGCCGTGTTGTGGAGCACAAGAGCCAGACATGGAGGCACCATGCCTGAGCATAAAAAATTCTTGGAAATGGCTGGTAAATACTTGAAACAACAAAGAATTCAAGAAACACAACATTTAGCTCTTGAAGAATTAATTAAAGGTGTGTTCCAGGCATTACCTGGAAAAAGACATTCTGTGTTTTAAAATAAAGTTGGTTTTGTTTTGGTTTTTTTTTAATGTTTTCTTTCTTGTAACATAGAGAGGAGCAGCTACCAGACATGGAATCTTCAGGTTTATTTTGGGTTGGTTTCTCCTGTTTTGCTTTATCTGGTTTCTTCAAGCTCTGCCCTGTCACTGTCCTTGAGGCCACCGAGCGAGTGGGAATGGAGGCAGCGGGGATCGTAAACGCCACCTGTTATTGGTCGAGGGGTGCGCTGAGGCTTCCTATTGGCTGCGCACCATGAACCAATGAGAATGGATGTTTTCGATACTGCGTTTGGGGCGGGTCGGAGCTGCTGGAAGCCCGCGGTGCCTCTCCCAGGCGGGGCGCGTCTAGCCTCCAGCTCTGCTGCTCCCGCTCCCTCCTTCACTGGCAGCGGCTCTGGCCACGGGTAGGGCGAAGGTAGGAAGAAATGGGGCCCTTCCTCGAAACAGCTTTGGGCACCACGTCTCATTCCTGCTGAGAAGCGCCTGGGCGCGGGTCAGGTGTGGCGGGAGAAGTGACCCTGGGAGAAGTGACCCGGCCCAGAATGCTGGGGAGGACGCGGGTCAGGTGTGTTAGGAGAAGTGACCCGGCCCAGAACGCTGCGGACGGCTTCGGTGACCTGGGCAGGTTCTGGCACTTCCCTTTGCTGCCGCCGTGCTCCTCTGAGTAGCCTCTGGGGATTGAATTTTCTGTGTCAGTGCTGCCGCCTCCGTTGTTTGCCCGGTAACAGTGAGTCCTCAGCAGGAGCCAGCAGCGGTCATTTGCAGTTTCAGAGCCATGCTGGGCTTTAGGAGCATTGAGGCCCTGGTCCAACCTTCTCCTGAAGCCTCACAGGGTGGTCTCCCTGCAGCTGTGCTGTAAGGAAGGGAGGAGACACTTTCCAACAGCAGCAAGAGTGTTTGCTTATATGCTCAGAATGTGTATTGGGTCTGGCTGAGATGGAGTTCATTTTCCCCATAGCTGACATTGTGTAAGTAATAGTGAATCTTCCTGTACTAACAGCAGTGAACAGAGTTGGTGTCCAAGGCATTTGACTGAGTCGGTGGGTAACTCTGGGTTTGCTTTATTGACAACTCGGAGTTGGGCCATCACCTCCGTGACTGACAAAGCCATTGCAAAAATCAAGCTCTATATGCTAAATGTACCATTATGCAATAGATATTCTTTTCAAAGTTCTTGGTGGTTTCCCATGAACCCTCAGTTCCAAGTTTCTCATTCATTTAAAATTCTATAAAAATGCACAGTGGACTTCAAGCACAGCTGATTCTTCTCGTCTCAGTGCATCTTGAGAAGTTGCAGCCGCTGGTCCCAGTCTGGTCATTGTATTCACTGATCTTCTTGAATAATCTTCCTGTCTGCTCACCTTTGCACTTCTGAGAACAACTTCTGTCATGACATTTAGCTTGTGTGTATTTTAAACTATGTAATCTTTCCCAATTGGTTCAGTTCAAGTCCATCAAAGAAATTCTTTGCATTTTTATATGTAAGTAACAGAAATAAACAGGAAGAACAATCTCTGGAGAAATATTTGTATCTAGTGCAGCCTTGGTTTCTCCATCTGCTGCTAAGGCTCCTTGCAGGCTGAGATTTCTCTTGGAAATGACTGATAAATACTTGAAACAACCAAGGATTCACGAAACACAAAATTTATGCCTTGACAACTTAATGAAAGGTGTGTTCCAGGCGTTTCTTGGAAAAAAGGCATTTTGTTTTTTAAAATAAAGTCTATTTTATTTTTTCTTTTGTTCTGCCTAGAGCGCAGCTTCTGCAGGTAAAACTTTGAGGTTGATTTTGGGTTGGTTCGTCCTGTTTTCCTTTACCTCATTTCTTCAGACTCTGTCCCGTCACAGTCCCCGAGACTCTCCGGCACAGTAGAACTGCTCCCCACCCACTGATAACGATCCCGCAGGAGCGAAGAGGAACCCGAACCCAAAACCGCAATCCCGGCAAAGCGAGCCCGAGCAATTCCTGGGAGAATTCCTCGGGCACCTGTGTGTGCTCTCTTGGGTGGAGGACAGCCAAGCGACTGGAGTTCCAGAAGAGGAAGGGAGGGGAAAAGGAGAAAGAAGCGTCTGAACTGGCAAATTCTCTTGGCAGCACCAAGAGCGAGAGCTGCGGTGAGTCCCGGGTCCTTGGGGCCTTGGTGCCCGTCTTGTGCGTCCCAGTCCCTCCCTGCCTCTCCCCTGGCTGGGTCTCTCTCACGTGGTTTTTTTTTCTGTATTTTGTTCGGGTTTTTGTTTATTTTTATTTTGGTTTTTGTTCCCCTGTGCCTCCTTTCTTCATCTCATTCTGTGTGGCTCTCTATCCCCATCATTTAATTTTCCCCTCTCTCTGCCCTGTAGCCCATGGCTACTTTATCCTTCTCCATCTCTCTCTGTCCAGCTCCTGGCTGCTATTTTTGCGTTCCTCCCTCTCTGCTTTTCAAAATTTTGTCTCTTTACCTAGTAGCCCTTTGCTATTTTTCTTCCCCCATCTCAGTTTGTCTGGCTCCCTGTCCCTCTTTCTTCATTCCTCCCTCTCTGCTGCATCGCCTGTGGCTTCTTTCCTTTCTCCCTCCCTCTCTGTCCATCTCGCCATCCCCATTTTTAAACTTTCCTTTTCTCCTGGGTATCCCACCGCAGCTTTTTTTCTTTCTCTGACTTTTAATCCAGCTCCCTGTCTCTAATTCCTAATTCTTCCCTCTCTCTATTTCCCCCTTCCCAGTCACTCTGCTCGGCTCCCTGCCACTGTGCAGCCTGATGTTCTCTTCCCTTTCCCCACCTCTCTCTGGCTGGCTCCCAGTCCCTTCCTGTGTTGGAGCCCATTGTGGCCTTTTCTTTTTCTGTTTCTCTCTGGTATTTTTCAGTGTCATCTTTCTCCATCTCTCTCTCTGGCTCTGGATACCAAGTTTTTAATTGCTCCTTCCCTTCTCTGTAGCCCATCTTCCCCCCGCCACCTCTGGCTCGCTGGTCCTGTGTTTTAATTCCCGCATCCCTGCCCTCCAGCTGTTGCTGCACTTCCTGTGTGTGTGTCATGCTGCATGCGGGTCTTTGTCCCTATCTTTTCATTCCTCCCTCTCCTCCCTGTAGCCCATCGCTGTCATTTTCTTTCACTGTCTCTCTGTGGCTCCAGATTCCCGTTTTTCTCTTCCTCTCTTTCTCTGCCCTGTTGCTATTTTTTTCTTTCTTCATTTCTCTCTGCCTGGTTCCAGATCGCTACTTTGTTCATTCCTCCCTCCCTGTCCTGTAGCCCATATGTTCTTATATATACTTAACAGAAATACACAGAAAAACAGTTTCCGGAGAAATATTTTTATCTACTGCAGCCCTGGCTTCTCCATCTGCTGCTGAGGCTTCTTGCAGGCTGAGATCCCTCTTGGAAATGGCTGATAAGTAGTTGAAACAACAAAGAAATAATGAAACACAAAATTTATCTCTTGATAACTTAATGAAAGGTGCGTTCCAGGCATTTCCTGGAAAAAAGGCTGGAGAGGTAAAGGTGAGCAGACTTGTAGGTAAGATAAGAACAATTTAATAATTAAAGTAAAAATAAAATGAAAATAAGAATAATAAGAGGAGTAATGCAAACAACTCTATCTATCTGAGTGGTGCACAGTAGAACTGCTCCCCACCCACTGATAACGATCCCGCAGGAGCGAAAAGGAACCCGAACCCAAAACCGCAATCCCGGGAAAGCGAGCCCGAGCAATTCCTGGGAGAATCCCCCCCTTGCTGCTCAACCCGTGTTAATGTACTGACATGACCTGATACCATCTGGAGTATTTCCCTGGCACATCCCAGTGCCAGTTCTGGGGTTTGCTGTTCACTGTGCTTCTCCCTCCCAGTCCCAATGCAGCTGAGAACCAGCCAAACACAACGGCCTTGGGCTCCAGCAGCAACTCACAACATCAGCACTTTTGTCCACATTCTTCTCCTAACATCCTTCTCCTCCCTTGCTGAGGGTTTTGGTTTTTTTAATACTTCTCTAATTTGAGAACAAAAACCAGCTGAGGAGGGTTTGTAGAGAGAAAAAAAACCCCGTTTTTTCTAGCAGTTCCCTCAGGAGTAAATGTTTGTCTCTCAGCAGGTGGACTTTCTGCTCTAAACAGTCTCATTTCAGACCCTTTGGGTTATCCTCATTGATGATTAGTTCTCCTTGAGGCACGCGAGTCACTGTCTCATTTGGATCATTTTAATCATCCCCACCCCCCAGAGAATTCAGATTTCTACTTTATTCGGAAGGAGAATAAAGAAAATATTTGGATAGTTGAGGTGTTAAAAGACCCCCCCCAAAATAAGCCTGGGATTTAAGTCCAGTTCAGAGGCATCAGCAAAATACTGATTAATCTCTGCCTTCCCTGTAGTTCTCCTGACTCTTCCTCCCATCTTTGTCATTCTCTTGGTGCACAGTAAGGTAGAAAAGGGGTTTTTTGGGGTCTTTTCTGTCATCTGAGCTAGGGATTGAGATTTGATTCATGTAATAACTGGGGAGAAAATGATAAGCTGGAAAGACAAAACAAAACAAACCCTAAAAAAGCCCCAACAAACCAAAAAAGGAAGTCCACTAGGTAAAACCAGAGCTGTTTAGTAAAATCCTAAGAAAACAGGATTTTCTTTGCCTAGGGAGGGAGGAAAGGGTGTGTTCTGGAGCACAAGACCCAGACATGGAGGGACCATGCCTGAGCATAAAAAATTCTTGGAAATGGCTGATAAATACTTGAAACAACAAAGAATTGATGAAACACAAAATTTATCTCTTGAAGAATTAAAGGTGTGTTCCAGGCATTTCCTGGAAAAAGACATTTTTGTGTTTTACAATAAAGTCTTTTTTTTTTTTTTAATGTTTTCTTTCTTGTAACCTAGAAAGCAGCTACCAGACATGGAACTTCCAGGTTTATTTGGGGTTGGTTTCTCCTGTTTTGCTTTATCTGATTTCTCCAGGCTCTGCCCCATCACTGTCCTTGAGGCCACCGAGCGAAGTGGGAATGGAGGCAGCGGGGATCAGAAGCGCCACCTCCTATTGGTCGAGAGACGCGCTGAGGTTTCCTATTGGCTGCGCCCCATGAACCAATGAGAATGGATTTTTTCGATTCTGCGTTTGGGGCGGGTCGGAGCTGCTGGAAGCCTGCGGTGCCTCCCGCAGCCGGTGACGTGTGGGTCCCACCGGACCCGCCGGGGCGCGTCCAGCCTCCAGCTCTGCTGTCCCAAAGCCGCTTCGGGACCTCTCGATATGCTAAATGTACCATTATGCAATAGATATTCTTCTCAAAGTTCTCGGTGTTTTCCCATGAACCCTCAGTTCCAAGTTTCTCATTCATTTAAAATTCTATAAAAGTCCACAGAGGACTTCAAGCGCAGCTGATTCTTCTCGTCTCGTCTCAGTGCATCTTGAGAAGTTGCAGCCGCTGGTCCCACTCTGGTCACTGTATTCACTGATCTTCTTGAATAATCTTCCTGTCTGCTCACCTTTGCGCTTCTGAGAACAACTTAAGTCATGACATTTAGCTTGTGTGTATTTTAAACTATGTCATCTTTCCCAATTGGTTCAGTTCAAGTCCATCAAAGAAATTCTTTCTATTTTTATATGTAAGTATCAGAAATAAAGAGAAAGAACAATCTCTGGAGAAATATTTGTATCTAGTGCAGCCCTGGTTTCTCCATCTGCTGCTAAGGCTTCTTGCAGGCTGCGATCTCTCTTGGAAATGACTGATAAATGCTTGAAACAACAAAGAATTCATGAAACACAACATTTATGTCTCGAAAACTTAGTGAAAGGTGTGTTCCAGGCGTTTCTTGGAATAAAAGGCATTTTGTTTTTTCAAATAAAGTCTATTTTATTTTTTTCTTTTGTTCTGCCTAGAGCGCAGCTTCTGCAGATGAATCTTTGAGGTTGATTATGGGTTGGTTCGTCCTATTTTACTTTACCTCGTTTCTTCCAGCTCTGCCCCGTCACGGTCCCCGAGACTCTCCGGCGAGTGGGAATGGAGGCAGGGGGGATCGTAAACGCCACCTCCTATTGGTCGAGGGTTGCTCTGAGGCTTCCTATTGGCTGCGCACCATGAACCAATGAGAATGGATGTTTTCGATACTGCGTTTGGGTCGGGTCGGAGCTGCTGGAAGCCCGCGGTGCCTCGCGCAGCCGGTGACGTGTGGGTCCCACCGGACCCACTGGGGCGCGTCCGGCCTCCAGCTCTGCTGCTCCCGCTCCCTCCTCCTCCTCCGGCAGCGGCTGTGGCCGCGGGCAGGGCGCAGGCCCTAAGGAAGGGGTCCCATCCCGAAGCCACCACGTGTCCTTCCTGCTGAGAAGCGTCTGGGGCAGTGGGAGAAGCGACCCAGACCTGAGGCTGGGGAGGGCTTGGGGCCTGACAGAGCCCGGGTTCCTGGGCAGCGGGGCTTGGGTGTCTGGAGAATGGGGCTGGGTGACCTGGGCAGGTTCAGGCACCTCCCTTTGCTGCTGCCATGCTCCTCTGAGCAGCCTCTGGGAGCTGAATGTCCTGCGTTAGTGCCATTGCCTCCATTGTTCACCCTGCACTGGCGAGGCTGCAGCGGCTTCGGGACAGCAGCAGAGTCGGTGTGGGACAGGCAGGAGACGCTGACACCGGGTCCTTGTCACTGGGGACGGGAGCCCGGGAGGCCTGTGCAGGCTGGGGCGGGCGGCTCACCCGAAGTGTGGGAATCTGTGGAGGAGGAAGCGAGAGGCTGCCAGAGCTGGCCCGGAGGAGCATCCCCTGCACACCATGGTGGAGCTGTCCCGGGGCACGGCAAGGGCCCTGGACAGCCGGTACTGCACCGTGAGGGACCTTAATGTATTGAGGGAAACCGGAGGCGTTTGCGAGGGGAAGGGCAGGAAGGTGAAGCAGATGAACTTGGAAGTCAAAGTCCACAGTAGTTTGCACAACGAAACAGCAGTTCAATGGAGCACACATTTGGATTTGGTGAAAGCATTTTAGAAATAGTAAAAAAAAACCCAAACAAATGCCAAAATTAAATACTAAGAAAACTGATGCTGGTATTTTTATACTTTGGTGAGAAGGAGCAGGTGCATGGGGCAAGAGAGGGGTGATGGGGAGATGCCCCCAAACAAGAGGAATCTCAGCCCCAAAGTGCCTGAGAGCTGTCCCTGTTCCATGTCCCAGTGCTTTGCAGGCTGGAGGGCAGGGCAGTCAGTCCCCAGGAAGCCTCGTGGAGGAGCACCTGCAGGAGTGGGAGAGCAGATGGCCGGTAGCACAGAGGGGAGGAAAGGGGCAAATCCCAGAGCAGAGCCCGGGGATCACGGGCGTATCGCTCGTCTGCAGATGGGCCACTGGCATCTGCTCCACTCGGATGTGCTGTCTCCTTCTGAACATACACACAGAGCGGCTTTCAGTGTCTTCTCTCCTGCCTCGAGGATGCCAGCTCTGCTGCGTCATTTCCTTTTGAAAAGAAATCCTATTTTTTTGTTGAGATCCCTCTTTTGAAATCTCTCATTTCTTTTTGAAATTTCTCCAGGGCCTCGCTGCTGCCACTGTGGCAGCCCCGCTGCCACACGCAGCCATGCAGCAAGCCCCGGGGTTTGCTCCGGGGCAGAACAAACCCCCGGGCGCTGCTCGGAAGGGCGGTGCTGCTGCTTCTCCTCCCGGGGAACGGGTTTTGGGGAAGGGGCAGGAGCAGCCCCCGGGCCGCGGGAGCGGGGAGAGGCAAAGGGCGGCGTCTGTGTGCTGCTGCCGCCATCTCGTGTCCGAAGCGAGGCACTGCAGCCCGGCGGCCACGCGCGGCTCAGCAGAACGGGTTCTCGGACTGGCGGGCACAGCTCGGTGCTGTAGGTCGCTGCCGCACATCCGGGTTCTGGGGCGCTCGCTGCTGCCACCTGGTGCATAATTTCAGATACTGCAGCTCTGCTTCGGCGCAGGCGCAGTAGCGTTATTTTGTTTTCAGCTGTTGCCTGGCAACGAAAACAACAAAACGCGTCAGTGTCGCGCATGCGCGGTGCCGCCCCCGAGCGCCATCCCGCTGCGGTGGCTGGGGGGTGGTGACGCCGTGATCGCTGCTGCCTCCCGGTCAGGAAACGCCGCTGCCGCCCCGCGGGCTCTGGGTCCGCGAAACGCGGAACTGCAGCGCCGCTGCTGCCCCTGGGGAACCGCCGCCCGGGATCGGTGCGGCACGGCGGCAGGGCGGGGCTGGGGCGGGAGGGGCGGGGCGGGGCTGGGGCGGGAGGGGCGGGGGCACGACTTTGTCTTTGGTCCCGGCACCGGAAGTTCCCGCCTCTTTTCCGGCCGCCGCGAGGGCCATGCGGTGCCGTGCAAAGCGGGGCGAAACGGAACGGAACCGAACCGAACCGGGCGGCTGCGGGGACGGCGCGATGGAGGCGGCGATCCGCAGGTAAGGCGAGTGCGGCGGCGGTGGTCGGAGGGTCCCTCTCCGGGGCCGCTGCTCAGCAGCTGCCGTGCTCCGCCCTGCGCATCGGCGCGCTCTGCCCCGGGGCGTCCCGTCTCCCTCCGCCCGCCCGCGCTCTGCTCGGCTCTGCTCGGCTCTGCTCGGCTCTGCTCGGCTCTGCTCGGCTCTGCTCGGCTCTGCTCGGCTCTGCTCGGCTCTGCTCGGCTCTGCTCGGCTCTGCTCGGCTCTGCTCGGCTCTGCTCGGCTCTGCTCGGCTCTGCTCGGCTCTGCTCGGCTCTGCTCGGCTCTGCTCGGCTCTGCTCGGCTCTGCTCGGCTCTGCTCGGCTCTGCTCGGCTCTCTGCCCCCTCGGGACCCCCCTGCTCCTGCCGCGCTCCTTCCCGCCTCCGGTAACCCATCAAAATAATTGCCAAAAAGATTATTAGGGAGATGAATGCAGTGCTAATTAGTGATAGAACTGATGAACTCAAATTTTGTCTGAATTTTCTAAAGATTTTACCTGTGCAATTTTCTGGCATGTCCTGTTGAAGTGTTTTCCCTGTTGGGTTGGGGTTTTGGGGGTTTGTTGTTTGTTTTTTTTTTTTTTCGTTTCCGATGGACCGTGGTTTCCAAGGGTGATCGGGGTTTTTATTCACTTAGAGCTCCCTGGCCAAAATTTCCTTTGCAAGAATTAAGTCTGGAATAAGCGGCTCCTGTATCAACTAATTCCATTTCATCAGTGGCTGTCACTGTGTTAATGGCACGTAGAGCTGTGTCCAGTTGGAGGACATTCCTTTTTCCAATTCCTTTTTTTTTTTTTTTTTTTGTAAATTGTACACTAATTTGGGGTTTTTTTTGAGACGGGGATGTGTGAAAGGAAAGGGGATTTTCCCGTTGCCTGTCCCTTCCTCTGCAAGCTCCTCCAGAAACCTCTGTTAAAGTGCCAATTAATCTTCTCTCTCTCAGATTTTTTTCATTTTTTTTCTCCCTTCGGGATTGCCACATTTCTTTTTCTTTTTTCCCTGTTGTTAAAAACCGTTGATGCCATTTTTGACATTTTTGCAAATCCCTGGAGTCTGCTTCCTTTAATTTTGAAGTTTCTTTCTAATACCCAGAGCCGATTGCTCCCCAAAACATAGATGCCAATGGAACAGGCTCCTTTGGCTTTTCAGGATTTAAATGAGTATATTTTCTAGCAGTGACCTTTAGCTGCTCTACCGAGGCAGACAGGGATTCATTTGATTCTTGTTTAATTTCATAGAATTTAGACCAATGAACGGCTTTTGGCATTGCATGTCTTGTACCAAGCAGGAACATTCATTTCTGACATTTTGTTAAAAGGCCCCGGTGTTGGGGTTGGTTGGGATCCCATCCTGGGTCTGCGACAGGAAAAATTTGATTGTTTTTTTCCTGCAGTTCTTTCTGAAGGTGTGCCCCTTCTGCTTGTTTATGAACAGTTTTTAAATAGCAGTCTTTTTTTTTTTTCTTTAGTACCATCCAAGAATATATCCAATAATACATGAATTATCCTCTATTGTTTTAGCTATTTTGGATGGTTTCTTGAAATAAAAAATTTTACATAAGGTGCTTTATCCTATTGACCCTCCCTCCTACAAACAACATGAACTGCAGGATAATACAGACACTTCTGTCTGCCTTGGCCCAAGCTCAACACATCTCCTGTCACATCCCAGTGATCACTAAAACAAAGAGCCTTAATGCTTCTATGAATACTAAGGTAATAAATGTCCATTTCTGACATTCTGTGATGAAGATGCATTGTTCTTAACTCCAGTGCTAAGTTAATGATGAGAGCAGGCCTGGGACTTGACAGTCTCTTCTTGGTGAGGTTTCTGTGATTCCCTGGTTCAGATCGATCAATCTGAAGTTACCCATGGTGCTTTACAGTTTCCTGCTTCTTTTAATCAAACCCAACTCTTCCATATAATCAAGTCTTGTTTATTTTAGCAGCTTACTTGCAACAAGTTTGTTGATCAAGCAGCACTTGCTGGTGATCTTCACTTTCATGAATTTCCCCAGCGGTCCCTGATGGCTGGGAGCTCTGAATCATCTTTTTTATTTCAATCTCTACCTTTTTTTTGTTCTCTCCCAGGGGAGGGAAACAAATGCCTGAGTCAATAAAATTGACTTATGGTAATTAAAACCATATAAAAATGATACCAGTTGTACAGATCTGGAGAGAAAAGGCACAAGGTAATGGTTTTCTTTTGTTCTTGTTTGTTTTGGGCTTTTTTGTGTGGAGGTTTGAGTTTGCTTGGGGCTGTTGTTTTTTTTTTTTTTTTTTCCCTGAGAGGAATGTTGTCTGTGGGGGTGTGCAGAGCTCTTTTGCTGCCTGCCCTCTCCTTTTGTTCTCAGTGCAAAGCTGGGAGGGACCCCAAGCAGATTTGTTGGCACAAGTGCAGTTTTAGAAGATCTTGGCTGTTTAGAGAAACAGCCTTGAAAAAATAAATCCTTTTTTGCAACGAGTTCACAAGGACAGATGTGTTGCTGTACTCTTTAACCAAAATATTCAACTTGGGACATATGGGGTGAGGAAATCTTGGCTGTACTTAGGGTGGAGAAAAAATATGTAGATAGGTATGTGTGTCTTTTGCATGAATCGAAGAAAATGAGTTCTGGTGAAACTAAAGCTGACAATGAATCAAAAAAATTAAAAAAAGAAAAAAGAAAAGGCTTGGTTGATTAAAAAAAAATACAAAAGCACTGGTGGCCTGTGCTGACAGCTGTACCCAAGATGATGGAAAATACTTTTTCCTTCACTCAGCTTCAGCCTTATCTAAAAAAGAAGCTTTAGATTCCTGCCCAGTTTCATGCTAAAAGTTCTTTCCTTTCACAGCTGGATGCCAACTGCCACCATTTCACCGTGGTTGCCCTTTCTTCTGCCGTGGAAGGACAAGAGAAGTGGAAAGAACCCGTGGTGGTCTGCAAGTACGAGATGCGTCTGCGACGTGTGTCCGCATTTTTCCTCGGGTACGTGTAGTGTGGACTTGAAAGTTAACGTTAAGAATGTGCCAACTCTCCTTCTTCTATCTTTATTTTACAATATGAAGTATTTTAACACAAATGCCAACACCAAGGTCTGTTCTGTAGTACGTTACAGCTCTGCAAAGCTTACTTCCCTCTGTCAGTTTTCCCTTCCTGAAAGCATAATCTTGGGTTTTTGTGAGCTTACTATGAAAGTGAAAATAGTTTTGTAGTGGGAGAGGGAAGAAACTGTTCATAAGGGTTCAGATGTTCAGAAGAAACAGACATTGTTTTCATGAACCAAGCTTTATGCTTTTTTAGTAAATTAGCCTTTAAAATAGAATAGTGCTCAAACCCCTCCCTGAGATACTAGCACCAGTTCTAAAGTCGACCTCCTAGGCGAGGTCAAAGGAAAGCAGCTCTTTCTCCTTTTTATTTTTTTATTTTTTTTTTATTACTACCCACCCTCTATTTATCAGTTCCAAGCCCACAGCACCACTGACAACTGAACCCTTTTCTCCTCCACATCCTCTGTCTCTTTCAATACTCCCTGGGGAACCATCATTGTTTCAATCAATAGCTTTCCCATTATCCATTTCCATACTCAGAACATGAGGAATCAATCCACAATTCTTCCACATCCTGGAATTATTTCGCAGATAATAAATCCACATACGGTATCTTATCTCATTTTCCTTCCTTTCTACAACACAAGCCTGACTGTAAAATAGCATTATACTTTCTAGTTGCATGCTTTGGCCATTTTTCGTGCTTATCCAAAGTGACATCAGTTCCCGATGAGCACAGCACTCCATGAGCTGCCCCCAGCAAGAGGATCTCCCCCATCCCCCCTCAGCACTCCACTGCACATCCCAGAGGAGACTTCTTTGTTTTCTTTCCTTTTTGTTTTCCTCAGGCCCCTGTGAGGAGGAGCTGTTAGTAACCAGAGAACATCCATTACACTTGCAATTACCCACAGTGATATGTTTATCAGTCCCTTTGTCCTTCTCTGGCTGTTTCCCTCCAGGGATCACAGAACCCAGGGTGCAGACTCCACACTCCCTTGGTAGCTGTTTGTAGGTCTCACTCAGACACGTTCACACTTTTTCTCATATAGAGTTAAACAAGCAGTCTTCAGGCTTTATTAAGTGTACTTGAGCAGTTAGGTATTTGTTCTAAATGCTTAAAAAGAGGGGCAACCAGATATTACAGGGTTTTTTTTTCCAAAGTGCTTTATTTCTGTCTGGCTTTCAGTGGCAGATCTCTCTGGCAGTTCAGTAGCGTATTTCTGGGGCAGTGCAGCTGGCCAGATGTCCCTCCTGAGTATGTAACCAAAAGGACCCCTCATAACTTCATGGTATCAGTTCACAGCTGTGCAAGTTAAATTAATGCCAAAGGCAAAGGAAATACTGTCATAGTGTAAGTATTTTCATTGGATGTGTATAAACATACTCACACCTTTTTAGTATACAGTGAATTTCTGAGATTTATTATTTGTTTTTTATTTTCCTTTCTAGAAAGTTTTACACTTCATGTCCAGTTTTAGTGACCAGCTGAGCAAGATGTGCAGCAGGAGGGCAAGGGCTGTCACTCAGGAAAACGTAATCATTTATTTTGCTGTGAAACTCAGCCCTACTTTTATTTTACTCTAAAATTTGTTGTTTTCCTCAACTTCCATGATTCTTCCCCCCAAAACCTAATTATTTCTCACCCCCTTCAACCCACGGTGGTTTTTCCCTGTGAGAAATGAGCAATCGGTCACTTGAAAGGACTCTGGCCAGACTCTTCAGTGAAGCACTTTTATTGCATTCTTGCACGAGCTGGTGTCCTGAGCAGCAGGCACACACCGTCAGAGCAACACACCAATTTTTATAGCCTGTCCCTGGCCACAGAATCCCTCCCTTATTTCCCTCTTGGTGAGGTACTTTAAGGTTTACAGCCTCTCCGATACGCCTATCAGGTCCCGCGTAGTTTAAATTTCCTGCTGCTCTATTTTCATGTTGCACCCCCTTTTTATTGTTTTTGCTCCCCTTTTTATAATAAGATGCTGGGCAGTTACTCAGCAGCACATCCTTTTCTCCGGCCACAGGGGTCTTTCTTAGTTCCTGCCAAGTTATCCTTACCTTGCAGGAGCTGAGCCCTCCTAGCTGCAAAGACAACATGATCATTTCTCAGATCAGCACTCCAATGCACATCCCACAGGAGACTTATTTTTTTAATCTTCTTTTTTGTTTTCCTCAGGCCCCTGTGAGGAGGAGCTGTTAGTAACCAGAGAACATCCATTGCACTTGCAATTACCCCCAGTGATATGTTTATCAGTCCCTTTGTCCTTCTCTGGCTGTTTCCCTCGAGGGATAACAGAGCTCTGGATCCAGACTCCACACTCCCTTGGTAGGTGCCTGTAGGTCTCACTCACACACATTCAAACAATTTCTGCTATCAAGTTAAACAAACAGAAGAATCTGTTTGCCAGCAATCACCAGGAGTGCTCTTTCTCTGAGTGATGCCTGGTGGGGGGGCTGATCTGCTGTACTGTAATTTGGTGCCTCAGCTGTCAGTTTGACTCTTTGAGAGTTAGGAGAGCCAGGATATGAGGGGCAGCCCTAATTTTTTATATTTTTTTAATTGAAAGGCAGATAATGCCTGACTATTTTTTCTAGATGTGTGCACAAAAAGACATTCTTAAGATTCAATAATGTAAAGCATTTGTGCTTTTCTTTTCAAGCGGTTAGCAAAGTGTACAGGTTGGTTACCACTGGGTGCGTGTCTTGCACTATGGAACTTATAGCCCTTTAGTCTTGCACCAACTTGTATTGTTTGCTTCCTGATTTCTGTACAGGCAGGACTGGAGCATTGCACTTGGATTCACATTCCACTAATAGTTTATATTTATTTTATTAAAAATTTTTTTCATCTTTCTCTGGCTTTTAATTTTAGACAGTATTGTTTTTGCCTTACCAGAATTGCTCACTTTAAAAAAATTTAGGATTAGTAATTCAGCCTCTCTGTTCTTAAAGGTTATCTGTGCATTTAATTTGCTTAATAAATCCTTTCCCATCGAGGGTATTGAAAATATGAAAATCGATGGGTCACTCATTGTTTCCCAAACTCAAATTTTATGGGTTGCAAAAAGGGCCGATTCTTTTGCTTCCCTGTAGCACCAAGAACACTTGGAGTTCCCTGACCAAAATTTCCTTTGCAAGAATTAAGTCCGGAATGAGCGGCTCCTGTATCAACTGAAAATTCCACTTCATCAGTGGCTGTCACTGTGTTAATGGCACGTAGAGCTGTGTCCAGTTGGAGGACATTCCTTTTTCCAATTCCTTTTTTTTTTTTTTTGTAAATTGTACACTAATTTGGTGTTTTTTTGTTTTTTTTTTTTTGAGAGGGGGATGTGTGAAAGGAAAGGGGATTTTCCTGTTGCCCTCCCCTTCCTCTGCAAGCTCCTCCAGAAACCTCTGTTAAAGTGGCAATTAATCTTCTGTCTCTCAGATTTTTTCTTTTTTTTTTCTCCCTTCGGGATTGCCACATTTCTTTTTCTTTTTTCCCTGTTGTTAAAACCCATTTATGCTATTTTTGACATTTTTGCAAATCCCTGGAGTCTGCTTCCTTTAATTTTGAAGTTTCTTTCTAATACCCAGAGCCGATTGCTCCCCAAAACATAGATGCCAATGGAACAGGCTCCTTTGGCTTTTCGGGATTTAAATGAGTATATTTTCTAGCAGTGACCTTTAGCTGCTCTACCAAGGCAGACAGGGATTCATTTGATTCTGGTTTAATTTCATGGAATTTAGACCAATGAACGGCTTTTGGCATTGCATGTCTTGTACCAAACTTTTCAATGCTGCTTTGCTCTGCCTGTCCTTCAGTGCATCTTTTTCAGTGACAGGGTGGCAGCCACCCCTCGGCACAGCTTTTATTCACACCTCACGCTCCCTTTCCCGCGGTGCAGTACTTTTTATTACCCCCTCACATCTCCCACCCCTCGGTGCATCCCGGCCGGGCGGCAGCGGTCCCTCGGTGCAGCTCTTTTAGTGCCGCCTCGACCTTCCCTCGCTGAATCTCTTGCAGGGACATGGACAGCAACCATCCCCCAGTGCAGCTCCAATTTTATCCACACCTCACCCGCTCTGAGAGTGACACAGGGCAGCCACCTGTCTCTTGGTGCAGCTCTTTCAGTGACAGGGCAGCGGCCACCCCTCGGCACAGCTTTTATTCACACCTCACACTCCCTTCCCGCGGTGCAGTACTTTTTATTACCCTCTCACATCTCCCAACCCTTGGTGCAGCCTGGCTGGGCAGTGGCGGTCCCTCGGTGCAGCTCTTTTAGTGCCACTGCCTCCCACTGCCCCCTTGGCAGCTCTTTTATTCATATTTTGCTCTCCTCGAGTGCCACTTTCAATGCTGCTTTGCTCTGCCTGTCCTTCAGTGCAGCTCTTTCAGTGACAGGGTGGCAGCCACCCCTCGGCACAGCTTTTATTCAAGCCTCACGCTCCCTTTCACCCGGTGCAGTACTTTTTATTACCCCCTCACATCTCCCGCCCCTTGGTGCAGCTCTGTCAGTGACAGGGCGGTGGCCACCTCTTGATGCCGTTTGTATTCACGCCTCACACTCCCTTCCACCGGTGCAGTACTTTTTATTACCCCCTCACATCTCCCACCCCTCGGTGCAGCCTGGCTGGGCAGTGGCCGTCCCTCGGTGCAGCTCTTTTAGTGCCACTGCTTCCCACTTCCCCCTTGGCAGATCTTTTATTCACGTCTCGCTCCCCGTTGGAGCAGCTTTTAATGCCACTTTGCTCCGCCTGTCCCTTGGTGCAGCCCTTTCAGTGACAGGGCAGCGGCCACCTATTGAGTCTGCTTTTATTCACACCTCACACTCCCTTCCCCCAGTGCAGTACTTTTTATTACTCCCTCACATCTCCCGCCCCTCGGTGCAGCCTGGCTGGGCAGTGGCCGTCCCTCGGTGCAGCTCTTTTAGTGCCACTGCCTCCCACTGCCACCTTGGCAGCTCTTTTATTCATGTCCCACTCCCTTTCTGTGCACTTTTCAATGCTGCTTTGCTCTGCCTGTCCTTCAGTGCGTCTTTTTCAGTGACAGGGTGGCAACCACCCCTCAGCACAGCTTTTATTCGCACCTCACGCTCCCTTTCCCGCAGTGCAGTACTTTTTATTACCCTCTCACATCTCCCACCCCTCTGTGCAGCCTGGCCAGGCAGTGGTGGTGCCTCGGTGCAGCTTTTAGTGCCACTGCTTCCCACTTCCCCCTTGGCAGCTCTTTTATTCATATCTTGCTCTCCTCCGGTGCAGCTTTCAATGCCACTTTGCTCTGCCTGTCCCTCGGTGCAGCTCTTTCAGTGACAGGGTGGCGGCCACCTATTGAGTCTGCTTTTATTCAAGCCTCACGCTCCCCTTCCCGCGGTGCAGTACTTTTTATTACCCCCTCACATCTCCCACCCCTCGGTGCAGCCCGGCCAGGCAGCAGCGGTCCCTCGGTGCAGCTCTTTTAGTGCCACCTCAACTTTCCCTCGCTGAATCTCTTGCAGGGACATGGACAGCAACCAACCCCCAGTGCAGCTCCAATTTTTTCCACACCTCACCCTCTCTCTCAGTGACACAAGGCAGCGGCCACCCCTCGTTTCAGCTCTTTCTGTGACACGGGCAGTGACAATGCTACCAGGTACAACTCTTTTATTCCCACCTCACATCTCCCGTGCCTCGTTTCATTTTTTTTTTTATTGCCCCCTCTCACACCTCCCACCCTTCCGGTGCAGCTTTCAATGCAGCTTTGCTCCGCCTGTCCCTTGGTGCAGCTCTTTCAGTGACAGGGCAGCAGACACCCCTCAGTGCAGCTTTTGTGCCCCCTCACATCTCCTGCCCTTCAGTGTAGCCTGGCCTGGTGGTGGCGGCAGTCCCTTGCTGCAGCTCTTTTAGTGCCGCGTCACCCAGCAGGTAATGGCACCTTCCTCCCGCCACCCAGCTGTGACCAGCTTTTCCGCTGACCCCTTCCTGGAGTGGGTCTTAAAAGAGCCTTTGAGTTCCACTTTTACTGCTCCATCCACTGTTCATAACATTCGCCCTCACCCGTCATAGGACCCCATCATTCTCCTTCCACTGTCATTGCCACAGCTTTTTTCTGTGGTCTTCCCCACTTCGTCTTCCCACCTCTCACCAGCTGCCCTCCCGTGCTGCCCACCTCCCTACATTCGCTCCTTACCAACACACCCCACACGGAACAAACCAAGGACACCAGATCCTGTCACCCACTGCAAGAGCCCTTTGCTGAGCAAATCACCAACCGCCGCCTTCAATTGGCTGCGATTCCACATGACATTGTGTCCCTCAGTGGCAAGCGACTAATTAGTGAGAGCAAAAGACGCACCTCTGACGCACTGTGGAGAAGCAAACAGTGTAGAGGATGAGATCTGACAGCGGCAGCCGCCCGCGCTTCTTCATCAAGGGTGCTGTTGCCTTGGAAGTTGATGGCTGCGGCGCGGCTTCACCCCACGGCATGGTAGGCCGGAGGCTTCGAGGCGCTGCTCCCGCTCCGTTCCTGCTCCCTCAGCTGCGGCCGCCGACTGCGCCGCGGCGCCCCCTGCCGGCCCCTTATATAGGTCCGAGCCGGACCAAATCGAGGCAACGTTTCCCACGCGCAGCGCCCCCTCTCGGGCGGGCGCAACCGAGTCAACCTCCGCACGCCTCTGCTCCTCCCTGCTGCCTGCCGGCGCCAAAATGAGCTTTTTCGCCCCTAAAAAAACCGTTCCCCTGGGAAAAGTGCCAGAGCTGGTTTCACCCCTTCACCATGGCTGTTTATGTCCCTGCAGACAGGCCCTAAAGAAACCATGTTAAATAAAATCCTAAAATGCTAAATAAGGCCCCAGAAAGTCATGTGGGTATCAAACATGCTCGACCTAAAGCAGTGCAGCTGCATGAGCTGTTTATAAATCAAAAGTAAAACTTAATAACGTTTAAAAAAAAAAAAATTCATGTTTGTATATTTATACATAACAGAAATACACAGAAATGACAATTTCTGGTTAAATATTATCGAATGCACTTGTGGCTTCTCCATCTGCTGCTGAGGCTTCTTGCAGGCTAAGATCCCCTGTGGAAATGGCTGATAAATACTTGAAACAATGAAGAATTAATTAAACACAAATTTTACCACTTGAAAACTCAATTAAAGGTGTATTCTAGGCATTTCCTGGAAAAAAAACGTGTTTTTTTTAAAGAACGTATGTTTTCTTTTATTTTTTTCTTTTGTTCTGCCTGGAGAGCAGCTACCAGAGATGAAACTTTCAGGTCGATTTTGGGTTGGTTCCTCCTGTTTTGCTTTATCTGGTTTCTTCAGGCTCTGCCCCGTCACCGCCCTTGCGGCCACCAGGTGAGTGGGAATGGAGGCAGCGGGGCTCATAAACGCCACCTCCTATTGGTCGAGGGATGCGCTGAGGCTTCCTATTGGCTGCCCTGGCCCCCGCCTCACCGCCCCAGGGCTACGCACGGCCGTTCTGAGGGAGGATGAGTCGGCGCGTGCGCGGGGCGGGGCCTCAGCGCGCGTGCGCGGGGCGGGGCCGTCTACCCCCGCCGCTCCCTCTGTGCCGGGGGCGCCGCTCGCGGTTTCCGGGCGGCAGCGGCGTGGCCGGGCCGGGCTCCTCTGGCGGGGCCCAGGTGGGGGGGGGGGGGGGGGAGGCTCGGGTCGGGAAGCGGGGAAAGGGTTGGCGGCCCCGGCTCCGGTTCCGCGGAGGTGTCGGGGCGGAGGCGGGCGGGCGACTGCCGGGAGGTACGCCGAGGAGCCGGCGCGGCTAGGGGCGCCGGGGAGCAAAGCGGCGGGCCCGCTCCGCCGGTCCCCCCAGCCGGTTCCCAAGCACCGCCCTCTCTGCATAGCGGGGCGGGGGGGGTGTGGGGGTCTCCGTCCCGTTCGTGAGGGCTGAAGTGAGGAGGGGGTTCCCCCGTCTCTCCAGGGGCGACCTCGCTGCGGCGGCGGGGAGGGGGAGTGCGGGCGATGCGTCTCCTCGGTGCCTGGCAAAGGGGAGAGAAACGGTTTGGTCCGAGCTCCCGGGGTGCGCGGCCCGACCCTGCGCGGCCCCTCTGGCCGGATCCTCCCCTGTCTTTTCACCATGGGCTGCGTGTGACAAACGGCTCCATTTTTTGCCTCCTTTTTTCCCAGCGTCACCTTCTGCGTCACGTGAAGAAAGAAAATCCCGCGCGGTTGGTTCCACTCGCCGGTGCAGAAACGCTGATGAAAAATGGCAGTGAACAGAGCGCGTCCCGTTCCTGAATTGCTCCCTCGAGAGTTACGAATATTTTCATTTCCGGTAAGAGAATGAACTTTGATCTGGGATAAATTAAGAGCCGCCTGTGACCCTCTTCAGGGTCTTGTGTTTCTCTTCTCTTTGTCCGTGCTCATTTTGTGGGCAAGTTGGACATAGCCTTTTATTTTTCCTATGTGGCTATAACTAAAGTTTTAGTAATAGGTGGTGTCAGCATAGTGAATGTTTGAGCACCCAGATGCCAGTAGAAAGGGAATGCAGGAAACATGGTGGAAACTGATGCTTAAGTTGGATTTTTTTTTTTTAATTAGAGTGTTGATAGCATGTTGTTCCACTGCCTAATCCCCGTTCTGTTCAGTGGAGTCTTCAGTGTAGGACTTAAAAAGGTAAAAAAGTTTGTCCTTCCAAAAAAGGACTAGTCACTCATAGGATTGAGGCATAGACTTGGAGAGTCGCTGAAGTACGTGAGATCGGAATTAAAGCCAAATTTCACTTGATGTTGTTGCAGTTGGTCTTCACTTTCATTCATTTTGCCAGATTTTGTAGTGAGAGAGGGGAGAAACTGTTCATAAGGGTTCAGATGTTCAGAAGAAACAGACTTTGTCTTAATGAACAAAGCTTTATGCTTTTTCAGTCTTTTAACTCTTAAAATAGAGTAGTACTTGAAAACCTTACTGAGACACTGGGGTCTGTGCTAAAAACAATCGAGGTCAAAGGAGAATCATGAACAAAACAGGACAAATCCGTGTCCCTTGACATGTTTTCCAGGCTTTTGCAAGGAGCATGAGCAGCCTTGTAACTAGTGGGAGTGAGTCATGATGTATTTTTGGTGAGTTACAGCTTGAAAATTGTCCTTTTTCCTTAAGGTAGAGTGTGTAATTTTGACTTCAGTAGGAAAGAGATTTTCCAGAACGGAAATCTTACTCATTCCAAGAAGTTTCTTTTTGTGAACTTCCCATCAGAGTGGGTCTTCAGAGATGATGTACTTGGCAGTAGAATCTTCCAATAATTGATGGCACTGCTGGGCTTTGGTTTCTCAGTTGCAACAGTGGAGATGTCACAAAAACATGTTCCCCTGCGTGCTGCAGCGCAGCCACAAGCATGAGCACATCTGCCAGTCCTTTTTGGTGGCATTAGGTGTTGCAGCACTGGGGACTCGATCCCCCTCCCCAAATAAAACCATAATTCGGTAACTGACTTGCATTGTTGAAACTATAACTGCCAAATAGGTGTCACAAACAATTTATTAGATGTATTTAAGTAGTTAGGTATTTTCTCTGAATGTTTAAAAAGAGAAGCAACGTAATATTACAGAGTTTTTTCCCAATAGTTTGACAGAGTGCTGTGACGTACTTTGTGTCTGTCTCACTTTCAATGGCACGTTTCCCTGGCAGTTCGGTAGCAACTCTCTTGTCCATTGCAGTGGCTGAATATCCCTCCTAATTATGTAACACACCAAAAATCTCCAGTCAAGTTATAATTGTGTATTTTGGAGATAGCTGTGAATTGAGACCATGGAATTATCTATACAAGTGAAATTAATGCAAAAGGAAAATGTAATTTTTTAATAGTGTAAATATTTTTATTTGATTTACATAAAAATGCACATACCTTTTTAGCATGAAGTTAACTACTAAGATTTCTTCTTTACTTTTTGTTTTACTCTCTCAAATTTGTATATGACTTTGGGTTTTATTTCCCAAGCGAGCAAGGTGTGCAGCCACAGCAGCAGCGCAAGGGCTGTCGCTGTTGTGCTGGATCTGTCGGCGCAGATGCTGACGACGGTCCAGCCTCGTCCTGCAGCCTCACAGAGCGATCTCCCTGCAGCAGTGCTGTAAGGAAGGGAGTGGACACTTTCCAACACCACCAAGAGTGTTTGCTTTTGTGCTCAGAATGCGTTGAAAATCTTGATGGTTAGACTTAATATGAAGTGTTCAGATGGCTCAGGCTTTTAAAGGATGTGCGTTGCATTTTCAGCTGACCTGTTTACCTAGACTGCTCCTCTAGCTCAGCTGCTGTCCTGTCCCTTCTTCTGTCTGAATTTCTCTACTATCTTCTGCATTATTTTTTTTAATATGCTGAAATATAATTTGGGATTTTTGTATTTTCAGATGTGCTGTTGTAAGCCTCTCTGTAGCTGGCAGCAGGCCAGACTGCCAGCGTGCAGCGCAGGGTCCGTACACGTCACCAGCAGCGCGGTGCGGCTGCGTAGCGCAGAAGTGAGCCAGGCTACGTGTCTAGGGAGCCTGGTCTTGTCAGAGCTGTAAGACACCCGTGTGTCCTCTTAGGTAAAGGACAACCAGGCAACTGGAGTTACAGAAGAGGAAGGGAGGGGAGAAAGCGAAAGAAGTGTCTGAACTGGCAAATTCTCCTGGCAGCACTGAGAGCGAGAGCTGCGGTGAGTCTCGGGGCCTTGGTGCCCGTCTTGTGTGTCCTGGTCTCTCCCTGCCTCTCCCCTGGCCGGCTCTTTCTCGCATAATTTTTTTTCTGTGTTTTGGTGATGGTTTGGGGGGTTTTTTTGTTTGTTTGTTTGTTTTGGTTTCCTCATGCTTCCTTTCTACATCTTGTTCTGTGTGGAGCTTTATCCCCATCATTTAGTTTTTCCTTCTCTCTGCCCTGTAGCCCATGGCTGCTTTTTCCTTCTCCATCTCTCTCTGTCCAACTCCTGGCCACTATTTCTTCGTTCTTCCCTCTCTGTTTTTCAAAATTTTGTCTCTTTACCTAGTAGCTCTTTGCTGTTTTTCTTCCCCTGTCTCGGTTTGTCTGGCTCCCTGTCCCTCTTTCTTCATTCCTCCCTCTCTGCTGCATCACCTGTAGCTTCTTTCCTTTCTCCCTCCCTCTCTGTCCATCTCACCGTCCCCATTATTAAACTTTCCTTCTCTGCTGGGTAGCCCCCCCGTAGTATATTTTTTTTCTCTGTCTTTCTTTCCAACTGCTCGTCTCTAATTTTTAATTCTTTCCTCTCTCTCTGGAAGCGTGTCAGGACTTTTCCTCTTCTCAGTCACTCTGTTCAGCTCCCCATACTTGTGTTTTAACTCTTCCCTTGCTGCCGTGCGGCCTGTTGCTCTCTCCCCTTTCTCCATCTCTCTCTGTGTGGTTCTCAGTCCCTTCCTGTGTTGGAGCCCATTGTGGTTTTTTCTTTTTCTGTTTCTCTCTGGTATTTTTCAGTGTCATCTTTCTCCATCTCTCTCTCTGGCTCTGGATACCAAGTTTTTTATTCCTCCTTCCCTTCTCTGTAGCCCATCTTCCCCCCGCCGCCTCTGGCTCACTGGTCCTGTGTTTTAATTCCCGCATCCCTGACCTCTGGCTGTTGCTGCACTTCCTGTGTGTGTGTCATGCTGCATGCGGGTCTTTGTCCCTATCTTTTCATTCCTGCCTCTTCTCCCTGTAGCCCATTGCTGTCATTTTCTTTCACTGTCTCTCTGTTTGAGACTCCCAAAAGTCCCTAGGGGTAACTGAACTTCCAGGGCAGAACCCTAGTTCCACTCCCAAAGTCCTTAAAGGTAACCCTACTTCCGGGGCAGAAACCTAATTCCACTCCCAGAGTCCCCAGGGGTACACCTACTTCCGGGACAGAACTCTAAATCCACACTGGAAGTCCCTGGGGATGTTCCTAGTTGCGGTGTGGAACCCTACTTCTAAATGGGAAGTCCCTAGGACTAAACTGACTTCTGGGGTGTAACCCTGATTCCACTCCCAAAGTCCCTGGGGATATACCTACTGCCGGGCGGAACCCTTATTCCACACTGGTAGTCCCTAGGAGTAACCCTACTGCGAGGTGGAAGCCTAATTCCACTGCCAAAGTCCCTGGGGATAACCCTTCTTTTGAGGCTGAACCGCAGTTCGACTTCAGAAGTCCCTAGGGGTACGCCTACTTCCAGCGCAGAAACCTAATTCCACTCCTGAAGTCCCTAGGGGTACCCCTACTTCTGGGTGGAACCTTAAATCCACTCCCAAAGTCACTAGGGGTACACATAGTTCTTGGGCAGAACCCTAATTCCACTCCCAAAATCTGTTGGAGTAACCCTACTTCCAGGGCGGAAACCTAATTCCACTCCCAGAGTCCCCAGGGGTACACCTACTTCCGGGACAGAACTCTAAATCCACACTGGAAGTCCCTGGGGATGTTCTTAGTTGCGGGGTGGAACCCTGGTTCTAAACGGGAAGTCCCTGGGGATAACCCTACTTCCAGGGTGGAACAGCAATTCGACTTCCAAAGTCCCTAGGGGTATGCCTACTTCTGGGGCAGAACCCTAATTCCACTCTGGAAGTCCCTGGGGGTACCCCTACTTCCTGGGCGTAATCCCAATTCCACACCTAAAGTCCCTGAGGGTATTCTTAGTTCCAGGGTAGAACCCTAATTCCACTTCCGAAGTCCCTGGGGATATACCTAGTGCCGGGCGGAACCCTTATTCCACACTGGAAGCCCCTAGGAGTAACCCTACTGCGAGGTGGAACCCTAATTCCACTTCCAAAGTCCATGGGGGTAACCCTTATTTTGGGGCTGAACCACAATTCGGCTTGTGAAGTTCCTATGGGTACGCCTACTTCCAGAGCAGAAACCTAATTCCACTCCTGAAGTCCCTAGGGGTACCCCTGCTTTCGAAGCGGAACCTTAATTCAACTCCTGAAGTTCCTAGGGGTAACCCTAGTTCCGGGGTGGAACCTTAAATCCACTCCCAAAGTCCCTAGGGGTAACCCTACTTCTGGGACAGAATCTTAATTCCACTCCAGAAGTCCCAAGGGGTATCCCCACTTCCCTGACGGAACCCTAATTCCACTTGGGAAGTCCCTAGAGGTAACCCTACTTCCCGGGTGGAATCTTAATTCCACTCCCAAAGTCCCTAGGGGTACCCCTACCTCCAGGTCAGAACTCTAAATCCACACTGGAAGTCCCTGGGGATGTTCCTAATTGCGGGGTGGAACCCTACATCTAAAAGGTAAGTCCCTAAGGGTGAACCTTCGTTGGAGGACGGAACCCTAATTCCACTTCTGAGCTCCCTGGGGTTATCCCAGCGTCTGTGGCGGAACAGTAATTCCACATTGGAAGTCCCTCGGGGTAACCCTACTTCCTGGGCGGAACCCTAAATCCACTCCCGAAGTCCCTGGGAATAACCTTTCTTTTTGGGCTGAACCCTAATTCCACTCCCGAGATCCCTGGGGGTAACCCTGCTTCCGAAGCGGAACCATAATTCAACTCCTGAAATCCCTAGGGGTATCCCAACTTCTGGGGCAAAACCTTAAATCCACTCCCTAAGTCCCTACGGGCAACCCTGCTTCCAGGACGGAATCGTAATTCCAGTCCCAAAGTGCCTAGGGGTAACCCTCCTTCCAGGGTGGAACCCTACTTCCACTCCCAAAGTCCCTAGGGGTACCCATAGTTCTCGGGTGGAAAGCTAGTTCCACTTGGGAAGTCCCTAGGGGTAACCGTATTTCCAAGGCAGAACCCTAATTCCACTCCTGAAGTCCCTAGGGCTGCCTCTGCTTCCGGGGCGGAACCTTAATTCCACTCCCGAAGTCCCCGGGGCGGAACAAAAGTTCTGTCCCGGAACCAAAGTTCCGGCTCACTAGTTCCAGCCGGACCCATTTCGGTGACGGCAGCGGAACCAAAGTTCCGGGTCACTGTTTCCAGCCGGACCCATTTCGGTGACGGCAGCGGAACCAAAGTTCCGGCTCACTGTTTCCAGCCGGACCCATTTCGGTGACGGCAGCGGAACCAAAGTTCCGGCTCACTAGTTCCAGCCGGACCCATTTCGGTGACGGCAGCGGAACCAAAGTTCCGGCTCACTAGTTCCAGCCGGACCCATTTCGGTGACGGCAGCGGAACCAAAGTTCCGGCTCATTGGTTCCGGTCGGATCAGAGGGGGTTTTTTGCTGTTTTTTGTTATTTTTTAATATGCTTTTTCTTTCTTTTTTTTTCCTTACCATTTTTCCCTTTTTTCTTTTTAAATTTTACTCCTTTTTTCTTTTTTTAAATTTTTTAAAAATATTTTTTCTCTTTTTTTCTTATTCTTCTGGTTCTTTTTTTCCCTTTTTTATTTTTTTATGACTTTTGGAGTGGAATTAGGGTTCTATCCCGCACATAGGGGTACCCCCAGGGACATCCAGTGTGGAATTAGGGTTCCGTCCCGGAAGTAGGCGTACCCCTAGGGACTTTGGGAGTGGAATTAAGGTTCCACCTCAGAAGTAGGGTTACCCCTAGGGACTTCCCGAGTGGAACCAGGGTTCTGCCCCAGAACTAT